>JAODJU010000046.1:2773263-2792628 GCA_026776725.1 Gnathonemus echidnorhynchus
TCCAACTCTTTTTAAAGAGGTGATATTGTTTTACAGTCTGACTGGCAGGGTCCCACCATGCCTCGGCCTCACAGCCAAATGGCCCATTAGATCCACCCCCCCTCTCCCCCCTTCTTAAAATCTTGGAGGTCACCTTAACCGCGTAATTCCTGTGATGGTGTTTTGGTGTTTTGAAGGCGCCTGTTTTTTACGGCACCAGGCGAACGGAGCTGTGCGTGTCGTGTGAATCTCACAAATGCACAGCCAGCTTCTCTGATTAAAAAGTTCCTGGGGGAGGTGGGGGGGGGAGGCTGGAGCCATGACATCACACCCCCCCCCCCACCCACTGGTGACTATAAAATGCTTCAGGAGATCAGGCCTAAATGTTTATGTCAAAAATTTAGAAAATATGCCAGACATGAATTATGATTCATAATATTAAATGAAATAGCGTATGCGTGTGTCTGTGTCTGTCGTGCATGTGTGTGAATGCGTGTATCTTTCTGCACATACATGTACGGTACATGTTATATCTGTATACAGTTGTTTCTGTTTACAATGCACTACATTGTCTATGTATTTTTTGTGCTGACTGTGATTGTATTTATTGTGTTACTGCACACGCACCTTAATTTACACTTACACCTTAATCTGTATTTCTGATCTGTGTTTTGTGTTTTATGTTAATTTGTGTTTAGCAAAAGGACACACACAGTCAGATTTTCATTGCATGTGCATGTCTGTGTAGGATCTGTGTAACAGACCACACCATACTTAACCTTTCCTGCTGTCCCCGGCTCCCCTCGCAGATGCTCTCGCAATCTATCGAGCAGCTCCGACAGCCCAGTGACAACCTGCGGGAGGAAGAGGAGGAGAGAGAGCAGTGCGTGCGTCACATGTTGCCCCCTGGTGGAGTCATCCGGAAGTACAGCCATGGCGGCAGCACCTGCAGCTCAGACGGGGAGCCGCTGGATGCTCATGCGGGGGTCGTCAGGGTGAAGGAGGAGCCTCCGGACAGCGAGGATGAGGGCCAGGCACAGGGGGCGGGGCTGGGGGAGAGGGATGCCCATCTGCAGCAGGTAGGGGGAGGCGATGCCCCTCAGAGAGTGATCATACGAGCCATTATGTAGAAAAGGAGATGGAGAGATGGAGGGAGAGAGAGGAAGAGGGGAAGGGAGGAAGGGGGGAGGTACCAGCCTTATGCTGAGTGCCCTGTTTTTTTCAAGCTTTTGGGAAAAAAACAAAAAACAGATCAAAAACAAACAACACTGACATCGTTAGTAAATGTCTCCTCCGGCCTCCTCGCCCCGGTGGACGACGGCCAACAGCCCTAACCCCCCCAGCCTGCCGCCGCCTGCACGCCCCCTTGAGGCCGCTGAGTGTTCAGCGCGCCCCTCTGACTCCTCACCGGTTACCGGCAGTTTCGTCCTCAGCGACCGTCGCCTCGTGTTCAGAGGGCAGTACCTGACATTCCACAGAAGTGTGTCGCACTTACATGACGAGTTACACCTTTAACCAAAGTGACTTACACAGCTTACGGCTTTTCCTTTTTTATTCTTTATACCTTTGTAAGGGTGGTGCGTCCCGCCCGCAGTTCTGGTTAGACACCTCGCTCAGAGAACATCTCCTCAGAGTCTCTCCCTCCCACGCCGTGCTCTCCAGTCCGGATCCTTTCGCCCAGTATGTAAATTCAGCCCTGGCAGGAGCCAAAGGCCATTTTCAGCCCTTTTTTTTTTTTTTGTAAAGCCCGTGACTCGGCTGCTGTGATTATTCTGGACTCGGTCCCGCCTCCGTCCTCCGAGGAGTGATTTAACGCTGGGATCTTTGAGATCGTTGAACTGAAGGGGGCGCCTGGGAGCTTACCCCGTGCGAACCCCAGCTATCTCGGCGGACGCTCGCTTCCAGGGCTGGGCGGCAAGACGAAAACGAATCTGAAGGCGAAGACAAGCACTGGCACCTGGGCCTCGCACCGCCCCCTCCCGTTTCCCCGTCCCGGGTCCCAAATCCAGGCGCCTGTCAGGCGTCTCGCTCCCCTGTCGGCTGAGGAGTCATCGGGACTGGCCCCGGGACAGGAAATGCTTTACACGGAGTGAGGAGTCACCGTGATTCATGCAGAAATGCGAGAAAGGGGGACCTCGCAGAGTCACCAGGCCCACAGCCTCAGAGCTGATTCACTGTGGAAGCCCCCCATCCTGGCATTTCCTCTCCGACCTTGCTGCCGTTTCTCTGGGGGACAAGGCCGGCGTTCTCCGCTCCTGTCGCGCTCCGTAGCGCCTTTTGTGTCCGCGTTTTAATTTTGCCTGATATCTGTGAAGCATCGCAGGTTTGGGGAAAAGGCTCCCAAGGACGCGTCCCAGAGAGACTGATCATTTTAGGTGCGAGGGGGTCGGAGGAGACCCCCCCCGCCGACCCGCTTGGTACGCACCGAAGTGTCTGATCCACACCGGGCTGCACTTCTGCCTGCAGTGTTTTCCCAGAGTTACAGCCCGGCTCCATGTAGACGTTAGAAGCTGATCCAGTGCTAGCGAGGTTTTGCTGATGTCCACTTGTTCCTGATGTTGTCGTCGTTGTTGGGATTCACACCTCTGTGTTTGTGACCTTTCCTCTGCCTTTGGTTATGGTCCTTTTTTCTAAATAAAATACATTTCCTGTCTATGTTTTAATCCTCAAAGGTTGTTTTGGTCACTGGGTGCTTCAGGTGTGTTCAAGCGCGAGTCTGTGTTTTTTTGCACAGTAGGGACTCTGAAACAACGCAGACACGCCGTTTTTAAATAAAACCGTTTCTGACTTGTGTTTTGCTTTAAAAAACAGAACACGGCTCTCCTCCTAGAGCCAGTCCTGACTTGCGTCATTTCAGTCTGTTAAACGAGAGGTAGACGGTCTGCTGCCCGTGTGGATTCTCGCCAGATCACGTTAAAATCACACGTGTGCTGATACACTCCAACAAGGTGTTCAAGCTACATAACTGTGGAAAAACCAGTTGTGACGCCAGTGAGACTCACCAGGGACTGGAAGATGGAACGGGGCAGCTTTAGCGGACCCCCTCGGGGTGCAGAGCAGACGCGCAAACAGCCACGTGACCCCCCCAGCGCACGGACCAAGGGAAAAACATCCAGAGCCTAAACATGCAGTGCTGTGTAAAGGTCTTAGACAGTCAAAGGAAATGTGTCAAGCTATTTATCTGGGTCGTAAGTGTACATTTGATCAAAAGCAGTTAATCAGAACACATTGGGAATTAACAGTAATATGAAATTTTTGGATGGCTAGATGAACGCAGCTTCAGCTCCCTAACCTCAGACATTCCATATGTTCATTAAATTTCACCAACAGTTCACTGAATTAAACTGCCATCCATCCATTTTCCAAACCTGTTCATCCTATGCAGGGGTGTGGGGGTCAGAAGCCCCCCACAGAGTGGGATGCCAGCCCACAACAGGGTACCCAGGCCATTCACACCTACGGACAGTTTGGCAGCTCCAGTTCACCTTCGAGTGTGTGTGTGGGGGGGGGGAACCCAGAGGAAACCCCACAATGACACGGGGAGAACATAACCAGGCCAGCCCTTTGTCTTTAACTTAACTAGTTGAATAACTACACGAGGTGCGTCAGTGGTTGGATCACTAAAATACACGGGTGTGATGGACATATAGTTTTACACCAGCATGAAGATCATTTAAATATTATTTTATTTGACTCCCAGTCTGTTCTCCCTTTACTTCTTACCTCTCGCAGCTGATGAAAAGTGACTGGACTGGCCTGTCCCCCGACCCCCCCACCAGATGTGCTTCAAACTGCCTGCAGAGCAATGGGGGCTGGAAGCTTCTCCGAGATTTATACCTATTCCCCCTGCCATCATCTTTTATGATTTTTTTGAAAATTATTGCCCCAAAATGTTGCCCAGGTGAATTTTGATACCTCTGTCCCCGCTGAGATCCCTTCCTGGTGCTAAATCTTAACGGACTTGCTAATTTTTACTGTTGTGGAAGAGAGTCTCGGGGGCCATCTGATAAAACCAAGCATGGTAAAGGCAGGGTCTACCTTAAAATTTCTGTTGTTTGTACCCAGAGCAAATGGACCAGCATTACTGAGAGGAGGCATGTACAGCAGGTGTTTTAAGGTGGATTGAGGCCTGTGCTGCCAGAGACAATTCAATTCAAAAAACTTTATTTGTCCCCGAGGCGACTGACTTGTAGAGACTTGTGTCACACATGGGATCTGTGTGGGACTGGCGAATGAAACCGTAACTCCACAGTAACTCCACAGTAACCTACCACACATTAACTCGCCTTGCAGATGAACCTTGTGACCATTACTAGTGGCTCTTTCAATGGAAGACCAATTTTTTTTTGGGTGAACTGACACTCTGTGTATTCCCCGCCGCGTGCTTGGGGTCATACCCACGATCCCCTGGGGCACTTGCATCGCTATGCCCGTGCCTTTTTGTTCCCACACTCGAGTCACATCGGACTCTGCAGGGATCGAGTTAACCCTTTAAATCTAGGCTTAAGGGCTCTACGCCTGCTTTGTTTGATGTTTACAGTGATGGCTGTGAACCAGGGGGTTGGGGGGGTGGTGTCGCCATGCCACCTGGGTTGGCTCCCAGGGAATAAGACCCCCCCCCCCCCCCACCCAGGCTCCCCGATCCATCTTTCTACCAGGCCGCAGCCCCCCCTGCTGGCTACCGGGCACCTGTTTTCACAGACAGATGCACGGGGATTTGAGTCCACAGGCACCCCCCCGCCTCTGGCATCACCGGCCATTTGGGTGCCGGCCCTCGTCTTCTAACTGCCCCCCCCCCCGATGTGTGCTGGGGTGTGCGTGTGTCCCACGATGCATGTGAAGATAGGAAGCCGTGTAATTTAGGTGGAATGCGGTATTTGGCAAAGCGTGTCGGTGCTGTTTGGGGTTATGCCATTTATCTTGGGCCTTGTGATTCCAAATGAGCGTTTACAAAAGCAGAAACAATAACAGACAGAGAGCCACCTGCGCCTGCCCCCCCCCAACCCCCCCGGCCCAGTCGACCCAGCTGTGAAAGCAAACAGGAGTCCTTCTGGAGTGAGCCGGGTGCGGCCGTAACGCACTCACTGTTTCTGTCTCCCCGCGCACCGTTCGAGAAGAAAGAGCTCAGTGTTACGGCACACGTGTGCGTGCGTGTGTGTGTGTGCGCGAGCGTGTGTGTGTGCGTGTGTGTGTGGCCGGGCCCGGCGGAAAGCATGTTTCCTGCTATTTGGTTTAATTAGGTCTCTCGCGTGCCCGGTGGGGTCCGCTCGGCCCAGACGACCCCGTGACCTTTCGCCGCGGGTTTTCCCGGCCGCCCTCATGCCGGACCCAGGCTGGCATGGGAGTCCCGGCGCCATGCAGAGAGGTATGAGAAACTCAGACAATCGGGTCATGGGGCTCCATTAGCAATGGATTGCCAGAGTTTGAGATACATTGGAAATTTTCTTCTGGAGATCTGCATGAGATAAACTTCATCATGTTTAACCCTTGACTGTGTCCATGCCAGGGGTGGCCAATCTTATCTGCAAAGGGCCGCTGTGTATGTGGGTTTTCGCTGCAACTCCCTAATTATATTACTAATTAGAGGACTGATTGGTTGAGGAGTCCTCACACCTGGGTTTGAACAGCTGACCTACAGGTTATCCCAAAAACCTGCATACACACCGGCCCTTTGCGGGTAAGATTGGCCACACCTGGTCTATGCCAACACTTATACCCATAGATGACTTAAAAAGGACCCCCCCCCAAACATCACTGAGAACCTGGGAAATTATTTTCAAGGCAGAACCGGATTATTTAAAGGCTCTCCTGCTGCATGCGGGACTCAAGCTACACAGTAGCTCTGAATCTGATGCCAGCCTTGTGCAGAGGTTATGGATTTGGTTTGAGTGAGAACCCAGAAAGAGGGATTCCAGAGGGTGAGTCCCACCACTTCAATCTGGCAACCATGTTCTGTCTATATTGGCTTGGAGCAAAGACAGTAAGTTTGAAAGACTAGACCCCTGAAAAATAACAGTAGGTCTCTTTGAAATATTTCGCATGACTAAGTGTTTTGTGTTCGAGGCTGATGTAAATCAAAATAATCCCATACCCCCACCCCCCAGCCCAAAGATTAAAGACTGTAAGACATATATATCCTTCACTTTAAACACCCAGGCTGGTCAGGATTGCACAATGAAGAGCATCTCTTGTATGTTTTGGATGGTAGCATAGGTCCTCCACACCCCCCCCTCCCACGATGGCATGAGCTGGTACCAAAGAGGGAGTCTTGGGCACCTACTGCATCAGCCCTGCTTGGTGGGGGGGTGGATAGGCTGTTTTCATGTGGTTCTGCTCTCTCCAGCTGTTTTCCACCTAAGCAGTGCATGAGTGGGAACTGGACTTGGTTCCTACCCCTAGTCAATGTGAGATCACTGCATTGACAGAAAACACACAGTTTGGTTGATAATTAATTAATGTAATTAATGTTAAAGGAGTTGATTCTGCAGGTTTTGGGACAGGTGTTATAAACCATTGGTGTTTCTCAATGCCAAAAATGAGAAGATCATACTTGCGGTCTGGGCAAGACCGGTCTTGCTAACTTGCCTCCCAAGAATGACCTGAGTTGCAATCAATCATGGGATTGGTCTTGTCTGGCGAGGATGCAATTGATGTATCCTTGATATTTGGGGCTGGGCAAGAACGACATCTGGGGATTTTTACAATTCTCTGTACTTCTGTTCTTGAGTATTGGAACTGGTCTTTGGCACTGGAAGATGATGTAAGACGGGTTCATGAGAACACAAGCATGGTCAAGCAGGCACATTGAGAAACACTCCATGTCTTTCATATCAAACAGAGAGCTTCCTGGAGGATTATGGGAATTGCTTTCAGAGCAGACAGGGCAGCGTTTGACCTGTCCACGGTCTTGCAGTCTTTCCTCTACTCTCAACACTGGGCTCCCATTTACGCCAAGACATTTATTATTGTTTGGGCAGTTTGCTGAAAATCATGCAGAAATTACTTATTTTTCCTATGACATAAGACGAAAAAGGGCCGATATTTCTGAAAGCCGAGTTTTTAAACAGGTACGGCGTGGGCAGCAGAACTGCTGAGGATGTCGGGGAAACTGCTGCTTCATCAGCTGTTTTACTTCATGGTCAGGCTGTGGCTGGCTTTCAGTTTTCTTTTTCATATTTATGTTTTAATCACGCTGCGCGGAGCATGATTCACAGGGAATATTCTCGAATCTCGATATAACATTTCAAACATCTCCCATGGTTTTACAGCAAAGGAGTTTGGCTGAACGCTAAATGCGTGACGTGGCACCCATACTATGCGTTACGTAACGCTGATTTTAGGCAAATTACAATCACCTCAGGTGATTTATGGAATGACCATTTCCCAAATTTCCAATCAGACTGTAAATTCTCCAAACACCATCATCCTATTACCAATGGGGAAGTAACTCATAAAGTATCTATGGTCGTTTGGAAATTGGTGAAGATATGTATTAAAATGGTATATAACCAATGTTGGGGAAGGTATTCACAAAAGTAACCCATTACAGCCAGAGTAGGAAAGTTCATATCCAGAAAGTACAAATCCAGAACAAGGTTTTGTTTCAATGAACCAGTTGAATACTCTGTGACTGTGACTCTTTATACGCAACAGGTCGGTTGAAACCAAATCTTGGTCTGGATTTGAATCTGGATTTGGACTTGATCTGAACTTCCTGTACCCGAACTTTCCACCTCTGTAATGGATTACTTTTGTGAGTGACTTCCCCAGTCCTGGGTATATACAGAATTCATAACCATGTAAAAACACGAGATATCAATTGTTTATTATTACTAATAATGATAATAATGATCATTATCTTCATCGTAATACCCCCAGTCTGGTCACACCAGGTAGTTAATGTGTCTTAGCATTTTAGCTCTGAAGTGCCAGGTAATTTCACAGCCATGAACTAAACTCCAAGTTACGAGTCTGTAGCACCGGTGTAATTTGTCTGAAGCCTTTTCACGATACGGTGGCGCTGGGGGGACGGTGTGGAATCGCCTTTATTGGGGGGGGGGGGGTTTAAAGCTTCTCCTCGGCATGCTGGCTCTCCGTGCGGACTATGAAGGGTAATGTAACGTGCTGTTTGTCTTTCCACGCTGCATGACCGCACTCGCGGCGTGGGACGGCGCTGGCACGGCGCTAAAGGAAAGATTTTTTTATCCTGTTTTATTTGTTTAATTTTTTTGGTGCGAGTGTAAAAAAGGACCACCTCTGACTGAGAAAGCGCGAAACTGGCAGCCGGTCACTTCGGAGGCATTTGTTTCCGAGACTTCTCCGTCTTTTTTTCCGTGCCCAGCGCTGATGTTTTTTTCAGAGACTGTAGAGTCTAACCTGGCCTTTGCATTGTCGGATAGACCAGGATTTTCTTTTTTAAAGTTTACAGTGCTGGTTTAAACGTGATTAAATGCAGGAAAAAATAGTACAATGTGGTCAAATCCCTGTAAGTCACTGGATGACCCCCCCAGCCCCCCCTGTTACTATCGGTGCTACCCCCTAACCAAACCAGTGGGATCTTCTGCTCAGACCTGCAAACTCCCAAAACATGCCCCTCACTGAATCCACGATATTAGTGTTTCTTACAAAAACTTTAATTAGAACAATAAACAAACAATAAAGATGGACACATCGCAAACGTAACTATAACTTTGTAACGTCAAGCAAAATTAAATGGATGTTCCTCTTATTACCTATGGCCCCTGTGCTAGTCATGATTCTGCCTAAATTACTACTCTATTCAGTGACAGGACAGGTAAGCCATGCAATGACTGGGCCCCCGAGCTGGGAGGGGGCACCTGAGGGCGGCCGATTACATAATACACTGCAACAACAAATCTGTTATTTCTGTATTCTGTTTTTCACCAAAGTGAAAATATATCACCTATGTGTTAGATTCTTTTCATTGATAGGCTGTTGCTAATTTAGCTTTAATGCTAAAATAATGGTAATAAATTTTACCATGTTGGGGGGGGGGAGGGGGGTCAGTTGGAGGGGCTCATGGAGTGTTTTTTTTTGCCTGGGGCCCCCAAGGTCCCTAGAATCACCTCTGATTCTATATATTAATTATTAATCAAATTAGCATATTCAGAATATCAGCCAGGCGCCGTTCATTAGCATGTCTGCTTTGGGTGTGAAGCCTGAGGCACGAGATGTTGTGCTGAACTCCGAATGCTGTCTCTCAGGTTTACAGCTTGGCATTCCAGACGCTGCCGTGTGCTACAGTAGCTGGACAAGGATTCCAGCCATAGATGCTGCCTTTCCCATCTGAGGCGATGATGCTGTGAAGGCCTGGGTTTTGCGGAAGGAATCGGAGTCACTTTTGATGCAGAGTTCATTCCTTCTCGCTCCGGCACCGACCGACCGTCAGTACATGTGTATCTGGCAACGTTTCCTTGTTTTATAAAGGAGAAAACTGATTATAGTTGTCGATTGTATTATAGTTTATTTTCATACTCTGAGTCATGTTCTATAAAATATGGAAAAAATAATGTTCTGTAATAACTGGAACAGATAGCGACCATAACTGGCTTTTAATGTAACGTTAGCTAGACCTGCAAGTGCAGTACAAGCTGCTTCTACTTGCTTTCGTTTTGTTTTTCTTTTCTGTGCTCCTGACTGATCTGACTGATGTTGACCTGAAGCTATCGCCCTCTCGCCTGCTTGTTAAATGCCCCCTCCTCCCCACCCTGACTTGATCGTGGGCCCCATGGTGTGTGATGTGCATGCAGGAAGGGGCGGCTCTGGTTTCTGTACACGGGTGACTGAAGCATTGGCCTTATTCCTAAAGCCCGCCTTCAGATTAGGGGTCTTGGGAAAGACCAGACTGGACACCACAGACCCACTCAAAACAATTTCTTCTGTTCAGAGTAGTTTTATTTAAAGAGCTTCAGGGTTTTCCAGGCAATCACTTCTGTGTAGTTAATTTGAAGTAGGACATTTTTTTGTATTTTCAACTTCAATACAAAAAACACAACTAATAGTTATCTGACAGTTATCAAGCAGTGCTTCTGTTCCACACTGATTCAGGGTGAATTTACAGACTGCTTCATGAATTTATCTATGCTATTTTTACCTGTGCAACAAAGACAATGTATATTAAGCAAAGGATCTTGACGCGTTTCAGATGAGTATTGGCCCGTGAGTATTACAAATGAGGTCCATGAGCCCCTGATAAGGACTCTGAGTGTTATCCCCCCCCCACTCTCGGGATAACAGTCCCAGTAGTCTCTCTCCACTGGCAGATGAATGGGACGGCGCCCTCCTCAGTTTACGTGGCTGTCATTCTCACTGGGCAGTATCATCCATATTGTTATCTTAGCTCTTCCAGGATCAATACTGCTTTTCAAGTTGGAGGAGATAAGAAGGGGGGGGGGGTGCAGCCCTGGGGTGTTCAAAGGCCGGGCGGCCAGCTGCAGGGGCTGCGTTATCTCAAGTGCTGATTGGCTCAGAGTGATCCTGAGGAGCTGCAGTGGTCTGTGGGGGCCAGACCGGTACAGGCCTGGGGGCGACCGCCGGGTCCGGGTATCACCACCACGGGGCAGATATCCTGCAGATACCATGATTTCACTCAGGCGGATAAGGGGGGGGCACGGGCGCTTACAGTGCACCCATAAACAATACTTGGTCCTAGTCCCAGCACTGTTTGGGGTCCACTGAGGTAGGATACCGCGTCCCGGTCCCACCAGACAGACGGGACGGCCTCCCCCAAGCCTCATGCCGCTCGCCCGGACCTCTGCGCTCTGTTCTGGCCTGGTTCTGTGGGTCATTTGGGGTGAGCTAGCACTGGCGGAGACCTGGCAGCAAGTGGGGGGGGTGGAAACATCCCACGTTCCACATAAAGGGCAGGAGGTGCAGGAAGTCAGCGTGAAGCTCCGAGGCTCCGAGGGCTTGTTCCTCCGATGGAACGCCGTTTCCCTCCAAAATCCGGCAGGAAAATCCTAAATGTGACGCCTAATTACACACGAGATGGAGGAACAGCCTGACGCGCTACGCTCGGCGTACCCGTCCGAATTTAAAAAAGCAACCTCAAGTTCATTTTTCACAGTAATGTTGGGCCGAGGTCTTACATCTTGCATGTGGTCTCATGCCTCCCTAGTGATCTGCAGGGCTGCCGCTTTGAAATTGAAAAATTGTATTGTAACAAATTGCAATTACTGAATTGTGGCTAATTAGGATTTATAGTGCAGGAATTGCCAGAGTATGAAGGAGTGGAGCGTGTTCCGGGGCTTTCTACGCTGATTTTCACCTTGTGAGCAGATGTTTCGCTGGGGGTCCATGTGGTTAGGAGCTGGGGTCCCTAAAGCGTAAACACACACTTACTGTATTTCACATTACAGTACCAACTGTCAGGTATTTCAGATTATTCCTGAAATTCTCTCTCTTGGACTGAATTCCTATCATACTGGCATTTTACAGTTGTCATTTTTTTAATGAACATGATATTTCTGGAGTTTCTAAGACCATTTTTACTATAAGTAACCTTAAGAAAGTCAGTCATTAAAAAATAAAAAGTAGCCTCTCTCTAAAATATCCATCCATCCATCCATACATCCATCCATCTTCTAATCGTTTACCCTGCTGGGACACACAGCTGATAGGATACCAGTCTGTCTAATATATACATATATAATATACAAGTGAAATACTTTTAAACTTCCTGCTGGACAAGTCAATCCAAATAAATTCCAATTTCCTGCTGGACAATCCACCAAAAGCATTAGAACGATAAAAAGTTTATTTTTTGTACGTTAAAAGGAACGTTTGCTTCGACGTACAAAACAAAACGGACGAATATAGCTCCCCGCTTCTGAATCTAATTTTGCCACTTATCTGTTTGAATCTGACCAGTTTTTTCTTTTCTTCGCCATATTTGAAAGTTTATTTTTCCACTATAGGAAGACCACATCAAACAAGAGGCACTGCAGTGGAGGAGCAGCCAGGCTAAGTAGATTAACTTAACTCAATATCTTACGCAAATAGCTGGGAGCCGTGCCCCCCCTCAGCCCGGCCCTGAAAGGTACGGCTGCCTGGAGCTGGGACAGGGCTGCTATACGGGCGGCAGACGTCCACTGCGGGGGCTGGGAGATCTGCCCTCAGCTACCTCTTTAACCCCCCCGCCCTGGCCTCTGTTTCCAGGCTCCTGTGATGAATTACTACCCCGCTCTGCCGACCCCCGTCCTCCTCCGCCCCCGGGCCGGCGGCCGAGGCCCCTGGGGTCTGCCAGGTCACGCCGGTCAGGACGGCTGGACCAGGGGACACGGCTTCAGGGGCCTGATGCTATCTGTGGACAGGAAGAGCTCAGCACCACTTCCTTTTGTGTCAGGCTATTTAATCCCACTTACCGGCCCTTCGGGGCCCTCGGGGGCCCGGCACGGTGACACCGGTTCGCAGACATCGTCGCCGTCGCCCACTCCCCTCACCCCCACAATGCACTGCTTCGATCAGACAGAGATGCTTCCGGTGTGGGGGGTGCTCAGAGGGCCCCCCCACCCCGAAGCTTTTATTGTGTGTTTCAGGCCATGCAGGAGCACAAGGCTCTGTGTCCGACACGCCAGCCACGCACAGGCGCCAAGATGGGGGGCAAAGGCTGGGTTGTGGATTTCGGAGCCAGTTGCCGAGCAACTTGGGGGATTATTGTCACCAACAAACTCACACACACACGAGACATACAAACTGGCTTAAGGACAGATATATGAATCCTGGCGTTCTATGTCTTTGATCTTATAAATGTATTTTTCTTGCAAGGCTCATATATTTTTACAAACAAAAGCTACTGATTATCCGCAGAAAATCCATGTCAAAACTTAAATGGGAATTAGGGATCAGTCTGAGACTTGATACCCCCCCCCCGATATGGCAGTCATGTGACACTGTCCCCCGTACATCATTGGGGCAGCCACAACATGACATCACCCCCCAGGTAGCTCTCTGACCTCCACGCAGTGACGTTACGCCCGGGTGTTTCTGTGCGACGTGTGCGACCACGCCGTCCTCCCCGACGGTATCCGACGGAATATCCAGGTGTCACAGGTTCCTCTTTGCGCGAATGCAGATTCCCTAAAAAGGAAAAGCAGGAAAAAAGGAAAAGTCGGGAATGGTTTTCTGCAGAAACTCGATCCGGTGCCTAATCAGGCCATCGATTCCCCGGCGTAATGTGGGTCAAACATCCCGGATCTGCTTTCAAAGGAGCAGTGAATCAATTTCCATAGAACAAATCCCTGCCCTGTTTGCATGAGGCCCGGACTCTTATACGCGTTTCAGCACTTTCCTAACCTTTTTGATCACATTCGGGAGGGAAGGCGCAGTCGGCCTCTGATTAGCGGAAAGCCCTCCCGACGGAATGTGGGGTTGCTTCAGGAAAAGGGAGTTTTTTCCCCAACTATCCCATTTTATAATTTAACCCAGAGTGGCTACAAAAACATGTGAAAGTGTCATTTTTAGGGATGAGATTTTCTTCTTCCTTTTTAGACACTCTGATTGCATGTCCGCGGACCATCGTGCGTTTCTGTTAACTGTGATTTATTTTGTCTGGGCTGACATCTTTCAGTCCCCCATGTAACTCGCAAACATACCATCCATCTTCCATAAATTCTCACCCAGAGCAGACTAACCACATTGCAGGGATCGCAGGACCAAAGAGTGTAAGATCAGATTAAGATCAGATCACGTAGATTAAGGTGTCTTACATGCTGGTTAGATCAGTCACTCTGAAATCATGCTCATTCACAGGGTCGCCCCTTCTCCTGATCAGCCTGCAACTGATGTGTGGGTGGAAACCAGGGTTATAATTTATGCTAAAAATACAGAGAAGGACAAAGATGACCCAGGGTAGGTGTTAACCCACAACCCCCCAGGCATGACCCACAACCCCCAGGTGGTCCAGCATCTGCAGTCACCCACACCTCCCCACAAGCACAAATAAAATATAAACATTTATTAATTTTCAAAGTTGTTTGCATCACAAATTACTGGTAACCCCTTTCCCGGAATTTGCCATCACTGACTCACTGTATAAGTCACTGACGTTCTTGCAATAACTGTTATTGCCCAAAGTTCCACAGAAGAGCAACACTCCAAGTTAATTGTTTTTAAATATTATGGGAACAAACATAAAATCTGTGGAGAAGGTAGAGAAACAGGGACTCCTGACGAACAGTCATTCAGGGATGGTAACGCACGTTACGATAAACTAATTAATTGTGCCCCAGGAATCCTACAAAAAAATGATAGTTCTGCCAAGGTCTTGTGGAATACATCTGCAAAAGGAATTCATTTTAAAGGGAAAAGAGCCCCTTTCATCAAGTGGGGGGGGAAAGTCTTTACCTCTGGCTTGAACAGCACTGGGACCCACAATCCTACCAGCTTCTGGTTAGAGTATCTGTGTCCTTATTCTAATCCAGACACATTTACACACTGGGGGGTTGGCTGTCATTCCCTTGATCATTCCTGGAGCTGGGGTGGGGGTGGTTCTGAGGGTGGGGGTGGTGGTGGTGGGGGTCTTTGAGCGGGAGGATTTGGACCTATCTAAGTGTTCATCAATCAGGCTCATGCTGGAAATTCAGGTTCCTGGAGCCAAAACCTCACTGCCCGTTTGGGAGAGTTTCCTACTCTCAACGCCATCCCTCCCAAGGCTTGTAGAACAAGGGATTTCCGTGACGGCGATCCTTGGTTTAGGTTGAAATGGAGAGAAGGTTCTGGAGATGTTCAGAGACACGGCAGGGTCATTGTCTGGTAGCCATACTTTGCTTTAAGATGTTTTGAGGTCCATTGGATTCAGACACCACTGCCGAGTTGGACTGGACTGGGCACCAAGGCCATTGTCACCCCTATCTTTCCTGAAGAATTACTGGCTTGACCAATTATGTCACTGCACCTTAAAAATGGGCCAGGAAGTAACCTTTTCAGGTTTGGGATCGTGGGATTGAAACACATAAGATCTCAGCACTGCCAAGTCACTTTATCTCTGCCCTAGAGCCCAGTAAACAATAGGCCCCATAAATTTGTAGCTAATCCACCCTAAAAACAGGTGTGTAATCTAGCTCTCTGGCACAAACAGTCCCAGCGCTGGTCTTTCCCGCCTTCTGTACTTTGGCTCTGATACTTTATGGAAAGCCCAAGGAACCGGAGGCGAATATCTGCGCTTGTTTTGGCCGTGGCTCGTCTACTGCATGTTGCAAAAGATCTTTGGCGTTAAATGCGAAAAAATTTTAAGAAAGTAGCGGATCCGTTCTGAGGACTTTCGCGTGACTTGACTGCATTCGGAGTCTTTGGCCCCCACGCACCGGCATAACTGACCACCCAGACTGCCTGACTGCTGGGTTCAGGCACCACAAAGACGGTTGCTTGAGCACAACTATTACTCTCCTCACGGACAACAAAAATATTTGAATAATTGTGGTCGTTTGTCATTTTTTTCCCCATAGATCTAGAATATCTCCTTTACATGTGATGCACCTGGTCACTGGTCAGTTGTTAATCACTTTACCATCAATTTCGCTACACTGTGTGTTTGTGAATCTTTGCTTTATCTCTTGATCATTCCAGTTGTACAACTGCACTAGCGGAAGATGTTTTCTTGGAGAACAGAATAGGAGTCGTCCAGTCCACCTCTCACTGTTTCGATCCGACGGGGCAGCATTTGAGCACCACTCAGCCGTCTTTTGTGGGGTAACGGCGTTCCTGGTCCCGGAAGGTCCCAGATACTCCCACCCAGCGTTTGCACCATCAATATCTCAGAGGCTTCACCCTCTTCAAGCGCCGCTTTAGCTAAGGAGGCCTCTGATGGATCTGACACTTAATGCATCACTGATATTGAACCTCTTAGCCATAAATTACCATGAAAATGTGCTTAGGTCTTAAATCCCTTTTAAATTAAAAAGCAGAGAATATAACGAGTAAATGATCAGTTCATTTTTGTCAAACCGTCCTCCTTGCCTGCACACCTCAGGTTAATAAAACTAAATATATTCAGTAAAACTATAATTCCATAAAAAAAATTCTAAGCATCAGCAAGTTGAGTATCAAGCAAAACTTGATCAAATCAGTCATAAAGTTTGTTGCTTGCTGATGGATTTGCTTCTTGAGAAACTATTTGTTAATTTAGGTGGGAAACTGAAACATTGGAGCAGGCTTGTGAAACTGGCACGGTCAGTTGTTCACGAGCCATTTCAGAAAAATGATAAATAAAATGTAAAATTCCAGTGACCGGTGGTTTTATTTGGCCGTAATGATCATAACTAGGCTTTGGGGTCTAAGGCAGGCCTCCTCTGTCGCTGGGATTCCGGCTTCGTTCCTTTTTCTCCTGAAGCGGCTGGCAGTCGAAGTTTGGGGAGGAACTGTACGGTTTTTTTTTTTAGCTATTTGTACTGGAACTTCAACCCGAATCCGTAAGGATTTGGTTTTGTTTCATGTGGATCTGGGGAACGGGAGAGAGGGGAGGAAAATTCTTACATTTTAGAAACAAGAGAAAGAACATAATTATTGGCCCAACGATATCAAAAGCTTTCATCCCCAAACGTAGCTAACCAAAATGTGAAGAACAAGTTTATTAAACAGCAGTTGAGAATCCCAGGAAAATAATCCTGCAATGGTAATCTGTCTGACACTTCTATACAAAGCTGTTATTTTATTTTATTACTTTCAGAAGCCTGGTAACTTCTGGATTCAGCATAATATAATCTGCAATATACAGCAATTTGTTACTGAAAGTGTTTTACTCGTATATTTTGCTTTTCTACACTTGACTACAGCTCTACATTGCAGACTGCAGAAAATGCAGGATCAATAGTAAGGTTCGATTTAAAGTTGCCTTAAAGTAAAAAGCTACTTTTGGTGTACCACAACGAATTCAATCTCATTCCTGCAAAACTAAATATTTTGAATAGAAGGAAACACATTTTAACTCTGGTTTGTAATATGGGACAAGAAATTTGCAAAATGCTGCTGTCTTAAATATCAATCAATAGCACTGTTTTGTGTCCCAGTGGGGAAAATATCACCTAGAAGATGACCGATCGGCGAAAGGCGATATTCTGCGGGGAATATAACGGAGAGTATCTGTTTCTAAGCGTCCGCGTTTCTGGAACATTCTTCCCAAAGGCTGGTAACCCAGAACCCCGATGTCTGGATCGAGGTGAGCTGACTGATACCTCTAGGAAACGGAGACGACCCCGTGTTATGACAAGGACCGATTCGGATCTGTCAAGGAACGATGCAACAAAACTTTACCAGACAAAAGGCCATTATTGAGATGCGGAGCCTAATTCCAGCCTAGGGTCTGGCCTGGAAAAAGGCTGCCCGCTAAATATGGAAACAAGTTTCCCTCACATCTGAAAGACAAAAATAACCATGTTTCTGCAGTATATTATACGTTTTCTTTTTTTCTTTCCTCTCTGTGAGCACAAAAGCACGAGCAGAATTTCTTCTGTGATAATACTGTCATCATCTCCGCAGCTTCAAAGGCCCCTGGTCCTGTCTACTGGGATTTTCTCTTTTCGTCTGGGGGGGTGGGGGGACGGAGCGCGCTCTTCCCCCCGGCTAAGGCTTCGGTCAAATTGATAACAGATTTCCTGCTCCCCCCCCTGGAGGGGGTCCACACCTCGTCACTGTTGACAGCCCATACCGATTTTCTTTTTTGTTTTGTTTTTTTTTGACATGCTTCTTAAAAAAAGTTCTAGTGATGACATTTGTTTACATGAGGAATGGCTTTCCACTTTGTGCGAGCGGACCAGGCAGGATGTCAAATCGACAAATAGGATATGATGTCATAGAAGTTTGTGTTGGATTGCATCCTGCCGCATGCAGCCTGTGTGGCTTTGCTCTCTCGTTTTCCATTGATATAGTTTCATCGGAGTATCTGAATGGATCAGAACCACCAGTCCACACGATGTTTTGCATCCACTGTTCTTTTGGTCAGGGGACAGATGTTAGGCGTAGGAGATACGGCTGCTACTTGCCCTTTAATGCTAACATTTACATCTTATTCATCATTTATTAATAATTCCCTTCGCGTAAGAGCAGGCCTCGTCCACACAGATTTTGTCAGATTTAAACTCCACCAAATACCTGTTTTGCCAAGGGTGGGTAAGTAAATCTGGTTAAGTATAGTTGCGGGTTAAGCTGATAACACAGCAAGCCGACGGCTAAAAACTAGCACCAACCAATACTGATGACTGATCACCTCTGGTCCCCTCCCGAAACCTGTCAGAATATACTCTGGAACGCATTTGCACGACCAGAGGTGACGGCTGTCCTACAGCCAAACACACAGCTCAGTTTCACCAACCGACTTCAAAACCGGCTCAACGTACTCAGTTGGCCACAACGGCGCCAAGGGGACCTATGGCGTCCAGCCGTGTCGCGCCCACTGGACCGACACACAGTCGCCGACTCTCACTGGACCGACACGCAGTCGCCGACTCTCACTGGACGGACTGCAGTCACCGACTCTCACTGGACGGACTGCAGTCACCGACTCTCACTGGACTGCAGTCACCGACTCTTACTGACAGCCCAACGGCTTTCGATGGTCAAAAATCAGCTTGGTGCGTTCCCAGCTTAAGAATGTGGCCTTGTAACTGATAGGCTGCTGGTTCCAGTCCCAAGGAGGTCCCCCCACGCCCTAAGACGCCCAGATGAGGTAGTCAACATAAACTACTCTAGTAAACATCAAACACCGTGAATGGGGATTAGGGGTAAGAGTGTCAGCTAAGTGGCTAAAGGTAAACAAGCTGCTTGAGGAGAGGTGAAAAAACACGACGGCTATCAGTCAAACCGGGGTAACAGCAAACAGGAGCGGCCTGACAGCAGAAAGCACAGCCGGACATTCGCATGCAAACCTTTTGATCTGAGAGTCTCTCATGCCGTGCCAGAGCTGTTTAGCACATGAACTAAGGGGGCTACGTGGAAAGGAACGAAATGGCACCGGTAGGTTCTGGGCCCCTGATTATCTAATGGCGCTCATGTGGTGGATCAGGTAGAGTGGGCCGCCCGTCCAGCACAGAGAGACGGTGCGAAATGGAGAACAGGAGAGGGGGAGAGATGGCACTGCAGGACTTGGCCAGAGATGAGAAAAAACAAAAGACGCAGTAACCAAAAGCACAGGATCTGCTTTCTATAAAATCCTGGCCTCATCTGAGACCGGCGCACTGCAGTCATAAATCCCCCCCCCAGCCCTCCTTTGAGGTGTTTCAGCACAGGAATGGAGGGTCTTTTTCATGATTACCGCAGAACAATTAGGGGGAAATATATTTTCTTTAACCTCCGGGGCTACCCGGAAATGCCATCGTTTTTCTAACCCTAACCCTAGTCTAACCCTAACCCTAATTTGTGGCCTTGGGGTGAAAC
>JAODJU010000046.1:2813474-2841650 GCA_026776725.1 Gnathonemus echidnorhynchus
GGGTGGGGGGGGCGGGGGGGGGGGTGATGACCATTTCTGTCACTTTCCCTCATATCAGCTGTTGTTTCACACAGACCTCCTCATGACAAAACCTTGCGCCTTTTCCCCTGGGGGACGACACTTCTGTTTCCATAGTGAGAGCGGCTTCCTCAGTGGAGTGCCGGGGTCTGTGAGTGACGGAGGAAAACATCCCATTAGCCGTCAAACATGGTCATGCTCCCCGATCTGATTCTGAGTGAACCAAAGCGGCTTTGGGGAAGCCCCATGCCTGGGGACGTTACCCCCAGCAACCCACGCGGCACACAGACACGCCAGTGCGTGTTCGCCATCGCCCCCTACATAACACTACACAGAGGTGGCATGGGGGTGCAGTGGGTTCTGCTGTTGCCTAACCCCAGTAGGGTTGTGTGTTTGAATCCCATCTCTGCCCCGGAATATGTTCAGCTGGCACATTTTCATAGTGTTCTTCAGTTTCTTCCTGCTGTCCAAAAATGTGCAGTTATGTGAACTGACATCCCTAAATTACTCAGTGTGGGCCCTGCAGTGGCCTGCTGTCCCAACCTTGTCCCCTATGCTACCTGTATTAGATTCCTGGCTTACTGTGACCCTGTCCTAGATAAACACTTTATTTTCAGTTCCAAAGATTATTAAATATTCTATTGGTAGCTGTTGTAAAAAAAAAAAACTGTCACATTTCTATAAAACTCCCAACTGGAGCTCATGTCTTCATTACCTTCAGTATGACTCTCTTTACATAGATCCTGCAGAGTATATATGTTTATTACTAAGGACAGCATGATGGCAGAGTAGTTGGCATTCCTGTCTCACACCTCAGAAACCGAGGTTTAAGTCTCCAGCCCAGCACCCTGCATGTGGAGTTTGCATGTTCTCCACGTGTCGTCACGGGGCATCTGGCAGCTTCTGCGGTGTGCAAAGTCACTTTTTCATTCTCTGCGTGAACTGTAGCTTGATGCCCATGGACTCTGAAGGCCCAGTAAGACAGAGATGATAACATCTGCATGCAGTGACCCAGACAGCAGCTTCTTCTTCTGGTTTTAAGCCCATGTTGGTGTGGAGTGTCTAAGGATCATCCATGTTGAATTTGCCATCAAGGCGAACAAGTGCACATTCACTGTTGCCCCCCCCCCCCCCCCCACGCGAGACTCGGGAAGGGAATCGCTGCCGCGACGTTCAGAGTACCGAATTCTCCTGCCAGCTAATCGAGAAGCTGGCGGTGCTCAGCGATTTGGAACTATTTTCGGTTTGGGCAAATTCAAAAATGCATACTTTACGTTTTTTTTTTCCAACGACTAGATATGGTTTTTAATGTATTCCAACCACTCGCCCCAGCGATGACGGGATGGATAAGGGGTGTATGATTTCAGAGCTAAGAGGGCCAAATGCACATAAAAGCAGAAAAGTTTTCACTACACCAGCACGCGTTCTTTCATTTTCCTCTCACAAAATAATCTTTTCTCCTTTTTTTTGGGGGGGGGGGTTGTCATAACTAAGTGAAATATACAGACATTTGAAAAGGCCCGACCGTTAACAGGCACATGTGAGGACCCTGTGATGTTTATCCATCCGACGTTCCGTTTACCCTTCCCAGCGAAGAGGGACCCGCTGTTTACGGATGACGAGGCAGCACAAATAAACTCCAGCCCGGAGCGAGCGATTGGCGCCCTTCAGCCACGCACCCCCCTACGCCGCCGCGGACGCCTGCGCCGCCCCATGATTGCCTGTTTATTTTCACAGGGCCCCCGTCGGACCTCGCAGAACGCTGGGCCCGCTCGCCGACGGCTTCCTGCCCGTGACATCATCGCGTATCCCCCCCCCAAGGCGGTGTGACCCCGCTGTGCCTGCTGCCTGGGTGGCATCCCACGGCGCGAGGGTCACGCATGAGGGGAGGACACGCGCTGCTCCACTCAAATCCCGGCCAATTGGACGGTGGGGGGGGGGGCGTGCCCATCTCAGAACGTTCTACTCCTTGAAACAACTTCCATATCAGAAAATGACTTCCATATTCTGCATGAACTCTCTCTCCTTTGGTCTCCAGGGTCTTGTTGGAATAACACCCAAACGGTTTCCTATCCGAATTCCCAAACATTCTGCGAGCTTGGGAAAGTTCAATGTCGATCTATCCATCCATCCATCCATCCATCCATCCATTTTCTGAAACCGCTTGTCCTATGCAGGGTCACAGGGGGTCCAGAGTCTATGGGTGCAGGGCAGGGAACAACCCAGGAAGGGGTGCCAACCCATCGCAGGACTCACACACCATTCTCACACACCCCTACCGGCAATTTGGTAACTCTGATTAGCTTCGGCATATTTTTGGACTGGGGGGGGACAGGAGTTCTTGGAGGAAACCACATGACAACACGAGGAGATCATGGAAACTTCACACGCATAGAACCCTGGCGGAGACCTGAACCTCAGTCCCAGGTGACAGTGCTAACTGCCGTGCCCCCCCCATATGCAGATACTAAACTATTTTTAAAGAGGGACACAGTCAACGTTGTGGGACAGCTGGAGATAGTGGAGGGGACACAACTTAATAATTAATTATTAATTATTAATGGTCTATTTAATGTGATAGAA
This sequence comes from Gnathonemus echidnorhynchus, assembly GCA_026776725.1. Lineage (NCBI taxonomy): Eukaryota > Metazoa > Chordata > Actinopteri > Osteoglossiformes > Mormyridae > Gnathonemus > Gnathonemus echidnorhynchus. The sequence goes on from JAODJU010000046.1 coordinate 2,816,076, forward strand.
ACATCAATGTCATTAAAGCATTACTTCTCAATTTATGAACTACAATGCCTCTGGCATATCCGAGGCCCTGGGGAAATATAACTTAGGTAACTGTGTAACACCTTTTACCATATTTACAGACCGACAGCCCGAATGCAGCCTCTCATCGCCTGTCACATCCTGTTTTCCTATGGATTCATAATTATTTTGAAAATTCCACAGCGATCCCACCATTTTTACTGAATTACCTTATTACACACCTTACATTCATTCTTCATGCACTATGATTCATCCTAATATAAAACAGCGCACTGTCTGGTGGTACTAGGTCCATTTCCCTTAACATAAGCAGAAAGTTTAATATTTTCATATTCTGAAGACATAAGATATAGATTTTCCAAGTATTTATATCAGCAAGCCCACTAGTTCCTATATTTATAAACGTTGTTTAAATAAACGAATTGGATAATAATAGTTTTCTGTATTAGAATTCAGCAATATGGCAAGTGTATACTTAAATCTCCTAACGTGCTTAACGAGAATATGCACGGTATTAAAAATCTGAGCTACAGTTACCATAGGAGAAAGAGACACTTTGGTGGGGCTCTTTGATAACTTGCGGAGTTTTAAAACAAGCATTCGGCGGTCTTGAAATGTGCGCCTCCGCTGCATTCCTACGCCTTTAGTCTCTTTTCCCAGTGCCAGACAAAAACTCTCAGTTCACACATCTGAAGGGATCCGTAATCGGAACAAGCCTTTCCTCGGGGGTTACGGCGATATGAAACACGGCACAATGTGGTTCCATTTACAGTACAGCCGAGACCTGTAAATCAGAGACGATCGGACGGCGCCGGCCCAGGATCGCCCGCCCCGGCGAAGCGAAGGGCGCGTGACGGAAAAGAGCGCCGCGTCTGGCGGCAGAAGGTGCGGCTTCAGTCTCTTCACGGTACAAAATGCCTTAAGTGGTTGCTGAAGGTGACAGCTGGTGACAAATGCAATACCGAGAAAACGATAAAATAACCGCTTTTAACATTTGAACTTGACTGCCATTTGTCTTTATTTTATTCTTGGGAACTGAATAAAGCCCGAGAGCCCGGATTGCAAGTTTAAGGATGCCTTTAATCTATAGATTCCCGCAATGTAGAATTTATGAGCCAATGGACACTAATATGCATCCAAGAAAGTAACAAAGTGTCTTTTGTATCCATAAAAAGCAAAAAAAAAAATCTGCCTCTTACATATTCAAAAAAACATCCTTTTATCCACTCTCAGTGTGACTTGTACTTCAAACCTTAGTTTGAACGGTTTAGAGATTACAGTGTGGCATAAATAAGACAAAAGAGACTGCAACCATCCAATTCCAGTTTTAGTAGACCTATATAGCTTCTTACAGAAAGGGCCTTTGAATTATATGGCTGCATTACAAAACTATATACAACAAGGATTTAGTCCATTTTTGTGCATTTATGAGCTGCTGGACAGTCTGCACATAATGAGATGGATCAGGTGACTATGGATCTGCAACCATAAGGTACTGATTGGGGTCCAGGCAGGTGCTCTGCTCATGTCCGTTGAGGGTGGTCCTCAACTTCAGGCAGACCTGTACTGTTGTGGTAAAGTATCAGTCGGGATAAATGGGTAGGCCTACAGCCACTGTAACTCTAAATAATACACCACTTAAAAATTGAACAATGATCCTTCTAATATATACGCAGAATTGATTATTCCATAACATCCAATGTACTACTCTATCACATGTAGGCTGCTCCAATATGTACACACACGAATTATGTTTATGTAAATCATATAATTTCATATGCTGTTATTGTAGAATGAATCGACACCTAATGGCACCAATTTTCTTTTTGCAAGCAATATGATTGCAGCTGTATTTTTCCCACAATTTCCAGCAAGTATCCTTCCATACAATACTCCGTACCCCTGCACAGGGTTAATCAGGAAACTGCAAAGCCTACTCTATATACGGTAGGGAGCTTATTCTAATACGCCAATAATGATGTAGGTAAATAATAAGTATTACTAACATTTGGACGGAAACACGTGTGTGGAAAAAAAATACACAGAATTGTGATTCTTCAGAAAAACACTATTTTTGTCCACATAAAATCTACTCTCCACGGATCTGTAATATTGATCGAAATAAAAGCGCCTTCTGATGACGTCATATGGCTCTTTTTTATGGCGGTTTAGGGCCCTTGTGCAGAAAGTAGTACAGAGTTCAGTTCAGGTTTTAGATTTATACGCTTGAAAATTTCGAGGGAACTGCAGTCATACCCATCGGCCTGTAACAATATTTTTTTCACTTACGGTAGGAATTCTCCCAGCTCAATGGATATTTAAGACGCCGCACCTTCTCTTCCAAGCAGTTAGGAGCGGCCAGCAGATTTCTCCCCTAAATGAAGCAGGCATTTGCCAAAATGCAGTATAAGTACTTAGGAAGTGTTAGACTACACCGAGTTGGCTACGAGATTGCAGCACCGTCGGCGGACCTCTATGTATGATAGTTACCGAAATCGGTATGTCTGTATAGGTAGATTAACTCTGGCGTGTTAAATGCCATATCACCATGGTCATGGTCATTACTGGCCCGAAAGGCTTCCGTGCATGGCGCTCTTTAAATAAAACAGCGGTGTACAATATCTTCTTTACCTCTGCAGTTATGCATTTAATTGTTTCTCTGCGCATATGGCCTGAGGGGTTAATTTACTGATTTTTTTTTCCATCAGTAACAGACATGACTTTATCTAATGCTTTGTCCCCCACATATCAATTATCTCAAAAGTGTTAAATGCCATATCACAGAGTTCTTAAAAAGATGCGATAATTAAATTGATACATTCATATGACTAGGATCAGCAGTACCTCAACCGTATTAACTGTTAGAACAGCATATATTTTAGGAAACTGGGGATTTTGTGAGTGCATATTTTCTAAAATCTGCCAACAGGTGACAATTAAAATAAGATAACGTTTCTCCAATTCGATGTAAAAATTGTACAGTTGCTTTTATGAATATTTCAAACGAACATTGTTTACTACTAAAATTCAATTTTACTACAATTTTAATGTAATTATAGTTCATTCCATTACAGTTTCCATAGGTAGAAAGTCGAATGATGAAATACGTGAACTTCCGAAATGGGTTTATGTTCGCGATGAGTTTAAGTGACACAGTGGGTTCGTGGATCCCTATTGTAAAGAACATCATATTAAAGCAAGAGTGCTGTGTAATTTGCACTCATCCTTCAGAAATCTTGGACAGTGACGTAGCTTCTCACGTGGCAAGAGGGTCAGACTTGCTTTACAAGACTGACTCTCCTTAACATACACCCAATTTTACTATGCTTACTGCTGCTTATTAAGAAAAAATTTTGATTCGACGAAGTGGGTACAAACACAGGAATAATAATAAAACAATGCAAATCTAGGATGCGTAAATAAACCGGCAACAAGCACAGAGAAAAGGTCCCAAAGGAATGTCTTTGGATTCCATTGGATTCAGTCTCGGACTGTTCAGCATTTCTATGAAGATTAATATTGCGTTTGGTGCCTAGGTTTTATACTATGCAAGTAATGGAATTATGGAATTATTAAATAAACTGCATGGTGTGATGTTTGTTTAATAAGTCCACTGTGAGTGTTTAATAAACATTTACAGAAAAAAAATGAAAACCATAAAAATAAGACCTCTAACACGAAAATTGTTCAATTTTGATTGTAAACGTTGCAGATGAACGAAAGACGTTGGATTTGTGACTAAGGCACGTTACCGGCACCTGTAGTGGATAAAAAAATATGCTACTCGACTTCACATTGTGATTTATTTTAAGACACATCAGATAAGTGACAACGTTACGAGACATCGGTCCTTATGATTAAACTGAAAATTGAACTTGCAAAACAATAACGAATGGGAAGCACACATTTAGATTCTGAATCCTTTTTCTCTATATATAGCGAAATGTTAAAAGCCCAGAATGCCGTAAATGATGTCCTCACAAAATTATTAAATAAGATTACAAATGAAGGACTATTTATAGGCATACTGCAATGTTGCCAAAAACGCAATACGTGAGATCCACCTATCTCATATTACAATTTATGTTCCTGTTGGTCGATGAAAAGCTGTTTTTTCGACACATGTTTTTACATAATCCTGAGTAAATTGAAATTGTAGGCCTAATCGTTCAAGTTACTCCAACCGTATAAAAAAAACGTTAAATTTATTTGGTGGTTTTGTTTAAGGTTTTGCGCTGAAACAACACAATCGATTAATTGCTTTAAACGATTAATTGATTTAAATGCTCCGGCACCTGCTTCCAATGACACCCAATCATCCACTCACTTGTAGACATACTCAAAGGGAACAATCATACTGGGTCACTCGTTTCAGCCAATTAGTTATGTTTGTCATTTTCTTACACGTGGCAAAGTCCACAATGTAAGCTCTTTTTCTTTAGCAGCTGTCAGAAATGACATGTTAGTAATACCATTAAAACCGCGGTTCTACTAGAAAATGTTAAAAGCTATTTAGAAGCTATTTAAGTAAGAATTCATTTCCGTTACGTTCCACGGGAAAGGGGCCCATTCTTAATTTAATTTGATTTAATTTAATTATTCTTAAATCTTAACGTTTAGTACAGTGCATGGCACTAATTACATGGACCTTGTTTATGTGTTTGCAAAACCAGTTTCAGTGAAATTATTCACACGAGATGCAGGCCATTTGTGACCACACATTGTGCAAAAAATTTGAGGAATTTGAAGATGGTAAAAATTACTTACATAAATTACATGGCTCCAGGGTTCGTTGAGTGACGTGACCTGCAAATATGAACAGTAATAATCTCAGTAAGTAAAGCTGGTAAAACAACCGTCCTAAACGCTGTAGACTGCGAACATTTTTCTAGTTTGTTGTTCTGAAAGTAATGCGTTATGACTTTTTGTATTTAAAACTTTGCCCATGAATATTATGGTTCGGAGTTTTGTTTATGTCAAATATGTAAATTAGCGTATTTATTTAACACGGAACATATCTATTGGCATATAGAAACTCACAAGTGCAGTAAAAATGTTCCTTTTTTGTGAATGTTCTTCATGTGCAAAACATTTACTTGTTTTTGCTTGGGTTTATTTTAAAACCCAAAAGATTGTTTTATAGAAGGAAATTTTGGTTAAATTCTTATTTTCAAAGAAAAGCATCAAAAACTTTAATAAGGACTACATTGTGACGTTGACGTCGCTGTTACGTTGAACAAGTCCCGAGCCGTAGGCTGGCTGAGAAGCAGGTGTTTTTCATTTCTTGTACTGTAACATTAGGCGGTTTGGAAATATTTCCACCCTTGGCCTGTTACTATTAACGTTAGTAATGTTAGTAATGTTACTATAAATTTTGTACAGTTATGTTATATTTCTGTTATTCCTGGTATGATGTTATTATAAGAAGCACGTGCGCGCACATTTTTGCAAGACTCAAATGCATATGTACAATTTATACAGCATTCATAGGGAATCTGCTATGGATTAGTCAATACCTTGTTTATTTAGATAGTCACCACACGCAGATATTTTTCTTTGAGATCATAATTTCGGTTGTATATTAATATTGTATATTAATTCGATTGTATATAAATTTATTAAATGATTCGACAGGCAATTCAGCTATTTTATCTTTATTTTGGCTGTATAGTTGTTCACTAACTTTGCGAACTGTTTTTAAAAAGGCAAAGGCTTGAGTAGTTTGAGTGTTGAGTTCAGCTAAATAACTTAGCTAACGTAATTATAAACTAATGCATATGATTTAATGACGACAGACTGAAATATTATGGGCAGGTGAAGCGAGTAGAGCAAACGGCACCTGCTGTCACCTGCCGGCGTTGTCAGGGAAACTGTCCGCCTCGTGCTTCAGCCTAATAGACAGACAACATTTCGGATTTTAAAGTCTCGAAATGCATGCTGTGCATAATAGTAATATAGACATAACGGTAATATAGGCCTATACAGTGGGATGACAAGAAGCACCTCAGAAAATTTATGATGCCAATACTTTTTTTTTGTTGTTGTTTTTTTTTTGCTGTTGTCATAATTTATACTCAGTTTGACCATTTTAAAATTGGAAGCACTAAGATGAAAGCAATTGTGATGTTCGAATTGCTAAGGATTTTTTCTTGATCGCGTGTCGTGAGAGATTTAACCCCAAAGCCTGGCAAATATGATATTCTTCTTCTCAAAATGACGGCGTCAAGTTTAAGATAACACGGACAGAGTAATTTGAAGATGAGGAATCGATTCCCTCTGGTGAATTATATTCTTCCTTAGTCAAAACCAAGGGTTCGCTTTCTGCTAAACCTTGTACTGTGTAACACACAAATGCTTTAGCTTGTGCGAGAATCCCCAGGGCTCGTTAAAAGCTATTTTATTACGTTTATTCTATGCCGCGAAATTTTCGGTTGATCATATTGCATATATTTTTTTCTTGGCAAACTAAAATGAAGCATGAAGAGAAACCATTCGGATTTAAATAATGATTTTCCATTTCTACTTTAAATGGTATTTAAAAAAAAAAACAAACTGAAAACGATAAACTGATTTTTTGCTGAAAAAACTGAGGTCATTTTGGAAGAAAATAAACTTATCCAGACATGAAAATGACACATATATCTGAACAGACATTACTATATGATATACTAAAACTAAATCACTTAAAATATGAAAGCTTGTTCTTGGAAGAATAAAAATCTGTATTTTTGCTTTTATATTCCTAGTCTTATAATATTTTTTTTAGTATTTTGTATTGCTGCAAGGCAGGCCTACAGCCTCACATCTGGAAAATCACACTGGATTGCATCAGCAAAGTCAGAGCTATACTTCAGGCTGGGTAACAACCGCTTACGCGCAGGTAACATTGCAAAATGCAAAAAGCAATCTTCAAGCTCATAAGTCACAGTGAAATAACGTTGCCAGTGCCACAGATACCTAAAACTCCCGCCTAGTATTTCTGTCCGAATCTGATGCTTCCTTTTAATTAGGAGTCATTCATAAAACATTATCGTTTATTTTTCTTTACGATGGTTGCAAGCTTGATAAAAAGTAAACTCGGTGATATCTTTGCCGCTAATATATTACACGATACTCGTTTTCCTGTTTAACTTATGAGTGGAAAATATTTCTGGTCACATAATATTTTTCATTGCTCTTACCTCTTACGGCGGAAAACTTCGACTAATGCCAACCTTTTTTCGTTTGAAATCCGACGTTTTCCGCGATCGCTTCAAAGAAATCCGTATTTATGAAAATGCAACGAGCGTAAATCGCGACTATTCGCCTTAAGATTGATTAAGAAAGACAATAATTCATGTAGAAAACGCATTTCGAGCATTCTCCGTTTAGTGTATGTGAAGGCGTGTCCATGCGGCGACCAAACATCTGTTCGTTTCACGTGACTTTTAAGAAAAATAGGAACATCTGGTAAAAATAAGTTTCATTCAGGTGCCTCTGTAACTTTTTTTCTTGCCAAAATCGTTCAGCACATAGGAAACTCGTACTTGATCATATAGCAATTTAACATTAGTAAAGCCACAGTCTGTGGCTACCTATTAAACGGATTTTACCGGTATTTTAATTTAGCCTTTTTTATATAGGTGTTGTAGATTGTCTTTAATTAAAATGTTACCATGTCACATATTATATTTGGAGATAAATAGCTCGATTTAGCACTGTTTACAGCACGTGCGTGCATATGCACATTTTATTAATATGCATTAGACTTTGTTTTCAGTATTAGGCCCAATTTTTTATTGAGTTGTTCACTGAACAACTTTCCGGAATTCACCATATATCTTCGCTCTTGTTTAGCTGTATTTTAAAAAGGTTACACATTATATAGCATATAGATCTTTACTACATATATAACGGAATTCATCACAGTTTAATATGTTGAAGTACTTTCATTGATACTACTACGGTTTATTTGCTTGTATTGTATTGCTTCTCTTTCCCTACTTAGCAATTTATTCTTTTTACCAAATGAAAAAATATCAAAATTGCTTACTGTTGAGGCCGTAAAAATAAAGTTTGTGCTAAAGGTTTTAACCTTCTCCACCTTCCAGTGACCTGCCAAACGAGCCCTACATTTTATAGACATCTGGGAATTCCATGCATGCCTTAGAACCCAATTACACACCTTCTTCAAACGGACACGTGATTTGAATCCAAAGCAGCGCTTTCTAAAATACTTTTCCAGACCCGGTCTGCACAAAATAAGCCAAGTAACGTCCACTGACAGCGTCTTTCACTGTTTCCGCACAACTTCAATCGGACGCCGGGCGGTCAAGCTTACAAAACCGCTTTAAGTTGGCGAGTATTAAATTTTTGTCTGAAATTTTACGAGCAGCCTGGAACAATCTTCAACAACAAACACACATTTATCACACATTTATATTTAAGAGGTGTGTAGAATATTCGGCGGGTAAGTTATCAGTGAAATCCTAATGTCAGTGTAAAAACAAACACTGACCCCAAAAGTGGACGCTAGCTCTCGCGACAGCTTTGAAATTCGCATCAACCTTACACAAGAAGTACTACTTTTTACTAGTAGTACTAATACTTCCAAAGACAGCAATAGTAGCGACAAAACAATCACCATGAGTCTTATGTTATATTAAGTGCTCTGGTGTTACCGATAAACGTAGGCCTAAATAAAATGTGCATTAAAATCCGGATATTAATGTCATTTTTTAAATATAACAACGTCACGGCCGTAATGTATTTTCATGTCGCTGGTCACCATCTCCAAAGAACTAAGGAAGCCCCATATTGCCCAACGGAGTATAGGCCTATTCCTATATTCGAGTAATTCACAGTGATATTTTAACGCGACTTATCATAACACATTTAAGGTACTCGCAAAAACACATAGTACATTTCATAGTATAAATTATATAGTTATATATCAGTGGTATTTTAAAAGATGTTTAGCATTGTCCTTTTAAAAAACATTTTAAAGTGGCATCTAAAAATAAGAAAGTCGCGGCATGCTGCACACAAACTAAGCTTGCATGGTCAATGGAAAACACTCTGGAACGCGTACTTAAAAAATAACAGTTCATCCATCGACCTCGATCTTGTAATTTGTATTTGTATGGTAATTACATTTCAGCTGCAAAATGTGTATTTTGCAAAGATTATGTTTTTATTAATAGGTCTAGCTTGATTCCAAATTAGTTACCCAAACTTATTATGTTTTAAATTCATATTGATTTTATTGCAGAAAAATATACAATTATTTACAAAACATTAATAAAAATAGGAATGCATATAGACACCTGATCTATCCTGCATCATAACACGAGTCATTAATAAATAAATAAACTGTATTTCATAAAAAAGGAAAAAAAAATAAAAACAAATTTGCACATGAACGAGCCGAAGATTTAAAAAAAAAAAAAAAAAAAGCAATTTCGGGGTCCTCATCAACGATTTGGAAATGAAACGGCAACTTGGATGCATTTTCACTGTCTCCTTACAAAACAGGCACGGCTGATCAAAAAGGCATGCATAAAAATATACATGTTTCCAACATTCATCGTCATATTTCAGAAAGCGCACACAGGTCTGAATGTAGGCGGCATAGCAGCGCTGCGGCACTCTGCCGATCGCCGTCCTCTGCCTTTCCCTCGTAAGTGCTCCCCGCGCCCGTCCTCTTTCCTTTAAATAGTCTTGTTTTTTTTCTCCCCTAAAAAATCATTGTTTTGTACATGTCCAGCTTCATCATCCGGGATCGCCTCCATAGAGAGGTACGCGAAATTGTTGGTCACCTATGAATGATAACAAGGGTCAGTTTATATAAAATCACACGTGAATGGTTAATTAAATGCATTTATTTTAAAAAAAAGAACTTCACACATACGAAGATCTGTTTTCTTTACATGGATGAAACCGACCGGGAGGAGAGTCTTTATGACAGTAAAATAGAATATTAAAATATGTGGCTGCGTTTTAGCATAAATGTTTATATTGCAGGATCTTTACGGTGAAAAAACTGATTCTGCAAAATAATGATACTTATTAATAATATGTGAAAACGTAACTTACCGTGCTGCGGTAAGCTCCACGGACACTAGTGAGATGTTGACATGGACCACGCGCCCTCCATCCTCCATACGGAAAAAGCATAGCTTAGTCTCTCGTGTGCCACATAACTACAACTTGCCATTTTCGAGTCCAGCTCGTCGCTCTGTAGCACTTGGTAGAGAAAATCAATGTATCTAGCCGCGAGTTTTAGTGTCTGGATTTTGCTGAGTTTATCTGAAGGCAAAGTGGGAATAATTTTCCGCAAAGATGCAAAGGCTTCGTTGAGAGACTGCGTCCTCTGCCGCTCGCGCACGTTCGCCATGACTCTTTGCGTCTGAAGTTCTTCGAAAGACTGCGGACTGCTACTGCTGGACTTTTTCCCCCTTTTCCCAGGGGTAGGGCTATCTGAATCCTCCCCATTTTTCCTGCTAGTTCTCCTTTTCCTCCCACATCTCTTCTGCTGCCTGTCGAGTTCCTCTTCACTGTTGCTGAGACTGTCCACTGGAGACAGTGGGGAGCGCGACTCTTCTTGCATCGCCTCTTCAAACATTACGTTCATTTATAGAGTACGAGCAATATTCCGCTTCTTTGTTTTATGCTACTTTTTCAGATGCAAGAAACCCGAGACCTCGGATTAGTTGATTTCGGTTAAAACACTCACTCGATGATCACTGACTGAAGGAGGTGTTTCCAGCTTGCTGGAAACTGAGGGCTCTTATAGCCTGGATGGATCTCAGTGTTTGGAGAGGTGATTGGTCAAGGAAGCGTGCTACGTGAAAGAGGGGTGGGGGCGGCCAAGGAACTATCAGAAAAGTTTCCGTTATACAAGAATCAATTCTTTCGCTGCTGTCTTGCACATAAAGGAATATCGGCGTAATAAAGTCTCCATCTACGTTAGGCCCGAAGTAATTAATGTCAGTTAGAATTAGCATGCAAGTGTGTAATTTGTAAACTGATGCGGAGATCTGTTGTACTTTATATAATATGCAGTATAAATTCTGTACAACTTAATGCTGGATCACGCGGTTTCCTACACATTGCGAGCGAAAAATAAGCTAATTTGTAAAAATACATATAGGCCTAGCTGAAAGTTTAGTTTACTCTTGTATCGCTAGCAGCGACAAATAGTATCCATAATATAGGTAGCGTTAAACAAATGTAGCGCTATCATATCACTGCAAAACGTAATGCATATTTAAGTCCGTGCGCTTTTTTGCATGACTGTTGCCGATTGTGTTTCTTCAATCCCAGACGTTTTAGTGCCGGTCCTGAAAATAGGAGAGCTTAGCGACTTTCAGGAGACCATCGACTGCTGTTTAAGAAAAATACAGATCACAGAAACACGGTAAACTCCCGTTTGAGTCAGGCTCCCTACGTCTTCTTCTGTATGATCATATTAGGGAACACCCACGGCGCGGCCACAGACTCGCATAAGCGTTAAGGAAATCCTAATTGAAGTCCTTAGGGGGGAGACGACAGTCTTAAGACGTTACCTATAAAACCTTTGAGCAGAATTCCGAATGCAGAGCATTTGTATTCGAAATCACGGCATATTTATAGGCCAGTAAATAATAATCAACGCTTTTAATAATTTTTATCGGTCTGGTCGTGCTAGGTGTACATAATTTAAGTGGGTTACAGTGCGAGTGAGACGTCACGAACAGGGGTGCTGAGTGAGTCTTCTAAATTTATTTTCACAGGTACTAAATAGCTCTGAAGTGTGTGGCTGACAGTGGGTTTCCGAGGGAGCCGGGCGCATTTTTAAAAGCAAGGCTCGACTCGGATTTCGAGCCGAGGCGTTTAAAGCTGATGGGCATTCACAGCGGGTCGCTCCAACTGCGAGGCCAAAACGTAACGTAAACATTACCTGGCGGGGGAAAAAAGAAAGCACCCAAAGCAAACATATAAAACACTTTAATGTAAACGGATGCAGTTAAAAGCCGCTTGATTGGTAAACCATCCACCCCCGCCCCTGATAATTTGGGGGTGCCACAAATTACACACCAGGGCATAGAGTTTATGATGCAATTCCTTCTAACAAAAAGTCGACTGGCACGGAGAAGCTTGAAAATCGAATAAGCTGAAACTGATCTAATTAAAGTAACCTTTTACAGTAATCGTGGGGCAGGACCGGGACCCAGACCTATACACGCTACTCAGCCTTGTAAATTTATCCCCACACTGTCCAATACCAGTGCACGTGTTTTCTTCTGAGTCATGAAGTAACCTCAGCGTAGATATATAAAAAGAGAAAATGTGTTCCTCTTATAATTTTATTATAATACCTCGTTTTAAACGTTTTAATTAGACGATTTAGTTGTATATGTATTTGGGCTATTATAATACTGTCAAATCAAAGTAATTAACGTAGGCCTACCTCGTCTAAATGTTTTTATTTTTATTTGCTTTTCACCTGACCTTTTAATCCCGATTAAATAGCACGAAACTTTTTGACCACTAGAGGGCAAACTTTCCTATCAAACTAATCGATATGGGGCTTGTGTGAATTAGTGCATATTCGGCAGTATCCACGCTAAAGTTTAATAGCTAGACTATGTACTCAGTGCTCCAATTTTACGCCATGCATCAGAAATATCATTAAAATATTACGCACATTTTTGTTTGGTATGATCAATCATATTAATCTTGAAATGGGTGGTCCTCGCTAGAACGCACAGGCGCGCGCCATCCTGGCGAATGAAAACGAGTGACTGTCACTGTTGGCTACTCAACTGAAACTTGTCAAACTGAAAGGTGGTTATTCTGTCAAGAATGTCTTGATCAGTTATATGTTTTAGAAAACCACCTCTGACATGGGGGGCTTTCCCATAAGTTCCCGTTAGCGACGTACATAGTAGGACTCATTCAGTTAAATGCTTCCCACTCTACCTTGCTAACTTAGTTAGCAGCTATGCTTTTGGGAAACGTACCCCAGAACACAAAGACTATATTCCAGGCGGTGCGCGGATGTGGACGCTCCCCTGTGTTTTTCTAATAATCAATCAGTCAATCAGTCAGTCGATCAATCAATGTGTCAATTAAGTATTTACGCTAAAGTACTTGTGGGCTGTAATGCATTTATTCACGTGTCAGAGTCAGTCTTATTTACTTTACAGGAATGCTGCATAAGGAACAGGTAGGCCTGTAATCGGGCTATCTACAAAACGTTTTTTTTCCCCCCGGAAAATCGTAGAGGGCAGCATAGTATTATTGTCAATCTGAAAAAAGTCATTAACCTCGTTAAAAAGCAGTTCGTGTTATAAAACCTGCTTTATTTCGACCTTGTTGTTATTGAAATTGGATATGCTTTATTTTACAATCTGGAGAGCCGCGCTCAAGAGGCTGTGGGAACATGAAAAAAAGGATATTAAGTACTCTTTCATCAGTGTTTTGTTACAGATGTTTGTATGTGAGGGATATGAATCAGACAGTAAAGACACAAACATGCACGCGGAACTCGTGTCTGTATAATGCACATTAACATACTAGCAATACGCGCTTGGGTTTCCTCGCTCTGTGACATCGAGGCCTGGCTACAGTTCCAGTCTCGTGGCAGTTTCCGAGGAATTTGCCTTTGATTGTTCCCGTACGTCTACAGTACGAAATAGTGACATGACTATATTTGACAGGGTTAATTCTAAATGGTAAACTGGCCGTAGTGGGGCAGTGGAAGTGACATAAGACTGGGGGTGGGGGCCGTACCCTTCACTATAGTAACGGTGCGGCGCTGAAGCAGACAAAAGTGTGTGCACAGAAACCCAGAGCATGCTGAGAATGGAGAACCGGGTCAGCTTACGGTCCAATGAAATCAGTAGTGTTCCCCAGCAGACCATGCTGGTACGTGTCATCCAACCAGGGGCATATCTAGGAATTCTGGGCCCCCTGACAAATCTTCCGGGGTACCCATGCCTCTGCGACTGCCCCAGCATCCAATACGCCAGCTTCAGTAGCAACGATACTGCATATTATCGAGTTACCTTCGTAAAGACGCACCTATTACACTGTTACGTCATTATAACGTCCTGATAAAACGCGTCTTTTTCCCCAGAAGTACTTTAGAGGCGTAATTATATTAATGGTTAATATCGATGTCGATGCTTGCGGATTATGTGAAGCCAAAAAAGAATGTAAGTGAAGAAAAGACGACCGCGGATTTTTTGATCGTTGCGGCGCAGGTGCGTGAGGAGCAAGGCGTCTGCGCCCAACTGCGCATGTGCTCTCCGTGGTGCTGATTTTGCCTTCTATAATATTTGCATAAAATAATATTAATTTTCTAATTTATAAATTTACACTGCTTAAAAAAAATGTAGGTACATACGCAAATGTCGAAGAATTCCTAAATAAACTGTTATACATTTGAAGCCGAATCACATAATCTTAAATCCCCTGTTAAATAACCTTTATTTTCTTCTCTCCTGGTTCCTTCAAAATCTGCTGACAAGTGACAACAAAATGCAAGGTGAATTCCGCTTTTCTTCCTACTTTTGTTTTTATTGTTCTTTAATAATAAAAACCCTTTCACACACAGTATCGGCTTTAACGTAGCACAAGCCATAATATTCGACAATGTAAAGGCTTATTGTATTAATTCTACTCTGTGATACAGCTAAACAAGTTTGTATCATACCTGCTAAGCTAAAGGGATTAAGTCGAGTAAATCGGCACTTTTACAGAGATTCGGATTTCAATGTCACGTGGATAATTATAAAAAAGTGACACATTAGACATGACAATACATTTATAAGGCTATATAGAGAATAGGTAATTTAATATTGTTTTAATCCATCCATACACTAATTAATACTCGGATATTTATTTCATGCTCAATAGATCTGTCATGAATGAAATGTATACAATGGCAAGTCGCAGAGTTTCGATCCTCGATAATCTTTTCTCATAAGCGAAGGTGGGGACTTTCTTTCGTAGCTCATCAAAAGCTTCGTTCAGGCTGAACATTCTTCGGCGCTCTCTGATGTTGGCCGCCCGCCGCTGCACCGTGCTGATCACCCGCTTTCGCTTTGACCTGCCCGCCGATGGCACCGCGCCGCACACGGGCGCCTTTCCCACTCGCAGAGACGCCCTTTCCGAGGAGAGGATCAAGTCTCCGCGCCCAGGGGACATACCGTAACACAGGCCTCGGCAGCCCACGCTCTCCGCGGACTCTGACGTGCTCTGCTTCTGGGGTATCTCCAGAAAGTCAACGTCAGCGAAGTCCGTGAGCATCGTGTCCAAAAGCAGCCCTTGGATTTCCATTGTGCTTTGAAATCATGGGGTATCTTCAGTAAGCCATGGGAAAAAATAGTTTAATGGGTCCCTTTAGAGGACGAGTGATTATTGTGCAATCTTTAGTTTAGGAGCATGCAGAAATGATCATCCACTGTAAGCACTTGTGAAAAGTTACAAGAGGATGACTGAAGGAGGGATAACCATCCACGGCTTTTAAAGGCGATTAAAGATGACGGTCAGCAGTTCAGGTGCATGCCAAATGACATTTCTCCTCAATTCCGAAATCCTGTCAAAGCGATGAATTCAGTTCCTCTTTGGCACAGATCCATGGGCCACGTCCTGCTGTTTTAATATCTCTTAATTCGATTTCAACTGCACCTGCTTTCATGTCTTTGAAATATCGTTAAAATCAATTCCCCGAGACCGAAATCGTGGAAAAGGCTGGTGAGCTTCGTTGTGCTGGTTCTGCCATTTGATCTCACAAGTGTATGAGTGTGTTTAACGGTCTTCAGAAGGGGCGCTCGGCTTGACAGAGGGTCACCCACAGCTGTTTACTCGGTATCCTGGTGCAATGGGAACTAAATAATGAGACTTCTATCACTTAAACGAACCAGTGTAAGAGACCAAATATAACATTCCCCAACAGTCACGATATTTGCGCCCCCTTTTATTTTGCAAATTAGAACAAACATCTTTTAGCTTACAGGATAAGAAAAAAAAATACTTTCCACTAAGCTGAAAGGCCCAGGGAAAAGGACGTATTTTGGAAAATATTACTTAATAATTACGAATCAAATTAAAACTTACTCTGCACTTCATGTAATTAAAGACTAGATGAAGACTGGGTTTTTTATACGAGTGTTTCTGTTCAGTGCTTCTCAATGATAACGTTCTAGAATCTTCCGGAAATGTAAGTTACATTGTGCTCCCTGTCAAGTAGCGGTTTGTGTTCATGCAGACAAGTTCGAGCACAGCCTGTCTATAAACCGCAAACAGTGTTGTTGTCTATTTAAAAAGCCTAGAAGAAATAACTAACACAGAAGCGGCTAAATAAAGAGAAGTAGGTCTAAAAGCAAGAAATTAGATTAGAAATGGATCTGAAATGGATGTCGTTTGACATAACGGCTAACCCTGTTTATCTATCTATCTATAAATCTAGGTCTATCTATCTATCTATCTATCTAGGTCGATCTATATCTATATATCTAGGTCTATCTATAAATAAATCTAGGTCTATCTATCTATAAATCTAGGTCTATCTATCTATCTATCTATCTATCTATCTATCTATCTATCTATCTATCTATCTATCTATAAATACACAGTCAGAGTAAACTTGGCGCCAATCAGGAAGCACAGGTCACAGTCCAGAACACCCTGCAGGGTGCACATTTACTCAATAAACAATTTAGAGACACCACCTAATCACTTGAATGTGAGCAGGAAATCAGTTGAAACACAGATAGAACATGTAAAACCGCAGGGAACACATGTATAAATAGAAGGAAAACATGCCACAAGTTCCAGGCGCACAGATCCAAGGCAGTCCGTCATCCAGTGACCATCCAGATGAGAAGCACTGCAAGGCAGTGAGTTGTGCTGTTGAGATGATGTTGGAGCAGGAGGGGGTATACAGCAGCTTAAATGAAGAGCTTAGCCTTGACCTCAGTCGTTATCATCACAGGCATTTTCCCTGAGCTCTGGTCATTCATATTAATTTAGTAATAGACTGTAACTATGGGGGGGCGGAAGCTGTCCACCCAAATGGCTGTGAGATGCCCTGACTCACAGGTTTATTTGTGACCTCCTCAGCTGGGATCGTTTCAGATACTTTTTCTCTGACTCATTCATTAAGATGGAGTGAATAAGACATCAGACCCACATTTCCTTGAAGCCCCAGCTGAACCTAATGAGGAGGCATCATGGGACGATTCTGCGATGGCCTCCGTGTTGCTGTGAAACGCTAATTAGCTGCGATGATGCCGGCTGGTTCCGCGAGGCTGGTGGAAACGCGTGCAGGTGACGAGGCGGTGCGAGGTGAGGTGGTGCGGTACGAGGCGAGGCAGTGCGGTACGAGGCGAGGCGAGGTGGTGCGGTACGAGGCGAGGCGGTGAGAGGCGGTACGAGGCAAGGCAGTGCGAGGCGGTGCGAGGCGAGGCAGTGCGGAATCCTGACGATTGAAGTTGCCAGTGGTTCACGTGGCAATGGGCCGGGGGACAGTGGGGGGACTGAAAGGCCGTGTTCCAAAGGATCAGATGGATTCGGACGAGGCGGAATGAGAGGGTCACCTCTCTGCCAGTGGAGTATGAATCTTTCATTGTATCCTTGTGATATTGAAGTCTGTTATTACCAGCCGTGGGAAAACCAAACCCTTAGGAAGACCGCAGTTTGCCCCCCCCCCCCCATCTAAAGAGTTTGCCAATAATCCAGGCCTCACTAGCTGATATATTCCATCCCCGACCTTCATTCCTTACTAACACAATATCCTTAATGCACTTTTAAATGTTTGTTTAACATTGTTTATGTTTCCGGAATAGATGGAATGGTCCCGTTACGAGTAGAGTGCGTAGCAGTGGTTTGGACCGGAGGGTTATCTGTTAGCGAGGACGAGTGGCTGAACATCCGGTTCTGGATCCAAAGAGCTTGGCTTCTGCGGAGCTCAGGTCTAGGCCTTTGTTCCGTGGGCCCAGCTCTGAGTAGCGGGGCTGAGACGAGCTCACCCGCAAATCAGGCAGTTGGAAATCGGGTGAAATACGCGGCGCCTGTGATAGCAGATAGCAGAGCGCGCTAACCGCCGCGGCGAGGCAGGCCGGGGCAATAGAGGAAGCTGAAAGGGGACGACTCCCAGCCAAAGCTCCCCAGGTTCACCTCGCTGGCCGAGTAAATAGCTTCCTGTAATGTGAGATTGTGTGAGTGGCAGGCTGCATATTACAGGATATAGCGGCTGGGCTTTGATTCCTATGAAAGGTAAACAGTCCTCATGGTCAGAGCCTCCGATATTATTCCTAGGCAGAATAAACACCGAGTCCGTGTATTTTTACTCAGCAATCACAGAGGATGGGTAACCTGACACTTTGGATAAAATACCCAAGGTAACTTTCTGTGACACGCAAGGGAGGCGGGGGGGGGAAGAAATTCCTCTGTGCAGGGGAAAACAGAATGCTGTCGAAGATTCCCTTAGGCATCCGGGGCATATGGTGAAATCATTACCAGTATTTGGCAAATTTCATAATTTTTTTTTTTTTGGTGTGTCTGACGTGTAGGGGGGAGTCAGGCATCGACATTACAAGGCCGGTCATAAAAATCATGGGGGCAGAATCCTTCTCCGTCAGCCGTGGACCAACAGCGCCGCCATCGCGGCGGGAGATCTCCGTTTGAAGGTGAATTCTTTCTCTTTTTTTTCTCCCGCGTAGCAGATTTTTCTCCAGTTTTCCTCTGTTTTCCTGGCCGCAGGATAAACACAGCGCGCGCGTTCCTGCGGTCGCCACGGCAACGGTGAGAAAACGCAGCTGGACGGCGGAGAATAGGTATGAGGTAATCCCGGGCCCTAGGGGCTGCTGGGTAAATATTGGTTTTCAAACAGGAAATAAAGAGTGGGGAGGCGGAGACCACGCTGGTTCACACATGAGGCATTTACAGCTAGTAACCTGCTAATGAGGACGACGTTACGGGGTTGCCCTGCCGCGACTCTGAGCCCTTCACCAGGCTAATGACACACTTAGCGCAGATTAACATCTCCCTGCAAAATTACCCAGAAATCTTTGCATCGCTCACCCTGAAGTCCAATCAAACAAATGCACCAAAGTTGTGCCAATTTCCCATAATTCCCCTGGGGACCCAGAGAAACCACAATGGCAGTAATATTACTATTATTAACTCTGCAGAGAACAGGATTGCTGTAATGTTATTGAACATACTGGTTTATAATGCCTTTTTACATACTGGGCCCACTGTTGCATATGGTAGGTATGCCAAAGTCCCCATTTTACCAAAGGAAGTGGCCAAAAATAAGAGAAGCTAGTGCACAAAGAGTGCGATACAAGTGGAAAGTGCACTCTGCAGGTGACCTTTGTGCCAGCAGGTCAGGAACAAAGAATCTGGAGCAGGATCGCTGCAGCAAAACAGAGCTTTATTAGCAAAAATATTTACCGGTGTTCAGTGCAGGGTCCAGCAAGGGAGGGAGAGCGATGGATTTGGGGGGGGGTCAGGTATATGCCGATTGGTTCGTCACAGACTCTGTCCAAATTGGGTGGACAGCCTACATATTTTCTAGTGGAGAACTAGATGAGATGAGTAGTCCTGTCCCACCTGGCCTTCCTTCATGCGCTTAATATTAATTGGGGAGAGAAATGGATTGTGATCTTCTGATTGGTTGCCTTCTGACATGTGGTCGGCCTCCATGTGTGTCCATGGGGCTGGAATTGGGGCGGCGGCACCTGAGGCCAGATTTTCCCGCCTCTTTGCAGCAAGGCCGTCCGTACCAGAGCCAATCCACATTTGGGACTGTAAGTTCCGCACAGGGACCCAAAGGCATCCCTGCCCCAAAAAGTCACTGGGGTCACACAGGACCTGAGTGAGCCGCTTATAGGGGGCAGATTTCCATCATTCCTGCCCTGCCAGATCTTTGCCCCCGTTGCCCCGGGCTGTTTGAAAGGCTTCCACAGATAAGGCCGGCCTTTTCGGCGGTAATGCTGCCATCGACTTCCTCAATTATTTCTCCCCAGTCTGGGATAATTTCCTCCAACTTTGTTGTGAGAGATCTCTGGATAAACGTTCAGAAAGTCGCATTATGCGAGTCGGTGAGAGTGTGGAGCAAACGCGTGTAATAGCAGCATGGAGGGATGGAGGGGGCCAGCAAGTGAGGGCAGTTAAATATAACTGATGCTGAAGTGTGAACCCCAGGCCCCCGCAATCGCTGTACTGAGTATCACAAAGGCTGCAGGCCTTCAAGCTCACCTCGAAAGGAGGGTCGTGACCTTCTGTAATGTATGGACCAAGTCATTTTTAATTAGCTTGTGCCGAATCAAAATTCAAATGCATCATATATATAAGCAGGTTGGTCGGCTGAAAACACGACACCATCTGTTGGGTAAGTTCTGCTCATCACCACTGACCTCCCAGTTTTCTGGAACCATCGACCTGCCAATGTCATGCTCCCCACCGAGCCTAACCAAGCTGGGCTGGTCGATCCTGAGGGCACCATGTTCTGCAGGGGGTGCTGCTTGGAGAGAAACCTACCTGAGCAGATAAGGCAGAGGACAGTGGGCCGGGACCAGAGCCATCCGACTCCCTCCTCATCACCTCCTCCTGGAAACGTTTGCGAATCTAACAGTCCTATGAGTGATTTTAATATTTTTTTCAAAATGTGCCTTGAAGACAGAGGTGGACCTGAAACTTCTCGATCTCTGCTATCTTAATATTCTCGGTCCCCATTTCCTGTGGAATTTACTCCAGAAGGCCTGTAATGTTCCCCTGAACTACAATAAATCTGGGGAGATATTCCTCTCCCCACAACCCTGACCGGGATAAGCACTTGGAAGAGGGATGGATGGATGATATTCCTCTCTCCAGGGCTGCTCTTTTGTGGTCCACATTGACCTTCCTCTTCCTCCATGTTGTGGTCTGGCTACATCTTCATCATTATAGTCCTTAAGCCCTGCTTTTCTTGCCTTGATTATTCCATACTGCTTTCCTGAATTAATTCATCCATTCATCACCCTGGACAGGTCCTTTGGGATGGGGGGGTGGGTTTTGGATCTCATCCCAGACAGCGTACAGGGGGCCCATCAAATGGCACACAGACATTATGGGCAATTTAATGACTCCAATTAGTCTAACTGCATGTCTTTGGACTGTGGGCGGAAAGTGGAGTACCAGCGTGGAACCTGAACGTCAAGGGGAGGTCACATGACTGCAGGGCTGGCATTTATCATCAAGTTGAACATGTGGCTATGAAATACCGTGTTGAACATTTAAAGGTTCACTCCCCACACAGAGACACAGGATTGAAGCCCCAATCCCAAGAGGTGTGAGGAAAAAGTAAATTAAATTTGGTAATGCTTTACTTAAGGCCATGTTTTTAGTGATTTATAAACACATTCAGAACAAATAATAATGCATTCATAAAGCATTATAACCATGGCTATAAACATTTATCAAAAGTCATAACACATTATAGCCATGTGTATTATACATTATGACTGCGTTATGAAGCTCTTCTCTATAATGGACTATAGACACCTTTATAATGCAGTACAAAGCATCCTTTAATGCTTATACCAACCATTATAATGCATTATAAAGGTATGTATAGTGCATTACATAAGCATTCATAATGTATAATAATCAAAATTTAGTGATTAATTGTTGACACACCACAACGAAATGTGTCCTCTGCATTTAACCCATATGTGACATCGTGACATAGCAGGGGGCAGCTAATTCAGTGCCCAGGGAGCAGTGATTGGGGGGGGTACCTTGCTCAGGGTACCTCAAATGTTGCCTTGCTGGTTGGGGATTCGAACCTGCAATCTTTCAACTACAAGTGCACTATTAAGCCACCACTGCCCACACGTGACTATAATGTTTTATGCCTTTTGATAAATATTTATAGCCATGGTTATAATGCTTTATGAATGCATTATTATTTGTTATGAATGTGTTTATAAATCACTAAAAACATGCCCTTAAGTAAAGTGTTACACTAAATTACATTTCCTGATCCTATGAAATATTACCAGCTTCTAAAAAATGCTTCTCCTTTTAGTCAAATTTAATCATAGGCATTTGTAACTGTCCCATAGCGCTCACAGGATATGCTGACGGAGGGTGGATCGATGGTTTCATAATCTTTGCTTGTGTTTTCTTCTCTGTGTTGTTGCAGATACTTTTTCCATGTGTACATTGTGTTACTGTTTAAGGGGCGTTTTGTGGATTTGTGGGTAGCGACACTGTACCTGTGATCAGAAGGTCGCTGGTTCAAATCCCAGAGTGATTTTACCACTGGGCCCTTGAGAAAGACTCTTAACCCCCAGCTGACTCAGGGGCTGCATGACCCTGCTTTCTCAAAAAAAAAATGAATTGCTCAGAATAAAAGTGTCTGGCAGACGTATAAAAGGTGACGTGTTTATGTGAGCAGTTGGTTTTGCTATACGAATGAACGCAGGTCAGTGCCGTGGCCCCTGTCCTCTCCACGATCTGAGTACAGAGCTTCCGGAAAGCGGCGGCTTGGCGGGTGAGCCGCGCTTTTTTGTTGTTTTTATGTGCTGTGTCGGCCCAGGGGAAATGCAGGGCTGCTGCGCGTGTGACGCCAGGCGAGAGCGGGAGGTGCAGCGCAGTCAGACGTTTGGGAGGGAAAAAACGGCAGCAGTAAAACCAGAGGTCGGGATGCAGACGAAGGGTGCGAGAGCCACCGCGGGGCCCCGGGGGGCCCCGGGGGGCCCCGTCTGCTCCCACAGCCTGGGCGCCAGCCTTCTCCTGTAAACAGGACCCAATAAAAGGGGTCGGCCGGCTGTGGTGCCTGTCAGGCTGGCCGCTGAGCTGCAGCGTCCTCCCAGTCCTCCGTCGTTCCATGCCCACTGGGTCCCGTGGACTGTCTGTCCTCAGGCTGACGTGGCGCCTCACCCCTTCCAGCTGCTATGCACGTGCCCCTTCACTAATTCAACTCTTGTGAACTGCTTTCCTGATTACTTATCTTTGCTTCTTGTAATGGATAAGTTTGGGACACAGGAGTCGCACAGGAGATGAGACTGATCTTCAGCCCAGGAGACTGGGATGTGTGTGTGTGGGGGGGGGGTTTCTTCAGACAGGACAGGAGAAAGACTCCCCCGCAGCAGCCCCCGATTACACTACTGACCTCAATGCACTCACAACATTACATTCAAAGAGCAGCATGACATCATATCTGCTTTTGATAGTGGCCAGTCTGGATCTCAGGCTGAGGAAGGATGTGACAGTCTGGATCGAGGGTCTGTCTTTTTGCAAGATGGTGCAAACTCCTGACCCGGGGCAGTAAAATAGATCTTTAAAGCGTGCATGGGTGGCTTTGATGCCCTCGGGTCTGGTCATTATCTTACCAGCTGAAAGGTTCACCTGGTCAGTGTGAAGCTCCCTGCTTGTGATTCCCTCGATATCTTTTCCCGCATGAAAGCTTCCACGCCACATCCGTCCTGGGGAAGCGGAGACTGCCTTCGAGAACTATGGGAAACGCTATCAGCCAGGGTGCCGGAATGTTCTATAGGATTAAATTTGTGGTGGGGGGTGGGGGGTGGGGGATTTAAAGATACACCAATGAAATGTGGAGCTTCCCAGAAAACAGAGCCTTGGATTTATTAAGGTTTGTCTGCAATAATGATTTGTCAGAAAACTTATTTTCAGTTTATTTTTATCTGGAATATATGCAAAATATGTGCATTGCAATTAAATGCTCACTCCAAGATCTGCTCGCTGGGTGATTCAAACACAAAGTAATGATCACTGGTATTGGAAGGAATTTGGAGAGCAGTCTGTCATCAGCTGGTCCACGGTTTTTCTCCGTCGCCGCTGCCTGGGATGCAAGAATAGTGAGATAGCAGGACGTGGGACCTGCAGGTGCTGGAGGGAATGGGATGAATTATAAAGCAGGAATCCAGGCCGCGTCTGGGCACAGCACGCGCAGATAGAAATGCGATGACATCACCACGCCCCGGGGAGACACGCTACACGCTACATGCTACACGCTTGGGAAGGCGAATCACGGCGCACACTTTTCGGGAAAACACGTGAAAGTGCCTTTTATTATTCCAGGAGTGGCTCCAGGAAGACCACCTTGAGAGCCCCCCCCCCCAAGTCACATGACATAATGCATCTCCCATCCTCCCCCTGCTATGTCGATGTTTGCCACAGTATGACGTCAGCAGGCAAAACTTTAAACTGTTTTATAACGGTTGAAGAATTAATTGGAATGACACAATCAAACCCTCCATATGTGTTTTTTTTTTTGCTGTTTCACAACTTGATTTAATTTCCATTCCTGCTCTCTGCTCAGACTCAGTATGAAAGGCTGGTGGGTAAAGCAAACCCCACATAATGAAATGAAAAGCATGGAACTCAGGGGCCAAACAGAGGCCTTCGACTGGGCCTGAAACTTAATATACAGCCAGCTCAGACCCCAGAATTTTAGAGATAACTTTGCAATCCCATAATCCCCTTCTCCTCCTGATTAGAATTTCATGAACTAGTCCTGTATGTGTGTGTATGAGTCCTCTGGCACATAACTAGAAAAAAACAGTATGTGAATATAAAAATTTGTTAATGAAGATACAACACAAACCACAAACATTATAAGAGCACAAACATCGTTATACAAGCAGTAGAGCAGCGTTTACTCTGGTTTTAGGAGTTTTATTTTTGCTCTTAAGACTTTAAACCCTGAGATAAGTCACAGCTGGATGCACAAACATTTATCATTTAGCATTCGTGGAGCGGCTGGCAGTCCTGTCCTCACAGCTTCTGACGCTCTGTATTCGCAAACATATCGAAAAGCTCTGAGCGCTTTCCTAGAGAGCAGAATGTCTGGGCCAAATTAATTTCAGCACTAAGTAAAAGTATCCTTATGTAACTCTAAGAGACGCGATGACATCAGCACCAATGAAAATATTCTTCTTTAGAATAACCATTTTGTGTTTTTTTTTTTTTTAATGAGGCACCGTGGTGACGGGAGGCCCAGCAGGATTGCACACACTCACAGACCCACGGTAACGTTCTGTCCTTGCTTATTACCCATGGTGCTTTGTGTTCAACCTGCCAGCATCTCTGAACCCCACTGCTTGGGCTGAAGCCCTGCATCCGCTGATCTGCAGGCCAATAAATGGGGCAGAAACTTGGCTCCCTATTGGCCAGACACCCCGCCAATTGACTCTCATCAGCCACAGCCTTTTGACGGCACCGTCGCAGGGGGATGTTCAGTTTGATCTTGAATCGGCACAGACTCAAGGCGAAGTTGCTTCTTTTGGGAGAGTAAAACCAGACTGGTTCATTTGTGGCATGATTTTGCCTGTTATATCTGCTTGTTCACATTTTCTTCACAGGCAGGTGGGGGCCCGACGCTGTAACGTTAATGTCACACGGAAGCTGATTTGTCTTACTGCGGGGGGGAGGACACCTGACGATTCGGCCAGTCCTAGATTTTTTGGCAATACATGACGCCCCCCCCCCCCCACCCAAGGGAATCAGAGGCAAGGTTGGGGGGGGGGGGTTTTACGGAGTTCAGTTTTTGTTGGGGGGGGTTATAGCTCAGTT
>JAODJU010000046.1:2864846-2875889 GCA_026776725.1 Gnathonemus echidnorhynchus
TAAAATCCCCGACTCACCAATATTTTAGAAGTTTGAGTCATGTAAAACAATTTATTAATTTTAAGTGGCCTAATGTAGAAACCTTAGGACGTAGTTGTCACGTGATGCAATTTGATTGGCTACTGAGTTTGTTATAAGAGCTTTAGGACTCATAAGACAGCAGAAGCCTTGGGTCCAGGAGCGTCACGGATTTTTGACCGTCGCGTCGTGTAATGTATCTTTATAGAAAGTAGGATTTCGTCTTTTGTTTTGTTAGTTTTAAGTGTACAGTAAAAATATAAGCCATATGAAAAGACTGGATTCAAGACCTTTTATTTATTCAGCTTGGAGATGTGTCGCGTATGAAATAACTTCGAGGTCCGAGGCTAGTGAGTCAGCACGCTGCACTCACAATACCAAAACCATAGTGTAATCATGGCCCAAAAGCTGTAACACATACCAAACTGTAGAAAACTGTAAGTTACACCCCTACTATTTAGGGGGGTAGGCATGCATGTTGTCAAGGGGGCATTGCCCCCCTCCACCCGGAACTATCCCCGATTCCACCTGACTCAGCTAGCAAGGCTATCGAGCTTAGCACTTTCCTTACAATCCCTGTCCTGGCAAATCAAACACCTTTTCGCCTGATGTAAGCAGATGGAGAAATGCGATATCGAGCGGCGTGTGTGGGGTTTGGCACCCGCTGTGCCCCATGCGTGTTTCCGGGACGTCGGAGCTGTCTAGGTATAGCGCTGTATGTTCCGTGGTTCATATTCTATGTGGATATGATTGCATGAATAGATAGTCTGTTGTACTTGATCAATGTACAGAGTGTACTTTGGAACTAGTAATACAGATTCGCTCAACCAGATATGCGTGTCCTAGCACAACTGTCATCCCACACAGCGCATAAGCAGAGCACAAGGGCCACTCTTCATCCCTGAGGATTCATACTTACGGCTTGTGACTCAGAATCATATTCTTACATTCTGATATCTGGTTATCTGTCCAAGCAGAATGCACTGCATAATGTGTGCATATGTTTAATTTACTCACAAAAAAAAAAAAATCCATGTTCAGTCATGATTCTAAGGTCCAACAAGCTCTTCCCTTGACACCATAAAGCTCTGATCATCTCCCTTCATTTGGGAGGCTCCCCTACTAAGAATAAAGATGATTATTTCACTTACACAGGTAATTCGGAGGCCTACCTGCTGCCTTTTCTGCTTATAGCTAGAGCAGTCCGTGTTTCTGCCTGCATATAAACACTAATTAAGAAACCAGAAAAATTAGGGGACCTCAGCACGGTGTTTTGTTTCACTCATTTCTCAATTTATGGGTGTGACTCTGTGAATAATATATATTTTATTGCAAACTGCAGCCTGGTTCTTCTGTTTGTCATTAATGAAGGACTTATGTCTGGCTTCTAGGAGCCTGATATGAACTGTCCTAGCAGTACACTTCACAACTGCGCTTAATGCTTCTCATTCCTTTTGAAGGTCACTTCTTGTCATCCTACGATTGATGAGAATCTGTCAGATAAGTTAACAGTCACCTCTGGCATTAGAGAGTCACTTCTGCCCTCTACCTGGCTGGTTTCTGGTCGTTCCCAGTGGCTCCTGCTTCACCTTATTCTTGTGTACTGCTGTCTTAGAAATGTTGAGCCTGGAAGCAGCCTACTGATTAGCACAGCCTTCTGCCAGCAGAACCAGGATTAAACCAGGATTAAAAAAAATACAGATTTAAAAAAATATGGAGTAATCTCTTAATTTTTCTTAGAGCTATATATAAATCATTATTTTTCATGACTGGTTGGGCCCCCTTGTGCTGATTGGACCCTAGGACGCTATGCCAGTATATTCCTGGATTTGCCCCTAGCTCTGATATTCCACTGCATTTCCAAATTGCAGTGCTGTAATACCTTGAGGGGTGGAAGTGAGGTAACATGTATGCTTCGTTTGCCTGTAGGAGGTATCTTACCTACCTTATCTGACTGTGCTCTCTGGACTTAGACACAACACGGAGACCCAGACCAGTGGTCCTGTACAGATTGTTCTGAAAGGAAGGGTGTGAGAGAATGCAAGGCCGCAGTCCATATTGTATGCATGTGCGTGTGTTTTCTGAAACAGTGTTTTGTCTGCGCTTGTGAGCATCAGGGTGAAGTATCTAAACGAGGTGGTTCACTTTTAACAACCATTTCTGCCTCTTTCTTAAGAAAAAAAAATGCGTTATCACGTTTTTTCTGTGCCTTGTTGGGTTCCAGTTGTGTTTTAAACATTCCATGAAAAAGGGAGCTGACAGGGTGGTGTGTGTGTGTGTGTGTGACTGTGTGTGTGTGTGTTTTTTTGACCCCATTCGACCGTGCGTTGAGTCTTGGTTTATGACTGGACCATCAGTTTTTAATTTTCTACCACAAAACACAATGTGACATTTCTGTTTTTTTTCCCCCCAGAGACGGACGTCAGGAAATTCTTGGGGGGGGGGGGAGTGGAAGACTGGCTACAAGCTTCCTTTAAATGTAGCCACAGTGGTCAGTTTTGCTGGTTTTGCTTGGATTCTTCCAGAAATGCAATTTAACATCAGTTTTTTTAAAGGGTTCGACTTAAGGCTTTTTGGTCTTTATTTCCGTAAGAAGCCTTTATACAAAAATAATGTAAATTCATAAACGATATACCCCATATGTACAAGCATGAGTAATTCAGGCATTACATTACTGTGCAGTGTAGTTGAAGCATTCAGGAATCAGCCATGATACGAAGGTGGCAAAATCAGAATCATCATCTCAGGAAGAAGAGTCTCAGAACGATAGAATGAGATACTGAAGGAAAATAAAACAGGAACCACCGGCTATGAACTGAAGTACACGCATGCTTGTTTCGTGCTTAGCAGTATAAACGTTTGAGGCTGGACTTCCCATCCGTTTAGCCAGACTGCGGGGAGATCGATAGTGTTCCCGCCAGAGTCTGAGAGATAGCGAGATGGACTCTGAAGCCTGGTCTAGCTTCTACTCAGTGGCTTCCTGGCTGTCAAATCCCTCCAGTCCGGCCGGTGAGCCCTGCCCATTCCGAAGCAGCTGTCTGTCACCTGCCTGCTTTGACCCAACAACCACATGTTCGGGTCGTTTCTCTCTGCCTTTGCCAAAAGTAGGAGGCCGCTTCACGGATCCCCAGATCATGGAGGTGACGTCCTCCCGTTGTAAGAAATCTGGGGGATCCCATTGCTGGAGTTGTCCAGTATCTCCTGTGATGGGGGGGGAGGGGGGGGTACAGTTTGTGGGTAAGTAATGAGAGCAAAAATCATTGATTCCGGATATACAGTGCACAGAGAAAGTCTCGGGATGCTTCCACAATTCAGTAAAAATGTTGCGAGTTTATTGGTTTTAAAACAAAAATCATTGCTTTTTTCATTTGTTTACAAAAATGTATCTCACATTAGAAACAACCAGTAGTTTAAAATAAAACATTCAGTTCAAGTAGTAATAAATTGAAACCCATATTCTAGTTCTAAGAGCTGTTCTGAGTTAAAAAGTTTTATTTGCAGACAGACTCATTGGGTGCTTTTTAATTAGTAACACCTTTGGAATAACATAAAGTGGCAAACATTTGTGTTTAGTATCCCTTTGGGAGCCAGTGATTAGCAAAAAGCAAGAACAGAAGTCAGTCAAAAAAATTATGACACATTAATAAGAAAATGTCTGTGCAGAAGATTTGTGCAGGTATATCTGCAGGTATATCTGGAGGTTAAACAATGCTTGCCAATGGACTTTTGTTATAAAACTAATAAATTTGCAACACTGTTACAGAATTCAGCAAGTGTCCCAAGACTTTTGGTGAGCACTGTATATATTTTATTTACCCCTCATCCAAAATGATGTACAACTGAAGCAAATAGCAATATGTAAAATATAACAACAAGCAGCAACCTCTACTGAACATAAGTGAAAAATTAAACAGAAAAAGACAAAGTGGAACTGAACATCGCTGAAGTAAATGATGTAACAGATGCAGGAAGTTGATTCAGAGTTATCCAGGACTTCTAAAACGTAGCTTCCATGTGATTGGTCAGCATGCATTCCATGAAGGGCGGACCCTACTTGGCATATTGTCCAATCAGGTGAGAGGCTACCTTGTCAGTCATCTCGTGGGAGTGGTGCAGCGAGTGCTCGCGCTCCAGGAACATCCTCTGCTGCTCACTGCTGGCCAGGCGGCAGGTGAGCCATGTGGACAGGGTGCAGGTGCTGATCCCCAAGCAGGCCAGGCTCAGGGCAGCCAGGTGCAGCGGCCTCAGCGTGTCAGGCCGCTTGACCAGCGCCCGCACAAACTGGAAATTCAGGATCCCCCCAATCAGCCCACAGATGCAGCAGGCTGAAAATAATATCATCTGTCAGCCGGAACAGGGACAAAAACAAAGAATCAGTTCTCAAATCATAGGGACCTAAGACTACTTTAATGTAATAATTCATCTGCAAATGGGCTCAGTTTAAAGCACTATTTAAAAATGTCATTATATACTATCTATCCATCTATACCTGCTATCCTATGCAGAGTCACAGGGGTGTGGACCCTATCCCAAAAGCTATGGGAACAAAGCAGGGAACAACCCAGGATGGGGAGGCTGACCCATCGCCAGGGGTAACATGCACATTCACACCTACAGGGCATTTGGCAACTCCAGTTCACTTTAGCAGGTTTTGCTTGGTCAACCTGAAAATAAATATGATTTTGCTGTTTTCCAGTTTAGGACAGGGCAGGAATATTTCAGCTGGTCTGCTCTGGTGATATTATTGGGAAATTGGATATTAAAAACAGAAAGAAAACTGAGAAGCTGATTGTATATGTAAGGGAGAAATTTGGCCACAGCTGGGTGATCAGTTTTGTGGCCGACAGAAGGAAAGCCTCCAGAAAAGTTTGCCCAGTAACTGGGTGACAGCAGAGAGAAGACACTCTCTCTTTCAGCAAAGAGAAAATCTGTGACGCAAAGCAAATGCTCGCAGGAATTGCAATTACACAACAATGTTCTGAGGGAAGAAAGAAAAATGATTGGTTAAAATACATAACCAATCAGATTGTAGAAGAGGTGGGTCCAAGAAACTAGAGGAGGTTGGACCGAGACATCTGATTTGTTGGTCCCGCCTCCTCTGGTGGCTTGGACCCGCCATCACTAGAGTCTGATTGGTTACTTCTCTGAAGCAATATTTTTTGTTTTTGCCCTCAGAACATTTTTGTGCCAGTAAATCTCCTGTGGGCAAAGCAAACCTTAAGAGGGAAAATGAGTGAGATGAATGAGTGAAAGAGAAGGATGCGGTTGGAAAAGGAGAAGGGTTGTTTGCTGAGGCTATCTCAGGATGGGTTTCACTCCTGTATCGATTTATCATTAAGTCTCTCCCCAGTGAATTTACCTCCTTCCCCTCCTGTAGCTGGTTAATTGAATCTCACCTCTTGCCCTAAGTGTTAAAATACACACTGTCCACACTTGGATTTCGCAAATCGCCGCCTCGGTTTCAGCTAATGTGGAATTTCTGAGTAGGTG
The DNA here is from genome assembly GCA_026776725.1 of Gnathonemus echidnorhynchus. Lineage (NCBI taxonomy): Eukaryota > Metazoa > Chordata > Actinopteri > Osteoglossiformes > Mormyridae > Gnathonemus > Gnathonemus echidnorhynchus. The sequence continues at coordinate 2,870,355 of JAODJU010000046.1, forward strand.
CTGAGTGGAAAAAAGTAATACTCAATAGAATAATTAAATGTGGTTGCAACTGCACCGTGAGTCTCTTGGCGAGGTTTGGCGCACTTTTGGTGCAGAGGGTGACCTATTCGATCCCACAAACCCCGGGAATATGCGCTTCACGGCGCTGCTGAAGCGGGTGTACTTACGACGAGTCCCGTCCTTTTCTTGGCACAATGTACCCCGCAGAGTCCGCAGATGAGAAACTTTAAAAAAAAAAAAAAGAAGAATAAATAAATACAGGAGAGAAAATAATATTAGTCAGGACACCAAGAGCACAGACTGGGCACGATCGCATTTTGGGCTTTTCAGTGCACATTCTTCATTCTTTTGACTACAAAAGCCTGATACTAACTTTGGTAGAAAATAACGAGCGGATAGGAATACGCCCTTAGCGGCTCTGGCCGTTTGTGCTGGAGTAGGAAGATGAGTCACGAGGCCAGAAATTGTTTTTTTGTTTTCCAGTGCAATCAGTCTTTGGGAAGGTGCACAATACGTTTGTATCCGGGGCAACGTGTGATGGCCTATTTAATATGAACTTTATTTAATCCACCTTGCTTACAAAAATAGTTCTGTCTGAGGTTTTAGATTTGGACCCAAAAATACCGGAGCCCCAGCCACGTGCCCTGTGAGCCTAGAATAGGCTCCACCCACCCACCCATGAACCTGACTAGGATAAGCAGTTAGACAATGGATATATTAAAATACTGAGCCACAGGTACTGCTTGTTGATCGCAGCCCTTTCTGATCTCGAATCTTACTGCACCTGGATCTTCACTCGGTCTGACAGGTTCTGCTGTTTTGTGGCGGGCTTGCGGCATGAATCTGTTAACCTAAATTTGGGCACTACACCTTTCTCATCGGCATGGACACTAGATCTGAGCGTTTGTCAGGGAACTGTGGAGTCTATAAAACAGGCGAAGTACGGAAAAAATTGTAACCTCAACTTTACGGTCTAAAAAGAAGCGCTACTAGGAACACGTCCGCACAATGCGCCGCGGGATACCACAAGAAACTATCGATGCACGTCGCATGAAATGTTTTATTTTCCTTTAAAAAAGCATTATTATATCCAATGATGCCAATTTTGGTGTTATATAGCAAACGTTATCTTCTATTCATTTTACTAATTTGGATTTAAAATTCATTGACGAGAGAATTCGATACATAAATTCATTTTATGGACTGGACATTGGCAGCTTAAATTAGAACAATCACTTTGGATAAATTACTATCAATTAAATATTCTAATTCACCAACTTGGTTTCTCCTAACTAATTCCAGAACCCCTTGAACTTTTGATGACGAGTATATGCCCGGCAAAAAGAACAAACGTCGTTTGATCCATAGATCAAAATTGTAGAGCCTGTCATAAACATGCATAAGTACATGCAGATGCAAAACCAGAGGCTGGATAAAGGATGAATGTGTAACGTACACACACCCCGCTCCACACCGGGGACGCGTCTCCTTGCTGCGTCTTGTGCTCCGCTTTCACCCGGCTGATACCCACCGCGCCTAGCGCGATGCTGCCCACGCCGAGCCCTATCTCCACCACGGAGAGCACCAGCAGACTCCAGATGATCTTCCGGCTGGTACACATCCTCTCTCCGGCATCCTTCCTCGGTGTGGAGCGAGAGGGAGAACGGATCGGCTGGCTCACCGATCGGAAAGCAGCACGTATCCGCCCCTGCGCTCTCGCCACATCGATCCCGAAACGTGTCCCGTATATCCCTATATAAATCTGTGCTAATATCGCTATATGGAAGTTGGAGAGCCAACTGTCCCTATGAAACTCTTGGTGGCGAACTGTGTTTCGCCCGGAGTTGTCAGTGATCAGTTTGGCGGCGACGTGGCGCTGTCCGAAGTGCTTAAATCTCTTTAGTCTCCGCTCCCTGTGACCCGCAATCCTTCGACAGACACATAAGCGGAGTGCCTCTGATAAACGGAGCACTTCACTCTGCTTTGTGAAGCGGGTGGTCTGGTGCCCATGTGACTCACCTGCGGGCTCCGTACACCAGGAGGATTTTAGTGATCCAACAGCTGATGCCGCATTATGAGCGCGCAATTGTCACTAATTCATCCACGATACCTGTCCAGGATAAACGGTTTTATGTAATTAAAAACCATTAAAATTCTCATCAGTATATCAAATCATAGTAAGTTTGATTGGTGTCCGACGATGTTAAAAGACTGCGCTGTTCTACTGGGCATCTATAGGTTGCTATTGTACCAAGGCGGCAGAGGTGCATTGCGAATGAAGGAAGGAAGATAGATATTTTACATTTTATTCTCAATGATGCACGTTTGGTTGGATCACTTTCTTCACCATTTCTTTTTTCACACCCATCTCTTCTCTAAAAGTGTAAGATCACTGACGTGTTCCCGAAGGTCGTGAAGTCTTTACGATGCCATGCCTTGGGAGTTTCAAATGTAAAAAGTACCGTGTTTGTTCTTTAATATAGTTCGGTACATTGTGTCTGTCTGAATGCCTCGCGGGTATTTTATTTTTAATCGTTTTTATGAACACCTTTACAAGGTAGAGCCATAAAAATTCAATATGCGCTCGTTTTATAGGTATTCATGCCCAGCGGAGGTTAAACAAGTCAGCCATAACAGGACCTGGTCATGTTTTTTGTCAAAATAAATTATAACGGTGATATGACTAAGGATACATGATGCGGTCATCTAAATCGAAACTATTGTGGTTTTTAAAATATGAATATTTAAAAGCGCTCCCTCGGGTGCCATCAAACCCCGGGGTCAGGGGAGACATGGGCCTATGTCTTAAATGGAATTATTATTATTGTTTGTAATTAGGGAACAAGAGACCAGTTGTTAGGCTCACATTGCAAAGTGCTTGACTTTAAGCCTGCCCGGATAACGTTCGCAGTTTGTTGCGCAATTTTGGATGTAGTCTTCTGAAGTGTTTAAATAAATATTTTTCATCCCATAATACCATAATGATCAGGTGTGGATCGTCCTCGCGCTATGGCGTTTTCTTTAGCTGCATGATTTGTTATGGATTAGTTTTACAGTAAAACACAATAACCCACATTTCCGTGACGTAATTCAAAACAGTGCTTCTATTATTTAATGCAGCTTACGTTGCCGAGCAATTTCACAGTCCTAACCTCTCTCTTTAATAATTTGACGGACGTACTACTGTATTTGGCCTGGGGCCTTGAACATACCGCCACTCTAGGTAAATGATGAATTATTTATTTGTTTTGTTCCTTCCCTGTAGTTTTACTTGCAAACAAAAAAATATACCTCTATAAACTGAGTACGCAAAATATGAATAATGAAAGACGCATTGGAGATGTTAGCAGCGCCGTTGCTATAAATTAAATCTTGAATTGTTGTAGTACCCTGTGTAGCAGCAGTTCTCTACATAAGGATGTTGAAAGTTACAAATATGTCTCGCCACGACATACACGCCGACTTACCGTGACGCAACCCTGCACCCTGCTTGCTGGGTATGAAAAACGATTTTTGTATTTTGTCTGAGTAAGCAAATGCAGAACAGCAGGTGTGTAGGCTCCCGTAGGTAATTTGGACTGTCCAGATATAGCACTGATTTCTGAAAGGCAATGCATCCCAAGAAAGATTCACATTAACGAATTGTGAAAGATTTGCTGTCATCTAGCTTTGGCCATTTGTCACAACCATGTTACTTTAATTTTTAAGGCAATATTTGCAGGACTGTTAGGGAATTATCAGCATTGCAAGTACTTGCGCAGAGTACTGCAGAATACACAGTCCACGTACTCGGTGTAAAACGAGTAGTCAAGAAATTAAATACATTAAGATTACATTGTCATGCGTTGTGCACTGTGCATCGATATACAAAGATTTTATTGCCAGGCCTTGTGCATTGTGCGTTAAGTTTAACAGATTTTATTTAGGCATACATATAAGCATATATTAATGAAAAAGACCGTAGAAACAGATGGAACGTATTAATTTGTTATGGATGTAGCGCGAAATCAAATTTCACACGGAAACGACATGTCAGGTTTCCGGAAGTTTATCTTCGGGTTCGAGCACGAATCCCTGGGGTAATATGAATGGACCATTGATTATATATAGGTCCTTTGAGATTTTAGACGTCCAGTCTGTTAGACATGCGTATTTATCAACTGTTTGAACCCGGTTGCTGCATTTAATCTATTCTTTTGTGCGCCGCGATTGCGGTTAAAAATAAAACTGCTGATTTGTTCTTACTGTTTGAGACGCTGAGATGATCTTAGTCTGAAATAGCATCAGGCTTGCTATTTATAACCCATGTCATTCAATGTTACGTAACCGGAGAAGCTAAAGGGGCATTTGCTCTCACCCTGCAGAGCAGGGCGTAAGAGAGATCCGGATCTTTTCTCAAAGGTGCGTGCAGGATGGTGGTAAAACGCGCCTCTCCGAATTTACCTCCATGGTTTGGGAAAACGTTTGTACCGCAGACCAGGATCCACGCCGGTCTGTGGCTTCATCTGTGTGTCGGCGGTTTTGTTTCTTTGATTACAGTCAGCAAGCCGTATTAACGTATATTAAGCTCACAGCATAGGGCAACAGATACATAATATAGACAGTTACGAAAGGTATGTTTAGACGGCTGCATTGTATTTGATTTTTTCCCCTCACAAACATCTCTGGGGGAGGGGGGGCAACACAGTTGAGTCAGGAATCACTGCCATTCAACCATGTACATTCCAGTCGGAAGGCCCCGCTGCCCCCCTCCCCCCAGACCCCTGCCACATCCATAAATTCTTAATAACTCACAAATGTTTCCTCATAAATGATTTCAAGGTGATCTCTTTGTGACATGCAGACGGCAAAAATGCTCTCTGAATTTCTGAAGTATCGGGCGTGCAAAAAGCTCGAGCGAGGACGCCATGCCTCCCTGCTACCAGCTTAAACGCTCCGACTCCACACCGGTCTAGAGTTATGTTTTATTTATTTCAGAAAATGCTTGGGAATTGAATATGTGTCATGAGTTGTATTGGACCTCTACTTCTCTATACCGCAGAGGCAGCCAGATCAAATATGTGATGTTTAGGACCCTTCACCTGTAAATGTCATGTTTTTGTGCATTCGGTATATAATATATTTCTTATGCATCAATTAATTGGTTTTGCCAAGGAAGATCTTCAGATGCCCTTTTAAAAATAATATCATTAGAAGGACAACCTCAGAGAACCCAGCTTCTCACGATCGTCTATGTCTGCTTGCCCTGTAACTGAAGGGTGTTGTGATGGCCTGCTTGCCCTGTAACTGAAGGGTGTTGTGATGGCCTGTTTGCCCTGTAACTGAAGGGTGTTGTGATGGCCTGCTTGCCCTATAACTGAAGGATGTTGTGATGGCCTGCTTGCCCTGTAACTGAAGGGTGTTGTGATGGCCTGCTTGCCCTGTAACTGAAGGGTGTTGTGATGGCCTGCTTGCCCTATAACTGAAGGGTGTTGTGATGGCCTGTTTGCCCTGTAACTGAAGGGTGTTGTGATGGCCTGCTTGCCCTATAACTGA
>JAODJU010000046.1:2875989-2887394 GCA_026776725.1 Gnathonemus echidnorhynchus
TGATGGCCTGCTTGCCCTGTAACTGAAGGGTGTTGTGATGGCCTGCTTGCCCTGTAACTGAAGGGTGTTGTGATGGCAGCGTCTCATTCTTTGTGCCCTGTCCTCTCAGATAGGCTCCAGCGGCCTGTGGTGACCCCACACCGGTGACAAATAACATACATTCTCGATCGCAGTTCCTTCTAGCCCAAGCTAAAACTGACTCACAATCACCTGTCTCCTATGACAAGTGAAAGTTGGAGTCTCCAAATTTGGCTGCTGCGGAAAATCCCTGGGGTCAGTAACTCACGGGGTGTAGCAGACATTAACAGTGAAGGTTTACCTTTGGCTGGGAAAACAATAAAAAAGGATGTGACCTTAACTGATATTTGAAGGCAGTCATCCTGCAAGTAATCCATCTTCTGGGGGGGGGGGGGCTTCCCCGTTGAATCTGTCAGCAGTCAGCTGCTGAGTCTCTGACTCTGTGGGGCCACAAAAGGAGACACGATCAGACGAGGGCTGAGTCGCTATCGAAGTACGCTGAGAAGTGGAACATGGCGTGGAAGATTCAGATATATCCTCTCATACTATTATAAGCCTGTAGAGGCTTTGCATGATCCAGGTAACAAAGGTGCATCGTGGCAGTGGCCTCAGGCCGGAAGATCAGACTGAGAAATGATAAACCTCCACAGAGACTCCCAGAGACTTGACATTCCAGCAGCTGTCAGATGCTCTAAATAACAAAATATGCATTTGTGTCTGTTTATTCCTTTTTTATCCTGGATATGGATGCAGTCGAAAGGGGAAAGATGGAGGGACTCTGCATATAAATAGCCCAGGCAGTCAGATTGCTGCTCAGAGTGAGGGGGGGGGATGAGATTCTCTCCATCCTTTGCCAAGCACTTTGGTTATGCCGCGTGCTACGTACATCGCAGCGAGTTCCTGGAAGGATCTCTCCGAGATCTGTGGAGCACTAGGAAGCCCTGCTAGACAAATGAGACCATCGAGACCGTCCTTTGCTCTATAATGAATAATCTCCCAGAGGGAGAAACACGGAGACCGTCACAGGACATGGGGCAGGGGACACCTGGGGGGGGGCACAAATTTACATCTGTTTATTTTGCTGATGCATCATCCCAAGCGACACACAGGAAAAAAGCTTTGGGTCAGAGCGACAAAAGCAAATCGCTTTTGAAAACTCACACACAGTGAGGCTGGGGCTGCATTGTAACTCCCAAACTTAGTAGGTAGCATCATGACACACAGCACTACACCGCTGTGTTGTCCTCCCGCCGATGGAATTTAATCCTAACTTACTTAAATACGCTTATGTAACTGCAAGCTTATTGCCAAACCTCAGGCAACTTTGTCTCTGATCTTATCTGAACAGGAACCCAGATTGTTTTCATATGGAACCCCATCCATCCATCCATCCATCCATCCATCCATCCATCCATCCATCCATCCATCCATCCATCCATCATTATATTCACATTTACATGGTTAGTATTTGCTTTTGTCCAATGTGACATATGAGCTATCAAGGATGAACTAGGCATTAGTCCAGCTGGGCTGAGCTTCCTGTGAAAGGCCCAGGTATGAGTGTAAGTAGAACTGGAGCAGGAGCTGCACAACAGCACATGTAACTATTGTACTAACACAGTAAGAACCTAATAAGACTATTGAAGGATGAGCAGGTTAGTAGAGGATGGGTCTTAAGGCGTTTCCTTAAGGTAGAGAAGGAGTCTGATGACCGCATGTTGTTTTTCAGCTCATTCCACCACTAGGGAACCATCTGCAGTGACATTTCTCATGTGGTGGAGGGAGTTCTGAGCGGCGTTGGGCCAGTGACTGAATGGGAAGAGGTGGGACATCATCCTTCATCTATCTGTCTACCATCCATCCATCTTCTTGCTGCTTATCTAGTACAGGGCATACAGCATTGTTTTTTGTAATGTTCATTCTAATGTTATTATGGCATACAGCCTTGTCCATCCATCACCTGTAACCACTTGCCCTATCAGGGCATGGGAAGTCCAGAGCCAATGGACACAAGGCAGGGAATAACCCAGGATGGGGCACCAACCCATCACAGGGCACACTCTCTCTCTCTCTCTCTCTCTCTCTCTCTCTCTCTCTCTCTCTCTCACACACACACACACACACACCTACAGACAACTTGCCATCTCCAGTTAACCTCAGCCTGTTTTTGGACTGTGAAGGGAAACCAAAATACCTGGAAGAAACCCCAGAACAACCATGCAAACTCCAAACACATGGAGTCATGGCAGAGACTTGAACCCAAGTCCTACAGGCATGAGGCAACATTAGTAACCACTGCCCCACTGTGCCACCTGCCTACAGCCTTCTGTTCTTGTTAAATTAATGCTGATGTTATGAACATCAGTACTGGCGTCATGTGTTCCACAGATCTGGCCACTCTTCGGTGAGCTCCATCTTGCTACTGAAGTGTGGAGCTGGACTTTGGGCCACAGTGTTCTAAGCGAGAATCCGTGATTGTTTTTGGCTGCTGTGTCACATGGTAAATGCCCACGCATGTTCAGGAGCGGCTGCTGAGATAACTATATCCGCCATACACACTTCATCCCTGCTGGTGAAGTCAGTGATTTCGTATTTGGTCAGAATCAACTGAATACATCCCCAGGGCCTTTTCATAAGTCATTTTTCTCTGTGTTTGTGTCCTCAAGTGACCGTGACCATCTGCAAACGCTCGCCTTGGATCTGAAGATGGGCGCTCTCAGGAGGCGTAGCTCCAATCAGCTTCCTTCCCAGCATGCGGTTGAGAGTCTTCCATGAGGAAAAAAAATTGTCACACATAAGCATCTGCTAAACACAGAGAATGGAAAATCCCTGAAGTCCTGCCAGTACCTGCAGCAGCTCCCCTGCAATTCTGGGTCCATTAACCTCTTTTAGGTGGAAGTTATACAAGTTGAACCTTCGATCATTGCAAGTTTAAGCTTTGATTTGCCAGTAGCTGGTGAGTCATTGCTGCAGTGTAACATAGGAAGGACGTGGGAGACAAAAGGTCAATGTGTGATATCTGACTTTTCTACGATTCATGACCTTCCGACTTCAGCCAGATTAATGGATGACGAATTACTGGGATGCAGAGAATGTGCTTAATAAGCATTTGAAAGTGGCAGGCAAGTTCAGACAGGACAATAACGGACGTGGTTTCTGTAACGAGCATCAATGCTGAATGTTTGCTTGGCAAGAAAAGTCCATGAGTAGCCTGTCTGACATGGGAAAGTCAGAATGGCACTATAGTGTTGGGACTGGCAACACGAGCAAACAGCCCAAGCAGGCCATTAGTCAGACCTTTGGGTCCTATTCAGTCATATTCAGCCGCACAAAGCTAATCGGCGTCATTCCATGGATTAGCATAACCGCAGTAGCTAGTGTAGCTGTATTAGATCCGACTTTGTACTCCGGGACCAAAGGTTGAGCGCAAAAAACAAACCCGCTTCCATTTACCAAGAATTATCAGACAAATGAATATTTCATTAAGCGGATATCTAAATGGCACCACTGATCCGAGAGCCGGCATCCATGGGAACAGAAATAATCCCCCCCAGCAGAATGAAGACCCCTTGTTCCTTTAACACATGGATAATGCTAATTGCTACCGTTCCCGGTTAATTTTCCAGTTAAAACCGTGACATCGAACAGCACCATGTTCTTCCAATCCTGTTCTCTAAGAACAAACTAGCGAGAAGTTCTGCTGTTGTGAGAGTTAATTGGATCAGCACTCTCATCCAGCTGAGTCGACCAGTAGAGACAGTTTGCCCTAATCAATGGCCCATTGTTCGGACTGTGGGACTGTGGCAGTAATCCCACAGGGCTGGAGTCTCCTGCCTGTGTCTGCATGCTGGAAGAAGGTCATAAACAGCATAATGTATGGGCTATATCTATATTATACACGGCTCAGCTGATTGAAGACCAACACGTCCAGGTTTTACCAAACAAGGTGTCAGATGCTTCTAGATTACATTTCGTTCAATTTGAGCAGGACTTCAAAGAAACTTGGTAGTGACCCTTACAGTATATCATATATGCCTCCTATACCTCAGTGGATTAGGACCTTGTGCTGCTGATGAGAAGATCACTGGTTCAGATCTCGGGGTAGGCACCATTTATCTCACCATTGGGTCTTTGTGCAAAACCCAGGTAGGCGGAGTGATCTCACCAATGGGTCCTTGTGCAAGGTCCGGGTAGGCGGAGTGATCTCACCATTGGGTCCTTGTGCAAGGTCCGGGTAGGCGGAATGATCTCATCATTGGGTCCTTGTGCAAGGTCCGGGTAGGCGGAGTGATCTCACCATTGGGTCCTTGTGCAAGGTCCGAGTAGGCGGAGTGATCTCACCATTGGGTCCTTGTGCAGGGCTCATAACAAGCAATTGCTCCAAGGACTGACCCTGATTTCTCAGTTGAATGTTGCTTTGGATAAAAGTGTATTCTAAATAAATAGATTTTAAAACAAATAATTGGATTTATTATTTATTTCTTCCATCCCTCTAAATCTATACATTCTGTACAACTGATACCTTTATATTTTGTATCTCCTATATACCTAGCAAATATTTTATCCCTCACACTTTCTGAAGGCTTTCAATTGCTTGAAGTCTTACATCCACCATCTTAACCCTTCTTGGCCCGTGGCAAGACCATCACGCATTCGTCTCTCGGACGGTGTAACTCAAGCTCGGCCTCAAAGTGGAAACCAGGGGTGGTATGATCAGATTTTATTCCCCCCCCCTTCTTGGCTCAGAGAGTCATACAGTCGCAGGTGTCTCACTGTATTCAGTGATGGCAGCAAAGTATAATGGATCGATGGCGAGGTCCTTATGTATGATCTCTGCCAAGATGAACCTGCAGGGAAATCGATGAGTTCTCAGACTGGTACCATCCAGAGAGCCCAGCACCAATGCACCACATTAAGAGCATAAAGGGCAGCATGTGGAAGGATTCATTACGCCATGAAGTGATGGCTGCTTGTGTTCTTTTCTAGGCTTCCTCTTCCTTGATATGTAGCTTTGATCATACTGTATGACCCAGTGTGTGTTTCCTTTAAATGACACACTTAATGAACATCTACATTGAAGGTAAAAGCAGGAGATGTATGTTCTGCTAACTGCCATCCTATCCAGAGTGTGCTGGGCTGCCTGGTGCTTCCTGGGATTGGTTCCAAGGTCTCTCTGACCCTCTACTGGGCTATAGCTAAATAATGGTATATGACGGGGTGAAAATCTGCTGATTACTGTAAGTTGGTTGTAGTACATTGTGGCTCTACATCTGTCACAAAAGTCCAAAGCCCTTGTTCAAGGACCCTCGTCTTCTCAGGATGTGATTTGAGGTGTAAAGTCCAGGTCCAAAAGCACAAATCCAGACCGAGATTTTGTTTCAACCAATCAATTGCATGTAAGGAGTCACATTTGCAGAGTACTCAACTGGTTGGTTGAAACAAAATCATGGTCTGGATTTGTGCTCTCTGAACCTGAACTTTGCACCGCTGGTAGTTTGAGTCAGAATCAGCTGCAACCTCAATGATGGAGTCCGTCACCTTGTACAATGAGTCGGATCTGGTGGTGCCGGTTCCACTCTCCAATAACACACCATGGGATGGAGAGTGAAGAGGACATGCAGTATTTACCAATACTACACAGTAAAGGTGTAGGTGAAACTAGAGGTGGACATTTCAGGCCCAGAAAGCAAAAATCCAGACCAAGATTTTGTTCCACAGTCCCAGAGTTCTCATCTGGTTCTTTGAAACAAAATCTTGGTCTGGATTTTTACTTCCTGGACCTGAAATGCCCTCCTCGGGTGGCAATTAACTCAAGAGCATGAAGTACCAGGTGGTTCTGATCACTACAGTGGGCTAGCAGCAGGACCTGTGTACCGGCATCCCTGATAGAGAGATGCTGAAAAGTTCTGGATCCAGTCCACAGAACAAAAACATGGCTGGGGGGAGGGGGAGCTGAGGACTGGGTACTGATGTAACCAGTCTGCAAGATACTGGTCTGCAGGCATTATTTACCACATTCAATGGATACAGGCCATTGATTCCTTGTTATAGAGGAACCTTCAGGTTTCTCTATAAATTTACATTCCTTCCAGAACATGATGATGATGAGTTAAGGTGACTTTCCAGAAACAGGGCACACCTCAGTGGAACCTTGGCGTAGAGTGACAGACGTTGGTTTGATTGTTGCTATTTTATTTTCAGCACGGTTTAGAGCCCAATTAATTTTGAAGTCCACGAGATTGTTTTTATACCTCATTGATCTACGGCCCGGCACGGAAAACGGGAGCCAAGCTGGGGCGGCCCGCCCTTCCCGTCAAAGTGCCGCGTCAGCCGTTGGGATAAGTGACAGGGCAGTTGTCACAGCAAAGCGAGCCCAGAGCGCAAGCCGCGGGAGAGATGGTGATGAAGATGCCTCCTGACTGCCCCGTCAGCCCTGCCTGCCGCACGCCGGTCCAGGAAGTGAAGGGGGGGGGGTATTTCATGTGACAGGAAGGCGCTCGTAACGCCCGCCTGGTCAGCACTTTTCACAGGGCCGCCATGTGGTTTTGACACTAAACTTGGCGCGTGGCTTCGCATCGAATGCATCTACATGTAGAAACGTGGGAAGGAGAAGGGTATTTTTGTCGGTTTACTCAGTGTGGCCTCACATCCAAGAAGCTGAACTTACGGAAAGGAGCAGAAGATTATAATCAGAATGATTAGCTCCACGTTATGGAGCCTGTGTGCTTCTCAGCATCCATCCGTGTTCCGTGTCCGCTTATCCGTTAGCCGTAGCGGGGCCTGGAGTTTACAGCGGGAAGTACAGGGCTGCGGCTGGGAATGCCCTGAATGCGGTGCCAGAACATCGCAGGACACACTCATATTATAGGAAAAAATCACCAGGAAAACCCACGCAGACCCCAAGGAAAAAAAGCCAACTGCATATACAGGAATCAGAGCCACAGCGACTCAGCCTGACAGCCGAGTCACTGCGCGGCCTTCACAGGAATCGCGGAATCCACTCCTTGTCCTGTTTTGATGACACAGATGTAGACTGTCTGTGTAGCATGAAGAGCTGTTCCAGTTTCGGGCCATTTCAGCATGTCATACTGCACTAATTATGTAACATTTCCTATATTTATTTTCGAAAGCAGTTTCACCTCCATAAGTCATTTTGCACAGGATGCTGAATAATGTTCCTGTTGTATTGCTTTCAATTTAAGACCTGTATTATTGTTAGGCTTATTTTAGGACAGATTTATTCATCCTTCTATATTTAGAGTGGAAAGCCATAGAATATTACACCATTTCCTAAATTTTGTTGTCAGATTTCTCGCCCGCTACTTGTTAAAGTCCATGATTGATCAACATCCCATGGACAAGATTGTAATGTGGAAGAGCGACCACACGGCAGACCATAGGTAAGTGATGTCATACCATTTTGCTGGGAAAACCACAGGAAATTACCTCAGCACTGCAAGAATAGTGAACTGAGGAAACGCGAAACTGTGGCAGCCTCACAGCGACTGTTGCCTCAGTAGGTGTGATTGTGCTTTGAATGTATGGTGAAAAAAGTTAACATAAAAAATATGATACAATTATAGTATGAAATACTATTTGTCCCTCCTCTTCAGATTATGACTTGGTCTTATCAAATGTATTAAAAGAAAAAAATAGTCTCACATGAGAAATAAACAGGGTTTTCAAATAGTGGAAGTTTGGCACCCAGTTTAAAAGACCACGATGGAAAAAAAAAAGTGCAATAAACTCTCAGAGTGACGCATTTCAGATGACGTGTTAGCCTAGCTAGGGGCCCAGTGACCCATTTCCCACAATGCAATTTCCCTGACAGAGTAGTCATTAACTACGCTGTGGTTAGCAGAAAAGATGTGGCCACTGGTTTAAGTGCCGCGCAGTTTCTGTTGATGCGGAAAGGCTCACGGCCCAGAATAAGAATACAGTAAATGGATCCATCCGGTGCTGCTCTCATCACTGAATGACAAGCTGTTTTCTCTTTAATCGTAAAACATGAGGCAGATCTTACGTGGGAATCTGGGTCAGTCATGCTGCCTCTTCTGTCAGCAGAAATGTGAATGGCGTTCACAAACCAGACCCACATGCAGTTCGGATCAAATTGCAAAACAACGCGTGGTCAAGTCGCGCGATATTCGTCTCATTTATACCGTCTTAGATTCTCAGTTGTCTGAGGTTTTATATGACGCTGCGGATCCGGGTTGATCTGCTCTTTGTCGTGATCTTAGTGGTGAGTAAATGTTTTGACTGTGAGTCTCATCACCAAGGATTCTGCTTGTTTTCCCTTTTTGATAAGAGTGTTGACTCTCCGATTCTACTTCGCGTCAAAAGGTTTTCTCATCCCAGACGGCAGTGACATCAACGAAGTTCTCCTACAGGGTAAAGTTTACGCCTCACACCTGCCATCGCACCAAAAGAACAATGGATATGCATGTGAATGTATTTATTCTGGACGCAAGGTCAAAGTTTTGAAAAGTAATCATGGGGAATTATAATGCTTGTCATCTCAGAAAGGCTGCCCTGTGTGAGACATGCTGTTTGGGCTGAAAAGTCGGCTGATGGGGGGTTTGGAGTGGAGGGAATATGGGTCTGAAAAGGGGGCACCTTCCCCCCGACTCTCCGATCCCATGACGGGTCACTGCCAGCCAATCCCGCGTGGTCGCCTTCTCTCCCTGCAGGCTAACAGGCAGTGACGGCTTTGTTGTTTCTGGGCCCCATTCAAAAAGTCATTTCACCCCCCCCCCTCGCCCATGTCATCTGTGTATGTAAAGTTTGCTGCATTCTCATCAGGCATTTCATTGTTTGTGGTGAAGAAACTGGTCAGTTTAAGCAAGTTTTCTCTTACAGACTCCCCTTCTTTTTGTGTTGCGGCTGGGATGTGATCGCGTCATGGTTACATATATCATTATTGTCAGCTAGTGAGCCGGAACATCATAACTAGCTAGATGTTCAGTTAGTTCCTACATAAGCAATGTCTTTATGTAATGTTTAATGTAGTGACTGCTTGTGGCCAGGAGGAGGCCCCAAACCTCAGGGGCCCCGCACAGTCGTGTGGTTTGAGTGGTGATGAACAGCCGCTGGGACCACGTTGCCTATCTGCTGTATCCTGACCTATTTCATGCTTCTGCTTATTAAAGCCAAGTTAACGCGACAAGCAGCAAAAATCACGTTCTGATTCTTTATTTAAATCTCTGTCCTCTGTTCCTCTGCAGCTCTCCGTTGCAGATTAAGTCATCGGACACCCTGCCACAATGTCCGGTCTTGGCATGCCTGGTACATTCCCTTCCTTTAAATTAGCGATACGGGAGAGATTATCATGCTCTTTTTTGCCTGTAGAGTAACAAGATGTGCAGAAAGTTTGGGCCAATCACCATGGCCTGATGTGAACCGTCACATGACCTGCTCATGCTGACACGCCGATATCTGAGCTATAACTGATCGGCGCCGTGTGCGTCACGCTCGGAGAAGGAAGGTTCTGGACTGTGGTTCTTGCACACGATTGTGTTTCTCTCGCACCCCCCCACCCCGTTGGCACTTCCAGGTTCCCTGGTTTTCCCTCCCGTTCCCAATCCGAATCGGCCACTTGTTGTCCGTCGCTTCCACATCGCGGTGTGTTTACGTCATTATTTCAATGAGCCTGCCGTCGGATTTGTGACCCCGCAGCTACGAATGGGGCGGGGATGTGACAAGCCCCCCCCCCGTCTGGCATCGGTGCAAAGCCGTCGTCCCCTTTAGCTCCCGTGCAGCATTAAAACAATATCCCGGCCGGTGACAGACATGGCAGTGTGTGACTCACCGCACAAACCTGGCAGTCCCAGTCAACGTTAACGCTATTTCTGCTTCTGTCATATCATTCCCGTTTCCCTTCCTCCCGATGCAGGCGCTTTTCCCAGGTTTTCTACAATCTTAGATCACACTCACCCCCCATCGATCTGACCTCCGCAGCCAGTGACAGGACCTGGAAGGGAACAGTGGTGGGGGGGGATGCCGTTACAGATCAGGATAGCCGGTGTCCCTGGTCATCCTTATTAAAGTTACCCGAGCTTTCGGGTTCGAATGGGAGTCTGCCGCTGGGACCCACCCATCGTGAGGAATTTGACCTTTTTTATTGGAATCCGCTATATTCAGCCCCACATTGGTAACTGACAAACTAGCCTAATATATGGCTGAAGAGACAGGAGCCCTTTCTCAGTCTGTATAATGTAAGCTTGCCGCAACCACAGTCATCAGAAGCGGCTTTGGCATTTTCCCCCACGCCAATTCATTTGTCCCCGATTCCTTGGTCGCTCTCCGGCGACCCCGGTTGCACACATTTCTGTCCAGGGGTGCCTTGTCAAGCCTCAACCAGGGTGACTAGGGTGAGGTGGGGGGGGTGTGGAGGGCAGGAATGGGGCCTCTATTAGTGTCAGGCTGATACTGGCTGCTGAACCGCTAGATTCCACCTCCACCCTCGGAGCAGTGAAGGGGCCGTCAGCTCCCCTCCTACTCAGGCCCACGCGGGCAGACAAATGAAGCTTAACGGCGGAGGCTTGTGTACGGTCTGTATTTCTGCTCACTAACAAATCAGCCCGTGAGTGACATTGCTCCCACAGCTTCGGCTGCGGCTCGCTTAATAATCTTTCCTAGCCCTACGGAGTCCTGCTGAATCACTGCCCTAGAAGCCCCGCTACATATTAAACCCACTATGTGGTAAGCCCGCTACATGCTAATCCCATTATGTGCTAAGCCCGCTACATGCTAATCCCATTATGTGCTAAGCCTGCTACATGCTAAACCCACTATGTGCTAAACTCGCTACATGCCGAACCTATTTTGTGCTAAATCCGTGCTATTTTGTGCTAATTACATGCTAAACCTGCTATGTGTTAAGCCTGCTACCAGCTAAGCCCACTACATGTTAAACCCTCTACATGCTAAGCCAACTACCTGCTAAACCTATTATCTGGTAAGCCTGCTACATGCTAAGCCCACTACATGCTAAACCCAATATGTGCTAAGCCCTCTATATGTTAAACCTATTATGCGCCAAGCCCGCTACATGCTAAGCCCACTACATGCTAAACAAGCTACAGGCTAAGCCCACCATGTGCTAAGCCTGGAACATGTTAAGCCCACTACATGCTAAACAAGCTACAGGCTAAGCCCACCAAGTGCTAAGCCTGCTACATGCTAAGCCCACTACATGCTAAACAAGCTACAGACTAAGCCCACCATGTGCTAAGCCTGGAACATGTTAAGCCCACTACATGCTAAACAAGCTACAGGCTAAGCCCACCATGTGCTAAGCCTGCTACATGCTAAGCCCACTACATGCTAAACAAGCTACAGGCTAAGCCCACCAAGTGCTAAGCCTGCTACATGCTAAGCCCACTACA
>JAODJU010000046.1:2888773-2901370 GCA_026776725.1 Gnathonemus echidnorhynchus
CCCCCCCCCCCCCCGTTTAATGTCGCCATTTCCCCCGCTGGTGTCTCGGAGACTCCAGGCATCTTTATCGAGCGGCGACCATCGATCTCTCGCCAATATTCTCTCCGCCTTTGCGATTTAATTGCGGACGCTCACTTTCCGCGGAGTGACCTTTCGTCCCGACCCCTTAGGCTGTTTACATCAGTCAGTAAGTTTCCCTGTTAGGCCTATCAATAACACCCTTCCTTTTCATAGCAGAACACTCAGGGGTAACAGAAAAATGTAAACAGTTTCTGAGTCATTAAAATCAAGGTCCAAATATGCAGTGCGACCATTTCATCTCTGAACAACTTCAGTCCTGTACTGCATGTTGTGAGATATCAGACCCCTCTTTCAGCAGCAAAAAACCTCTGGTTACAAAGCAGGTGGAAAACAACTTCATACTCTACTTCCGAGATTCCCATAAATGGTTGTTTAGATCTGGTGACTTGGGAAACTATATAGGGGACCTGACTCTGTTATGATGTTCAGGAAACCGCTCTTTAATGTGTTTAGTGGCGTATGTGGGGACAGAGCCGTGTGGGAACGTCGTGAGGTGATGGTGTTGGTACCATAGGGTGCACCAGATCCAGCAGACCAGCCGAACATTCCCTGACCCTTATACGACCGCACCGAGCATTTGCTGGATCCAGTAACACCTCCGAGATGGCCACCCGTGCCAGCAGACACTGTGGCGTGTTTCTAAACATAAACCCGTCGGTAGGTAGAAAGCACACTGAGCGTTGACCCATCTGGACCATAATAAGTTTTTCCCATTGCTCAGCGATCCAGTTGTAACACCAGGTTATGCATCTGCATTGGCCTTGAAGACAACGTTCACCAGTGGGAGCCCTCCTATAAATTCCAGCATTGTGAAGCTCAGGTTGAGCAGTTTTTGTTGACGCTGGGTCACAGAGGTGCTGATTCAGCTCTGAGGCTGTAACTTTTGAGGTGTTCGCTAACTATCTTGTTATGTGTCCCTCAGTCCCTTCTGGAGAGCTCTGACTCGCGACCACTGTGCCAGCAAAGGTTCTCCACGTTTGGCTGTTACTCTTGAGATTTCCCCATATCTCACTCAATGATTCTGCAGTTTTCGTGACCGATACACCTGCAGTTTTCTTCGGCCTCTTTGGAAATCACTTACTTGCTTGGACAATTCAATTATTTTGTCAGACGCTGATGGGTTTTTTACGTACACAAAAATATTCTTAGGCCAGAAGGAGGACCAACCAATTAGATATCTTAGTCCCACCTTCTACAGTTGCTTGGACCCACCTCCTCTACAATCTGATTGGTTATTTATCTGAACCAATCATTGTTCATTCTGCCCTCAGAATATTTTTGCGTAAGTAAAACTCCTAAGAGGCTGTAAGACGTCTTTTATATATACGACGCATTCTGCTCACTGGCATTCAACCTATTACGACATTACCTTATTAGCTACATCCTTACTTGTCCATTGTCATGCGTCATACGTGTTATTTTGCCCAGCCCAGGTATGTCTTTGTGAGATTCTGCTTGAATTACGCATGCTTATCCTTGAGGGTGGAGTTAAAGTCACCACTGCAATTAATACAACCACCCTGGTAATTGTCTTCATTCGGTCATTAGCCTCCTGGTCACCGCTGCCTTATTATCAAGTATCTTCAGTAGCATCTGCTGTGTCAGTCCCTTCCCCTGCCAAGCTAACAAGTGACTCATTAACAATTAATAAATGCCAGCCAAGAAACCGCCATGTTCACAGTTTCGCAAGAATCCGGCCCCTCCGAGTCTTTTCATGATGGAAAGCAAGTCACCAAGGCATTTGAGGTGATCTCTCCAAATTCGCTGATGCCCCTTTGAAAACGTTTGCCGTTCCCGGGTGTGAGCACCGCGGTGTTCATCGCAGTAACTCACGAGTCAGGGCAGAAGAATGCCTTTGCTCAGGCCTTGTGGCAGAGACCGCTGGGATAGTCATTTTGGAGCCCCCAGGGCTGGGGTGGGGGGCATGATGACACAATAATGTTACACTATTTTCTGAGAGACCTCCCTCTTGCCAGCCCAGTGACCCTCGGCGCTATATAAAACCCGGGATAAACCTTACTGCTCTCCTTTTCATCACTCTGACATCTATTAGTGAGAATATATGGCCGTGCCTGGACTGAGCTCCTCTGCTGTGGGCTTAGCGCCGCAGACAATGCGACCACATTCACCGCGGGTGCATTCGCACGGTCAGCCGCATTCAACGATGACGAATCCGAACGGTGCAGTTTTAACCACTAGCTCAGTTTTTTTGGCAACGTTGTCTTCCTCTTAATTGCACAGATATATTTTCCAGAAAAGCTGCGTACCGCATTTATAGAACAGCTTAAGGCACAGAAATGTCAGATTTAAACAACAAGAACTTCCATGTTCTTTAATTCCACTTGTATAGACAACCATGGCTGTTATTCCTATAGGAACCCTTACTGTCTTGGCCTGGAATAACAGACTCAGGCACAGTGGATATCTGAAGTCCAAAACACTACGATTTGCTATGAACATGATCAACTCCGCCGACCAATGAAAACATCACATACCCTCCAGAACACTTTTCGTTGTGCTGAAGAAACAATTTTTCATACGAAGTGCTTTGTATAAATCTGCAGACCTCTAAGCAGTCACTCACTCTCTACGCTCAGCGGATCGCAAAACCTCTGATGACTTATAATGACAGTCTGTGGGGGCATTAACACATTTTGATGCTTTGGGAAACATGCATATCATCGCATTCCAGTGAGAGCTGCGTTTGTCCAATTTTTCCGATTGTGACTTTTTACTATAGACGGAACACGTCCATTCTCATCTGTCTACTTACTGTGTTTGACATCTAATTGGTCAATGAGAAAATGTTTTATGAAGTTATCTATGTACGTTTGTACAGGTTGTTCCCTGCCTAGGGGATAGGCTCTAGACCCCCCCCCCAACCCAGAATAGGACACATGGGGACAATGGATGGATGGAAAGATGGATAGTTAATGTTTGTATTAATGATAGTCTCATGGTCGGGTTACTTTATATCACTAATTTCAATATTTTAACGTTATTAGATAGCTAGCTAACATCATTATTAATTGTGAATATAAAGCCAGATTATATAGTTTGTATCTTGTTGACACTGATACATTTTCCTTGCTGACAACAATTCATACAAGAAGCCCATTTAAAACATTACACATACGGCTGTGTAAAGATAGGTTTCTATTTGTGGTACGTTTCAGCTTATTTTGTAAAGTAGTTAGACTAGTTTTTCATGCTCCTGAAATAAGGTGCTTTTGAAGATTCATGTTTTTCATTGCCTACTGACAATATTGTAAGTGTGAATATGCAATAGATATTATTATGTAACACGTATTGTACAAGCAACTACATAACCAATTATAGTTTCAATTTATTTAAATTTATGCAACACTTTCATCCAAAGCAACATACAAAAGAGGGAAGGGTTAGACTTTATGTAGGGTCTCTGTCAATTACGATGATGTATAACACTATACATCTGTGTATGGCTGTATATACAGGCTAACACAGTGTTTGCATTTGTCGGGATAGTTGATGGGGTGGGTGAGGTTATCCTGAAGGAAATGTCCTTACACCCTGCAATCATCACTGGGCAGAACGTCCAACCAACCATGTCGCTAAACACACTCGGCAAACAAACAAGCATAGCGCTACGCTACGCAATATTTTTATTCTTTTAAAATACGCATTTACTTCCATAGAATGTCATTGAGATAAGGTGCTTAGCGGGAAGGAGCGGATATGGTTCATCGGGCGCGTGAAGGTTCTCCATGTGGCGCGGAGTGGGCAGTCCCCCAGGAGGAGTCCCGAGCCCGCGCTCGCTCTACAGGACGGACGTCTCGGAGAAGGCTGAGGCGTGAAGCAGGCCTGCACAGCTGATGCAGATGAGGGCGCCTGTGACCTCCCTCCACTCGCGCGTGATGGGGCTCCTCATCCTGTCCAAGGCCAGCTGCAGGTCCTGGATCTTCTCCCTCTGGCGGTCACCTTGGCACCGGCCCCACGGGTACAGGAAGTCGTAGGCGGGCTTCCACGTCGCCTGGGTTACGAGGAAGGGGAGGAGCATAGACAAGCAGGTGGGAGATGGCCAACGGCTGACGTGTCATCGACCTCAGAAGCGTGAAGGTTGACGAAATAAGAACGTCAAGTGCCTGGCGAGAGTGATTCCCATTACTCCCAGTCAATGACATCATCTATACTTCCTCCATAATACAGTGCCTCTGCAATTACCATGCAGTTTCGGTAAGTCTGAATAAACCCTTTGTTTGATTCAATGAAACTAAATCACCCCAATTCCTCTTATAACTATTTGTCGACCACCCAGCCTGAGCCGACTCAGTTTCAAAAGTAGATCTGGCGTCAGCCGAAAGACAAATGAGCCAACAGAACCGCGACAAGAGAAGAGTTTAAAAAAACCAGCAGGAACACGTGGGACTTTGTAAAAGCGCATGCCGACTACTTGATGCGGCCAGACAAAAGCCTTACTGCCAGGCCTTGCATCCCACTGCCATGCAATTGGAGCATCGCATTTAAATTCTGCTCGCATTACACTGGCTTCCATCCCTTGGGCTCCCGGAGCTGCGGGCAAGAGAGAGAGAGTCGCTGAAAGGTCCCTTTCTTCCGGCGTGCTGACCTGGGATCAGCCAGAGGAGCTGATGTGCTCCTTAGTGCTGTTTCGCTTAACGATTCCTGCAGCCGGTCACACTGCAAATTAAAAAGGACGGCGCTTCCTGCGGGGGCCTCTCCTGTTGTTCCTTAATTTCCACAAGGCTGTTGGTTTTGGCACCGTAGCCATCAACAGCAGCTAAACTACACGCGATGCGCAGTCACTGTGTTGCCGAGAGAAACTGTGTAGGAGGAGGCCTGGATCCAGGATGTTTGGTGGTATTGTGGATAAAGCCTTGACTTTTTAACCAGCGGGTCGAGAGTTCAATTCCTAGAGCATATCCCACAATTAAAGGTATCACATAGCTTCTGTAAATATCTGCCTGCCTTGTGTGGGGAGAAATCTATGTGAAAATTGAATACAAACATCTACTACACTAAGAAATCGTTTAAGTACTAGACTTGCTACTCAAATGTCTGGGGTGGATTCTTTGAATCTTATTTTAAATGTATATATTAAAAAGTCTCTATGTATCATATCTATTTTGAGACTTGTCTGTGTCTTTATATTGTTAGTAATTTTATCCCAGTTTTACAAATAAAAAAAAACTAATTAAAAGACACCAGGTACAGGATGTTCCTTCTCTGTACTGTCTGGGATAAGTTCCTGGATAAGGGCATGAAAAATAAAATGTAAAAATAAATGTCTAAAAATGGACTATTAAATATGATTAAAATGTGCTCCTGACAAATTAGAACCTTCTGGAGTATCTTATTAAATTACATACTGTATTTTTAGTACGGCCTGCTAGATTTTAACACTAAAATTGTGGATACTGTTCAACTCCCATAGCGTTTTTTTCTACCAAGTGAAAAATCAAATTTTATGGCGGCCTGGCAGA
The DNA here is from genome assembly GCA_026776725.1 of Gnathonemus echidnorhynchus. Taxonomy (NCBI): domain Eukaryota; kingdom Metazoa; phylum Chordata; class Actinopteri; order Osteoglossiformes; family Mormyridae; genus Gnathonemus; species Gnathonemus echidnorhynchus. The sequence continues at coordinate 2,894,335 of JAODJU010000046.1, forward strand.
GGGACCGTTACTCGCCACGGTGCTCTGACACAGCAAAGTCTCAGCGATCCGCTTGCACAGCAGCCCGGTGCGAGATCTCGCTTTAATGCCCGTCTTTATTGCCAACACAAGCTATATCTGTTACTGTCCCCAGCTTCCTCGGCTGGTGCTGAAGCAGAGCAGGCAGTAATTAAAAATCTACCAGCGCTCCGCTTTCTGTCCCTGTACACTGTGTGAAAGAAGTGTCCTTCTGAAAGAAGAACGGCGCTAATCTCTATACCATGTCTCAAAATTTAGTCTTTAAGATTTAACATAAGTGAAAGGAAAGAAAACATGGCATGTCGAGAGAAATGTGTTAAAAATGTATGGGTTAGCACTGTAGCATAAGTCTAGTGTTACTATTTTCATTTCCCTGCTGTACTGTACCCTCCAGTAGACAAGTAGACAGGCTTTGTGTAGTACAAGCTTATTGCTTCTCTGTTCGACACATCAGCTGTGTTGAGGAGCACGGATGTGCCGTGAGGAAGCACACCTGACAGCCGACTTCTCTTCTCTTGCTCCAGTGGGGGGCCTCGTAAGCAGAGAGCTGCGCGCCGGGCAGCTTGGCCAAACGTGCCGCGAGCTCCCTCCATCGCCCTCCCAGCTGCACCGCTGTCGACAGTATCACCGTGTTATGGGCGAGACGGGACACCACGCCATGGCAGTCTACTTTCAGAAGGCCCTGGGGGAAGCAAACAGATGTTTCAGACCTGCAGATATACACACAAGAGTGCTTTTGCTTCACGTAACAGAGGATCTGAACATAAGAACAGTTCTGCCCTTACAACAGCCAGCTCATGGAGAAACTTCTTCCCAGTCGTCTCTTCGTGGCAGTCCTCCTTCAGCCTCTCCAGGACGCAGGTCATCCTTTCCATCTCAGATTCGGCCCCACGCCCCTGGACTATATCTTCCAGGGTTCGGCTTGAGTATCCCAGGGCTATGCCTAAGGCCCTCCAGCTGGATGCGCACTCCATAACCAGTGACTGCACAGCTGAGTACATGTAAGTTAGCTTCTGGAACGGTGCAGCCACATTGTCCAGGAGCACTTGGGTGGTGACCTCTGCCCCGGAGAAGTCGATCACCTGTTCCCTGGTGATGACTTTGACATTCTTGCAGTGTACCAGGCCGACCCGCCCACGGAGGAGGCCTATGTACCACTCCTTCACCTTCAGCTGGCCCACCGACCTCACTGTCTCGCCACAGAGGATAGCCATGGTGTCGCCCTTGAAGTAGTCTAGCAGGTACTCTACCCGTGGCTGCCGGATGACCGACTTGAGGGCCACACCATAGTGCGGCGGCGTCACCTGCTCATTCCGGAATGCACAGAGCTGCGGCGTGGCTTCTTCCAGGATACCGGGAGGCTTTATGCTCTCCTGGTGCTTCCCCCACTTTCGGGGGGCAGCCTTTGGCGATGTCACATGGAATTCAGCCAATGGGAGGCCAGCCGGATCTTTAACATAGATGCTCACCTTGAAGGGCACCATCTGCCCAGAGCCAGACTTGGATACTGAGAATGGAAAGCGAACCACTTGGCCCAAACTCAAATGAGTCTGGTTCACCCTCTTGACCCTCTCTGTTGATACGACCTCGAACCTCGAGTTTGTGACTGCCGGTATGATCAGCAGATCCTTTAAACCCTTTGGGTTGAACTGGTGCTTCCCCCAGAGCTGTAACACTAGAGGTGGCATGCATTTGTTGCTCTGCTTGATGTTGTAAAATGGAAGCTTCGGGGGAGTTTGACACTGGCAGAAAACCACACAGACGATCTTGAAGGATGGGTGTATGTGCTTGGGTCCATAAATGCCAATAGTGAGGGTCCTCTCAATAAAGTCCCACACAGATGTAGCTGGAGGCTGAACCGCAGCAGCCTGTATAGCTGCAACCAGATACATTTGCGGCTTCAATTCAATAAGTTTGACCTGTAAGGTGTTCCTGTACAAGTAGAAGCTTCTTATCTTCTGAAAAGGACCTTCTCTGCGGGTGCTGACCAAGCACACAAACTCAGCCATGACCTGACTGATGGGGTCACACTTGACCTCACCAGCTACCTTCATCTCCAGTGAAATGCCTCCCTTCGCACCAACGTTACTGAGGCTTACCTCCAGGAGAGGAGTTACAGTGGTCGAGAGGTCACCGTTAAGTCCTGGTGGTGGATCAAAAATGGCTTTCAGAGCAATCTCCTGAAGCTCGCCGGGACTGACATGACTTTCCGGGATGTGGGCGCTGATGTCAGATTCAGGCAGATACACGGATCCACCTGCATGGCTGAACCTGCAGATGATCTGAGTGTCAGCAGCTTGAGTCTGGGCCCAGCCGGGACTTCGCCTCATCGTGCCGAGATCCAAGCATGACCTTGTCAACTGTCTGTGGCTCAGCCATGCAATTTTGTAGGCCTCCATGTTGTTCTTCAACCATTCAAAATCCGGATTAAGGAACCGACTATAGAAGTTGTTCCGAGTTGCCTTCTCTTTGTGGTACTCCTTCCTTGGAAGGGTACCCGGTATGTCGAGAGACTTGCTCCACAACCCAGGTGAGCATCCCTTCGCAATCCCCAACATGGAACCCCAACGAAAGCCGAGATTGGTGTCATCCGAAGATGTGCTGAAGATATCGTCATCATCATCACGGGATGTAGCCAAGAAGTCTTCTTTCACAGTAGACAAGATGACTGGCAGACTGCTTCCCTGTACATCGGCATGCCTCATATCATTCAAAAATGGGTTCAAACAAGATACCTCCCTCCAGAATGGGTTTGTTGATTGGGAGCTTGTCCACCGGATGTCATTGCGTAGGGTTGGCCAGTCCACCTGAGTCGAACTATAAATCCCTGTGAAATGAAAATGGATATTTTACCCAACATTGCAGTGAATGCAGGAAGCTCTACGATAAAATCTTCCATAAGAGACACTAACAGGCCATAGGATCTCCTGGATTTTTCTAAACCTCAGATCTTAATTGCTTTATTGAATAAATTAATTGGACTGTAAATTACATAGGCTGGTGATACAGGTGTAAATCAGTGTCCCATTAAAACACATTCTGCTGACCCATTCGGAACAGTAAGATTTCTGCATTCTGTAAAGGGAAAGTGCCAACATGTCTGTGGTTGGTTCAGATATACACCTTTTTACGATGCGTGGGTGAGCAGAGGAAGTATCATTTTTAATCATCAAAGAGATGGAAAGAAAAGTCAGCAGACAGTTTACCTAAATTGAAGACCACAGACACATTCGCACGACACCCAACATAAAGGCTGGTAAATTAATTTATTTAGCTAAATCTAGATATTTTTCTATCAAAAAATAATCAATTGCATATACATCACATGAGATTTCTCACTAAATATAATAGGTCTGGCTTCAGATCCTAACCCAAGTGAAGTTTGCAGATTCTCTCCTTGTTTCCGTGGGTTTCTTAAGGGTATTCTGTTCAATTAACAAACACGTAGTTTGCTGGATCGATGTCTCTAAGTTACCCACCGTGTTTGATTGGGTGGGTGTGCCCTGTGATGGATTGGCATCCTGTCTGGGGAATTCCCTGCCTTGTACACCATGGACGAAGACTGACTGATGTGATAGGGCTTGTTGGTCTATGCTGTTGGTATAATTCTTGTTTTGTGTGAGAGGTCCTGGGATCAAATCCCAGTTGAGTCCTATTTACGGGCAGTTGTGTGACTGTTCTGTTTGGGACTCTTGTGTCAGTGTCGGGCAGAGAGTTTCACCTTTGGGCTCTTGAGCAAGAATCTGAACCTCAGCTGCTCTGTGGACTATCTGATCCTCACTTGTATGTTCCTTTGGACAAAAGCATCTGCTAAATAATATATAAATGGACGGATCGAAAGATCCAAATGAATAACCACCAGTGTTGACGTTGCTCCTTCTCCTAGACCTTCCCTCCTCGACGTCAATCAGAGATCCCTCGGATCTGCTCCGGGCAAGACTTCCGGTCGCCATCCCCGTCAGACCTAGAAACAAGCGTCAAGCATCAAGCACAGCTGTGAGGAGCCAATCAGACGTAGCTGAAGTAAAGAGCAGCCATGATCTGACAGGCAAACTGGGTTGAAACTAGCAATGTCTGCATTGACTGAAATCCTTGTCCAGCTTTTTCCTCCAACCTTGTGATCCATCTACTAAAACCACGTAGGCAGTCTAGGCTGAGGCTGAGTCTATAGCCTCAGGACACAAGACGGGGATGGGATGACCCACAGAATATGGTGCATTAATATTTACAAAACGTGCCATTATACAGGAAGAATTTGATACGTTTCTTCACATAAAGAGCTAAGACGTCTTGCTGAATAGGCCACTGTGTTCTGTGGAGCTCTGTAACCTACTTTCATCTTTAGTCAATCATGTTCCACAACAGAAAATGTGGGAGGGGGGAATATAACCAAGCAGCCTTTGCCAACAGTTACCCAACTGTGCCAGATACGACGACCTGGTCCTGAGAACAGAAATGGCAAACCACTGCACGCATAGATTACACAAATGATAACGTCAGGCATTCAAGCTTTGGTTGCATCAGCGTCAGTATCGGTGCCCTACTACTAAGAATTGAGGCAGAAATAAGTAGTAAATAAGCCTGGCTTGTGGAAATCACACCCACGCAAAAACCTACAAGTGAGTCAAATGAAAAAATTTAAAGGGCACTTTAAGTCATGTCTGAGAGCAGGGTACAGTACTGCAAAGGGGACCCCCATGCAGATTGAATCATCACGGAACAATGGTCGTCTGCAAAGAGAAACCGCATCAGATTGGCGTACTGCTGTCCTCCCACAGAACTGAGGAAGTGCCGTATTTAAGGGCTCTTTCCACTCAGAGCAGCCCAATAACAAGGTCTGCCCTCCAACAAACAAACAAGCCATTTGTCACGGTGTTTTTGTCCCTGTGGACTGGGCTGCCATTACTGCTGAGTACACCTGCGTGTAAAATAAATACCAGGCATGCAAATAAAAGCAGGCGAGGCACATTTCAAACGATGCCTTTCATGTTTAGCAGCAACATTTAATCGCAATACTTTAACATTAAGACATTTCAAGGTGAGTAAATGTGTACATACAATAACGTGTTCATACAGTGTTTTTAGCTAACACTCCTGATTTTCGGTTAAATCGTTTACTTTAATAGATTTTGTTTGCTGTCCTTGTTAATGTCATTTTATTTTTAGAATTGTTTATTTGTTCCCTGGATGTTTTTAGACATTCATTTTTATTCTCAGCTTTTAAGTTTTCAAATGTGTCACTTGTTTTTTAAATACATAATTGTGTCGTGTCTTTGTTTACGCTTTGTGGTGTTTTTCTGTTTGGATTTGCACTCATGTCAGTAGGTTTGGTTTGTAGAAATGTAGAAGAGTTAGTCTGACCTTTACATTGATAATCCATTCATCCATCAGTCTATTGATCAGTTGTTTATATTGGTCAGGGTTGAGCAGGGGTATTGAAACCTTTCGGTATTGATATTTTTAGATTTTTTTTTTACCCACTTTGCCAATTTATCAAATGTTTATATGGATTTTCAACTTTCCTCCCACGATACAAAATAGGTGAAATGGTGACTCTACATTGATTGTGTGTGTGTGTGTGTGTGTGTATGTGTGTGTGTGTGTGTGTGTGTGTGTGTGTGTGTGTGTGTGTGTGTGTGTGTGTGTGTGTGTGTGTGTGTGTGTGTGCGTCGTTGCAGAGGTTTGTCATGGTATAACTCCAATGATTAATAATATTTTAAAATAGGAACAAGAACATCCCACGAGATTATATTGATTCATTGTGCGACGGCCAGGGTATTTTCGCTACACACCAATTTATACATTTTCCTCTGGCCACATTCAGGAACAGAAAGGTTCTCTAAGAAAAAAGTAAAGTAATGTCTTTTGTAAGATGTTACAGGTAGACTAATATAAAATATATCTGCTGAATATGAAGTATTACCCCAAAGAACAGGCCTGATAAATGACCTGACTAGAACCAAAACTCTCCCCTCTCTCTTTTTTTCCATATATACATTTTATTTACAAAATATAAGAGGTTGTGAACCATACTGATGTAACACCTTCACTGATCACTTACTGGTGCAAAAGACATTTTCACTGGTTTACCATCAATGTTCATCAGCTGTACTGACTGTAAGAATCAAGCTTTCTGAGTGCAATAGCTGCTCAGGGGGCCTATAACCTACATGTTTAATCATCAGGAAAGATCAGCATGTATTTCAAATGCTAAGACTAAATACCAAAGAGTGACCCTCTTTCTTTAGCCTGAGCTTGTTGTTTACAGAAAAATCTGAAATTTAGAAAACCAAGCATATAAGACGACTTCTTGTGTTATGGTTCTCAGACTGGTTTTGTTCCAACTAATCTCCTAAATAATGAGATTAGATTTAGACTGTCGAGAAATTATAATCTAGATGCCGTGACCAGCTGCAAGAAAGCAATTACAGAGTAGTTCTTAGGAGAGTATTATAGGGATGAGTGTGTACATTACAAGTGATGTGACACCTCAACTTTGAGTTATTTGTGGATAACACACAAAAAAACCTCATCTGATTTTAAAATTTTAGTTACCTCCTGTAACTAATCACTATGAACTACTAAGTAACCAATAAATTGTTGACAATGATGTAGATGTTAATTTAGCACTATAGTATTATACACATGGTCAAATGATTTCAGAAATGCCAAGGTTAGTATAGTGAGGCTCGTAATTCATAAAGCGGTGGCCTGATCAATTAAGAACCAGCATAGACAGTTACAGTATATGTAGTGACATGATCCAGGTTTGATAAAAAGATATTAGGGTTTCTATCCCTTTATTTCCATTGTACCTACAAGCAGGGCTGATATCGACATAAGCGGCCCCGTAGAAACATTATCGAGGTCTGGCCCTTGCGTTAAGCTGACATAAGGCTCTGATTAAATTCAAACCGTTTGTAACATACATGACAGATGGAATAACAATCGCGCTATACTGTAAATAATCTAACAACTAGCCCGTATTGGTTATATATACGTAAGCAGTGCTAATATA
>JAODJU010000046.1:2918702-2942681 GCA_026776725.1 Gnathonemus echidnorhynchus
ATTTTGCTTGTTTGTTTTCTTTCCCTTTACCCACTTTTCACCATAGGAGCTTCTCGGGCTGTGCAAATCACCTTAACACCCGCTAATTAGCGACAGCTACGCCGGCTAGCCTCCCCCCGCCACAAAAGAGGCGCTTTGTGTTGCGTCACGCTAATTTCCTGCCCCGATGTGCCTGATCGTGCTCCTTCCGTTGGCGTGAGATTCGATTCCTGCAAGTACACGGAATTAAGGTCAAACAAAACCAGGTTCAGTAAAGCCTTACGGTTCAGACCCCCCCAATTTCTGTAAACAGACTTCCTGTTTAGTAAGGATCCGGGATCGCTCTGTTTGTTCAATCCATATTTAGTTTTGCCTTGGAAAAACATTAACTTTCCTCATTCAATATTTACTTTTTCGCATTTCTTTTGGTTTTGTTGTTTATGATGCTTTTACTCAAAGCAGGACAACGTTCGTGAAACAGGCTGCTCGCCCTCAGCATTTACACTGCAATGATTAGATTACTCATCTGTAAGCAGATCACAGAGGGAGTGTCTTCTTGCATTTTTTTGTGTGTGAAATACCAAGGAGGGGGGGGGCGGTGTTTAGGTACCAGCCCCCGGGTGTGGGGGGGGGGGGGTTGGCGTGAAACTACTGGTGAGGGCAGAGACAGCCGTTCGCTCGGAAAGGGAGCACCAAGGTGTGGAAGGTGTGGATCTCACTCGGGTCGGTTTTTCTGAGCCCCTGACTGTTCCTGATTGCAAAGTGGGAGCTGACCGTAGGACAGGCTTTTCTGAGACGACCTTGGGCGCGTGACGTGACAGATACGAGGGGGCTGTGAGCTCACGTCATTTACAGGAAACTGAGGGGGTACAAAAATGTTTTGTTCTTGTAACGCTCACTCATAGCGAAAGGCTCATTACTGTAGGAGAGTGAGTGCATCTGTAGCTCTTTGTCCTTTACTGTCTTGCACTGATTTACTTTGGCATCCATTTGTAACAATTATTTTTATTCAGGTGATTCTTTTATCCCTGGGATGGGCTATTTTTTTGAGAAAGTACTTGGGAGTTAAGGTCCTTTGTCACCGTCCAACGTTGGACTTGTTCTGCTAACACTGGGATTTGAACCTATGACATTCTGAGGACAGAGTCATACCATCCTCAATTTACTTGTTTTCCCATCCTGTCCTGAGATGGACACCAGGCTCACTGTGATCCAACACCGAGTAAATGATTAAGGATGGATGGATGGATACAACCTGAGAGAGTTGAGATCGGTTTTGTTTCTTTTCCCAGGTGTTTTTTAACATCACCATAGGCATGAAAGACTGCCCCCCTGCACCAGAGGACGTCCTCATCTTCATTAGACCTGTGGGCTTCAACGAGTCCAGCGTGGTGAGGGTACGGCCCACCTGCCACTGCAGCTGTGGGGGGCAGCCTGGCTGTCAGGATGAGCCGGAGGGGCCAGAGTGCAGCGAGGCCAGCTGGGATGCGGGCTGCAGGCTGGACGGGACGGGCCCCGTGTGCAGTGGCAGGGGGGAGTGCGTGTGCGGGCACTGCGTCTGCGAGGCGTCCAGCCTGGGTACCGTCCATGGGAAACACTGCGAGCTGGACGACTTCTCCTGCCCGTACCGGCAGGGCCGGGTCTGCGGGGGTGTGTGCGGCACGGCGGACACATAGACACACACACATACACGCACACACATACACGCACACACACAAACATACACACACACACACAAATACACATGCACTCACTCACTCGCACACACACACTGACTCATGCATGCATGCACACACAGCTGATCAGTATTATTAGACGTAACGCAATTTCCTGCTGGTTTCGTACTTCTTCAAAGGAAGTCCATCTTTTGCTTTGTCATACTAAACTGTTTGAACATTCAGTATTTTCTATACCATACATCATGTTACTTGCCTGACGGGGGGCACCTTGGTGCAGTGATTAACCCCATGGCTTCTCCAGCTTACTCCCCCAGTCCAAAAACAAGCTGTGGTGAACTGGACTTATCAAACTGTAGTTTGCCTTGTGACGGGTTGGAGCCCCAGTTAGTATGGATGGGTATTACTTACATACAGTGGTCAGCACCATGGTAAACTTTGACAGACATCCTTATCAAAATGCAATATTTACCATGGACATAGTGTTCAAAAACATATCCTACATAGTTTTTTTTTTTTTTACCATGGGTCTTGTCACAGACGTGTTTGTCGGTGCACAGACAGGTTGACGATCCCTGCTTATATGTCGCTGCGTCTGCGTGTCCCTGACAGGGCGCGGTGACTGTGTCTCAGCTGCGTGTCGCTGTCACAGTGGCTGGATGGGGGACAGCTGTCAGTGCCCCGCCTCCACAGAGCCCTGCCTCTCGCCCGACGGGCGGCTGTGCAGCGGGAGGGGACGCTGCATCTGCGGAAGGTGCGAATGTGACGACCCCTGGAGCTCCGGAAGGTTCTGCGAGAAGTGCCCGACATGCGACAGTTCCTGCCAGTCACACTGGTAATATCCGCAGAATTACTCAATTGCATTTAAGGTATTTGAGGAGGCTTGGATCATTTGAGATGCTGCAGCATATTTTATCAGTGCCAGTGCGTAGCTCAGTGGGCTGGGCCTCTGACTCTGATTGAAAGGTTGCTGGTTTAAATCCCAGGGTCAGCAGAGCGATTTCACTGCTGGGCTCGACCTTTAACCCCCCGACTGCCCCAGGGACCGTCTGACCCTGGATTCGCAAGAGAAACACAAATGCTGCTTTGGATTAAAGCAGCCGCTAAAGAAATATCATGTTTTTGAATGAATCTCCTGACGCAACCTGAAATAACAGGACTTGATGGCGATATCGCGTTCCGCTGACATGCGACCCTTTCGTTTCCCGTACCAGGAAGTGCGTGGACTGCCACCTATCAAAGGGGCTGCGGGAAGGGCACGCCGAGGACTGCAACCAGACCTGCTCGCCCATGGTGGCCTACGTTCACGCACTGCCAGGTAGGCCTGCAGTTAGCCCTGACCTGTACGGACGGTTATGCTGTAGGCGCGTGACGTGAGAATGTCATATCTGCCCGCCCCTCCCTGCAGGCCTGATGAGCAAAGCCGTGAAGGACTGCCTGTTCCCCAGCAGCGAGTTCTGCCACTACAGGTTCCAGATGGACTCTGTGCCGGGGATCCCTCACATTCACATCAGCAGATATCCAGGTATGGCCAGGATTGGTCAGGGATCCCACCCATTTGCAGATATTGTACTACAGCATGTTCCAGCTCCTGACCAGGGGCGTAGCAAGGATTGCTGGCCCCCCTCAGTGCATTCTGCTGAATGGGGGGGGGGGAATCCAGGGAACGTTCCCCCTCCCACCCCATGGTGGACCTGCTCCCAACAGTGAAAGCTCATCCACTACACATCTGTTTGTTCTTAAGGTTCCCTGGTGCAGATGCAGGTACACAGGTTACACAGGATGTGCTGGTGTGTGTGATATCCTTGTTTGCCTCCCCCTGTGATGGTGCACACATGCAGCATCCGTTAGTCGCAGCCTGAGCTAACGCTCTGGCAAATCACCCACAGAAATCTCCCTGCAGCTTAAACCCCCCCCCCCCCAGTTCTGACAGCACTTTTTAATTACAGTCCTGTCCCAGGACCGCTGCTCTTACACGACAGGTGTCACGGCGACTCGCGGCTTCCCCCGTCGCGCTTTGACCGAAACGCTCACGGTTCTGTCGCCTCACGTTTCGCGACATCGGCCCCTTCTGACACGCCACCGGAAGCTGGGGATGGAGTCCTGAGCGACAGTCTGCGCTGCTCCCCCACTTTCTGACTCCTTCTGAAATTGAGTATCGTCAAAAGATGAACATTTTTTTTAAAAAGACAGATGTTGTGACCGCAGTTCGTCATCCACCTTTCTTTGCAACCTTAACACTAACAGCTCCAAATCTCTTCATCTCTCTCCATCTGATTTTAAGTCGTGGTCCTTTGGACTTAGGGGTCACTAAGTACATTAAAATTGCACCAATACAGCTTGTGTGTGTATTTGACTGTATGTTTATTTGTCCGCCGAAAAGGCTTTGGCTGAATACACTTGTAACACCCACGTCTTCAAAAATGCCATAAGCCATTATATGTAATGCCCCCGACCCCCGCCCACCCCTGACTTCCCAGCACTGTGTCTCTTGAAAACAACCCCAACTGGCCTGTCCTCTCAAAAACGCCTCATCCCATTCCTTGCTGCCAGGTTTCCACAGCAACCGCAAAGAATGTCAATACAGTACTTTGGTTCCTTTGTTTTTTTTTTGTTTTTTTTTTTGCGAGGCCGTGCCGGGCCGGGCCCCCCAGCTCCGGTTCCTGCTAACAGTTGGATGCGCAGGGGTTGCGGGGGGGGGGGGGGGGGGGGGGGGGATGCGCACGGCCTCATCGGGATTTTCATAGAATCCCAAGCTGACGGAATGCCAGGTGGTGGCGGAGTGACTGTAAGACAGAGGACAGGATTATCAGTGCCACAGTTGTGTCACTGAGGTTCGTCCCGTCCGCCATAATTAGTCTGCCATGACTGTTTTTGTGATTCATCCTTTTATGTCTTGCCAAGTCACTTATTGAATCATTCTTAGGACCCGGAATTTTTCATTTTGTCCAGTTTTGCCAAATTGGCAAATAGAGGTCACGTTTTTTCTGTCTTCTCCATTCCTGTGGAGAACCCACCGGAGAACGGGTGGTGACAGCCAGGCCCTGAAAAGGTGCTGCGTTCCAATGAAAATCGACTGAATGCAAATCTGATTACAGAGACACTTACAGGTACCTGCACAAAGCGAGGACATGGATGGAGCTGGAACTGATGAAAATTCGGCGCGTGCGTGTGTGTGTGTGTGTGTGTGTGGGCAGGTTTCACAAGGTACGACAGCTGTCTTCTTGCGATCTGCGGTCATTTCATCAGAAGTACCACCCTTTACCACTTTCTCATCCCAGCCTCATTTCTAGACTCTCATTTCTGAACTCAGGAGTTAAGGACCCCCCGCTACTGTCTGTCATTCTAGAATGTCTGGCGAGTCAGAGGTATTACCCCACCTTCATCTGCGTCTTCCTCCTCACGGTTCTTCTCGGACTGGTCATTCTCCTCATGGCGAAGTTCCTACTGATGCGAAGGGCTCTGAATGTCGGCGATGCGCCAGTGTACAGCAACACGGCAAAGGTGACGACTGACCTTCGATTACACATTTTTGTTGTTGTTAAGCAGTGCAGTCTTCCAGGCTAGAGAGTAATAACACACATGTGAAGGGCACCTTGTTTGAGAGACATGCTTATCTATGCTGTTTCTCGATCCCAGGAGCTCAGCTTCATGACCGTGACGGACATGATTCTCCCTGTGCAGGAATCGAATTTCATGCCCTCCTCCACCGAGAAGACGATAATCTACAGGCGAGACGAGCCTGCGGAGAGGCCCATGGAGGTTCAGAAGATACCTTTGCATGAAGTCTGGCACTCTGGCAGTAAGGCTTGAGGTTGCTTTGACCTAACTGCAGGACAGTAAATGAAGATGTGGCCCACATCCACCCCCCCATCCTCCCCCCAAAGAGCACACTCATTCACTAACCTTTCCATCAGTCACTCAGGGCGAGACCATGAGAGAAGACTGCTGGTTTCTGAATGGACTGCAGGGAAAATTCCACTGAGCTTTAAATCGGTATTAATACGACTGGTTTATAAACTGGCAAAGGGTAATGCATCTATTCCTCTACAGGACTTTTATGTGAATATTCGAACTGTGGATTAGTGAATAATGGGCTCGTCTGATCAGCCATGTGGTTTTCTTGTGTGGATTTGAGTCCCCGAACGCATATGCTTTATCACGCGGCCTCAACACTATATCAGCTGAAGCGACCGATGTGTTCAACTTCAGCCTTGCTGCTTTTTGGGGATGTAAAAGAAAATTGTTTCGGTGGCGAAACTTTACAGACTATCTTTGAGCTTTCCTGCCATCTAGTGGCCACCAAGAGCATGATTTCTATGTGCAAAAAGATTAAGAAGCAGCAATAATCTACTGTGACTAGTCCCGAAATGTTCCCTGCAAATCACTAGTGAAATGTAACTGGATACAATTCTAACCTCACTTTCTATATATATAAATAATGGTCGGAGAAACAGAAGTTGTGAAAGATTACAGAACATGCGTCGAGTGATTAAGAATGAGCTGAAGTTCGGTGGCCAAACGTGTTTTGTATTGAGAGGAATGCCGATTTCATGGCAGCAGAATTGATGGGTACGGCTGTTCACATTTATTGAAACGGAAACTTGCACTTGCATCGCTACGATGTGTGATACTACTGTATGAAACGAGCGCAGCTGGACTGAGTAGAAGTTAAAGTTTAGCCGTCAAACTCGGTATCTGTGTGGTAGGCGTTGATTCAGCAAAATTCCAAGGCATTACTTGTCATAATGTGTGTGTGTGTGTGTGTGCCTACTTAGAAGAAAGTTAGGGCATTAATTTTTAAACTTAGTTTACCACAGTTAAGAGTTTCATCCTCTGATTTAAGGGTTCATTTCGTCGAGGTGTAATTCCCTGACTCACCAGAAGGAGGCATTAAATGTTGGCGCTAGATACTTCTGTCAGCTCTGTAAAATGGTTATCAGCTACGGAACCACGTGACCTTAATGGATTGAGCTCCTTAATACTTTCAGGCCACTCCACCCTGTTAACTCTGTGCCTCCTGTGTTTATTTTGGCAATTGTTTACACTAGTTGCTGCTCTGTACGTTTTAACACTAATATTTTAATTTATTTTGAGTTCACTCATTGTATATGTAAAATAATTTAAAATTAGGTACTAAAACAATGTTCTTACTGATTCATTAGTTTTTTTTGTTGGTGTGGTATAATGTTATTAGGTGTAAATTAATTATACTAATTTGTGCTTTCCATGGTACTGTTATATAGATTCATACAAAATGCATACTTAATCTTTTTGAAAGCATAATGCAATAGAAAGGCACTATGAATAGTATTTCTGTGAGTAAACTTCAGGGCATTTTTATCATGCGAATTATGTGAAAGTAAATCACGATCACTGTGTGCTTCTGATTAGTTTAAGCTGTATTATTACGAACATTAAAAAGTAATACGTTCCTTCTTTTACGACTTTGTGATTATGTGACAACTTTTTGTGAACCTGCGCTTTATTTATTTACATTTGAGCTACTTGTTTTATTCTTTATATTTTACATGCTTATAAGATTATAGTGGAATGTATTAATTTGCCACGCGAGTAATCTGGTTTTGATCCTTAGGATAATTTAAACAAGAAAGCCTACCCATTCAAGAATAAAACTGAAACAAAAATTCACTTGTTTTTTTGTATTGCTTCTGCTGCAATATATTTTGTCTCATTTAATTGTTGATGGATGCCTCTGTATATCCATGAACCTCATTGCGGTTCTTCACGTGGAATTTGAAAGACGTCTTGACAGCGAGTCCTAGTGTCTTCCTGGCGTGTTAACGCCTGTTTGCAGCGACATATTCATAAGCTTTGTGTGCTCAGCTCCACGGCCCATCAGTCCGCCCAACAAACGTTATTTTCCGTCGACCACGTGCAAAGTGAGTTATCGGTAACCAGTGCCTGTTCTCTCGATTTGTATTATCACGTTTCCATACAGAGTAAACACGTCCATCCAGAGGCGTCCAGACCGATCATGCTATTTTCCAAAAACAATTTTCGAATTGTCTTTACTCCCCCACCCCCCTTACGGCGCCCCTGTATACAACTCCCTGAAAGAAATTTAGATTATATCAGAAAGTACGATTCAACAAACAATCACAGAGTCACTGGACAGGTGCTTCTCTATTCAGCATGACGCACCTGACGTTCAGTCATCCTTGTGGTAATGTCGATCCGTGACCCGACCAGTGTTGGGTGTAACGCGTCACTAAGTTACTAAGTAACGCGTTACTGTAATTAAATTACTTTTCCACTGGAAAAAGTAGAGTAACTGATTACTGTTCATTTTTAGGTATTTTAATTACAGTTACTTATAATGTACTTGCGTTACATTGTAAAATAATTAAACTCGCTGAATATCCACGAAGCAGGATTTTTTCAGTTAGCTGGGTTAACTTAAGATAGACGTCATGATTGTCCAATAGGAGTTTAGGTAAGGACCATTTCTATTGGATAATCAAGACGTCTATCTTAAGTTAACCCAGTGCTACTCACTATAGGATCAAGGGAACAGGGCCCTGTATTACGAAGCCAGATGTCTTGCTTAGCTGGATAACTTGTCGGATTTGAGGTATAAGGTAAGAGGTAGGATAAGGAGAGCGCGCTGATACAACACATTGCCGCACCCACCACACCAAGAACCGCCTCAGGGATGAGAACCCGAAAGCACCACACTAGTTTGAGTGGATTGGAACAGTGTGAAGTTTCTGCCGGTGGCTGGAGTGCCAATCCTTCCACGAAACCGCAAATTCTCTCTGGAAGCTGGAGGACTTGCTTGCAGTACTTCTCTGTTTAAGGTACCCCAGTTCAAGTGTACTTCATCTTCGTTCACTTACACTTAGCTCAGGCTAACTTAAATCCAACAAGGTATCCGGCTAAGAAATCCGGTTTCGTGATACAGGCCGCAGGAAACGGCTAAGCGACGTATTTGAAAACTTTAGAACTGGATGGTGGATAAATTACTTTAAACCTGTCGATCCATTTTAGCGTTTCCATCACGGGACAAAAACCCGTAATATGCTGACAGATAAACGTTTTTGGTTTCATCACACACCTGAGATAGCTTCGGTCACGTGGACTGTTGCTAATCCTGAAATATGCTTTGGGGCAGGGGTCTCCAACTCCGGTCCTGGAGAGCTACTATCCAGTAGGTTTTCTATCCTACCTGGCTTCTGATGAGCCACACTAATTTTCAGGTAAATACCAGGAGCAGGTGTGGCTCATCAGAAGCCAGGTAGGATAGAAAACTTACTGGACAGTAGCTCTCCAGGACTGGAGTTGGTGACCCCTGCTTTGGAGAGCCAAGTAACCAAGTTTAAATTTCGTCAAGTCACATAAGAAGGAGCCGAAACCTTCCTTGCCACGTGCCCAGCCCTGAATCTCTCTGAATTATGGAAAGTGGCCAGAATATACTGCCAGTGGCCTTATCGATTATCACGTAATGAAAATTGCAAATAGGTGTGCATTAAGCTGTTAAACATATTGCTGAAGCGTACATTCATTAATTTGAGCTGTGTTTTAAATATGTGTATTAATTGCTGCTTTAATTACATTGTTTTTGTATTTATTAAATATTCTTTATGGGACCGTTCTCTGCTAGGGGACTAGAGGGCGCAATTTACCAACGTAACGTGTTCCACAGGCCAGTGACCTAACAGCCCGTGTGTTATAGAAATGGAAGTGCCGTCAAAGCCTTGCTGCGAGGTTCTCTAACGTTTTTCAGTTTCTGCTCTTACCGTCATGACTGTATTCTCGAGATACTCACAGTTGTTTTACCCACGAACAAAAATGAGATTTGAAAATAACCGAAGCAGTTAGAGTGGCTTTCGAGAAGTGTATCGGCACCTTTAACGTTAATGAAAGGTACCGGTGAGGGTGAGCTGAGCTAAATGTATCACTTTGAGAAAATGAAAATGTCGGGAGTTGTTCCTACTTACGTCGAACTGGTGAAATTTTACGTGAAGTGATTAAGAAATAAAAAGACTCCTTACCGGGTTGCTTGCATGATACTAGTTAAAAGAAGTTGTGCAATTTTGAGCAAGAATGAAAGCTGATTTTCAGATGAGACAGGAATACTTATGTCGCAGTTGCCTTGTTAGTCATAACGTATTAATGCCTAAATTAATAATGTTCTGCATGGTGACTTTTAACGTAGCCGTTATTTTCAATAGGCCTACCATGTAACATTTTATTTATTGAGACTTGTGTATTTTGGTTTATGTCTGTGCTTCCTGACAGTCTTCGAATATAACCGCCTACTTAATACTTAAGACAGACTTACTGTAAACCAGACTTAATTAAATACTATTTTTAGTCGTCTGTTGTTTGTATTTTACGTATTTTGTATCATACCGTTTATTAGTTTCTTCCAGAAAACATTTTTTTTAAATATGATCTGATGTCGGCTTTTTAGGGTAAAAATTACAACAAACTTATCGGCTTGGGTATTACATTTCCTTAGAAGAGTTATTGAATTATTGATCCAATAAAATAAACTCAACGCTGTGGCCATAGAACAGGCTGTTTATAACCACAAAACAGAAAATTTGTTATTAAAGTGACATACTTATTTCTCGACCGTTTTTTTGAGTGACTGCATATAATTACAATATAAGCAATATTTAATTACTATATATAATGCATTTTCTCAGTTGGCAATGATAATTTATCAATATGTATAAATTTGATTATAACTTAGTTGCCACGTATTTTGATGAAGACACATAGTGTAACCACACCGTGCATAAATACGCTATATAATAAATGTTCTTTATTAATACTTTATAATAGGTTTATGTAGGACGTAAATAATCGCTGGTTGCATTTGCTTTTAGCCTTATTCACAATTAAATCGTTCTGTATAATGGGGCCGATATACAGTCTTTTTACAGATTCATTTTAATTTTGTTTTGGATTTTTGTCTCACAATATCTAATTAGATTAATTTGCACTGTATTCTGAAAATGTGGCGTTTAGCTGAAAATTATTCGAAATAAAATAAAAGTATTTTAGAACTGTTTTCCCGCTGTTGACGTTTTGTTTATTTATAAAACTGTTTTTCTTATTTTTCTTAATATATTTGATGGGTTCACTGAACTTTAACTGCATATCACCGAATTGCCTTCATAAGCACATATGTTTTTGCGTCTTTAAAGGCCTAAGAGTATCGCCCTGCTCTTTCAAAACTCTTCAACATTTTAGCTGTCTGTGAAAATAAACTTTATTTAATATTTAATTAAATATTTGATATTATCAGCTACAATACAATCACAGGTTTGCATCACATACAATTTAAATGCTTGAATATCTGATTATAATCTACAGAAATAATAAATATTATGATAATGACGATACATACTCTACATTACTACGTCTGATATTTTGTTTCAATTAAAATATTACTCACAATAATAATAAATAAACCGTTTATTTCGTTCACGATTTCACTGGTTTCTCAATTGACAAAATTGTTACTTAAGAAGTATCGCATGTCAGCTTGAAAGACAAAACAGTTCGAGTCAATTCATTCTGACTTTATTGCCAGGTTTCCATCTGAAAGTCAGTTTGTTCGCTAAACGGTATATCCGAAACATGTACATGCGTAATTAAATTAATCCGTGATTTAACACTTAAAAGAATCCCAATCTAAAATCTTTAAATATAAATTCAAAGTGCGACTCTGATAGACTTTAAGATACAAGTCCAACTCGTGGATAAATAGAACTCCAACAGCAATATACAATTTCATTTTGTTCTCAACAGAAGAAGAAAGTAAAACGTAGACTACTCCCATATATTTTCAGATATTAAAATCAATTCACACTGAAATACTGTACAAAATTAGTCTCCCGGGCAAACCCATATTAAACATATTGATGTTTAATAATAATAATAATAATAATAGTAATAATATCTTCCAGTTATTAAATCTCCAGCAACATCGTGCATTACGCCAGAATGATCAGATAATAAATACGACATGTCTTAGGGTGGTTCTGTTAAAAGAAAACGCCCTCCTGTTGATATGATATCTGCCTCGATAAAAAGCAAAACACGTAGCACATATATTCTACAAATTAGGCCTAAGCGGCAATATCAAGACTTTACAGAAACCGAAACAATTACCTCATTTAAAATTCAGTTTAATTCGCCACAGGCAAACTCCGATAATGTTACCCTGAAGCGGGGCTGGAGAATAAAGTGCCAGAGTTTGGTTTTCAAAGGTAGACACCAAATGGAAAATGTGAAAAAAATCGAACTGCCGAGAAACACGCTAATTAATCATAAATACAGTGTTTTACTATCTGTTTTGACGTACTGGACATGACCGTTTAAAACGTTCATCTCACACACGCCTACAATTCCCGGAACTGGACTTTTAGAAGTAAACTAAATTGCAAAGAAACAGCAGATTAAGAACACTAGTCATTATTGTTACAACCAGAAGTTTCCTAATCGCCATTAACGCCAGTATCATATTCATTATTGACATTTTTTGGGACGTAAGTGTTGACAGGTTTGCATAGGCCTATATAGGAAGTTGGCCCCAGTTGACGATATTCTTGGTTTTCGAACCATATGAAAACCACAGGTTTAATTCTGAAAACACATCATCGTAATTTCACATTTTGCAGTGAATTAAAGCATTCAAAAGAATGGACGTTTTCCAGCCGTTTTGATCAGTTCAAAAACTGCCCCACAAAACTGTGTAATTTCGCCAAGTATGTTGCACGTAAATATAATTACTTTACGAAACACACGTACACGTTTGTTTTTACAAGTTTATAGTCTTCTTCCACTTCTCATTCTATAGAATTACTTGGGCAGCTCAGTCCGCTGTTTTGAACAGACTCTGCAGGATGCATCATGTCAGGCGAATGACACGAAGGGCTCGCGGGGACACTGTGTTCGCTGTCGGTGTCGCTGCCCTTTTT
The DNA here is from genome assembly GCA_026776725.1 of Gnathonemus echidnorhynchus. NCBI lineage: Eukaryota > Metazoa > Chordata > Actinopteri > Osteoglossiformes > Mormyridae > Gnathonemus > Gnathonemus echidnorhynchus. The sequence goes on from JAODJU010000046.1 coordinate 2,931,316, forward strand.
CCCTCCGCTGCCACCAGAACCCGATTCCGCAGAGCCTCCAGCGGTGTGAGTTTTAACGTGTTTACTGAGGTGGTCGCTGCGCATAAAGCGCTTATTACACACCGGACAAGCAAACCTTTTTTCGCCGGTGTGAGTGCGCAGGTGTCGCTGCAGCTCGTCGGACCTGGTGAATCTTTTCCCACAGAACAACCAGTTGCACACGAATGGTCTCTCTCCAGTGTGCCACCGCAAATGCGCCTTTAAGTGTGATGTTTTTCCGTAAACTTTCCCACACCCTGGAATGTGACAGCTGTGCAGCCCTTTCCTCCGCAGGCTCGCTCCCGCCGGTCCGAGTCTCTCCGCTTCCTGGCAGTTGGGACAGTCGCACGTAGCTCTACCCGAGTATCGCCGCGCGGAGGACCGGGGAGATCCTGCAAGGGGAGCGCTGGGACCCGCGGTCAGCATGGCACCTCCAGCCCCCGTTAAAGGTGATGGACTGGGGTCCGGGTAAGAAGCGGGCAACACCGGTTTGAATCCATCCATCAGGTGCTGACTGGTTGTCAACAAATGGGGCGAAGCGCTTGTACTAAAGGCAGAATGACTCAACCCGGAATAGTCAGAGCTGTAGCCTCCCAACGGGGAATGCAACGACGTCTGAAGTCCTCCAGAGTGCAAAGACGTCTGTAGCGCAGCTCCGTTGGGATTCTGAACGTCAATCCACCCGGCACCCATGTCCCACCACGCCGAGGCGCCGCTGGTGCCGACATCCCCAGCAGGAATGCCTGGATGTGGCGACTTAAACCACGATTCGTACGGATGCGCAACGCTCATCCTTGGATAGATACCCTGCAGACTGTCGACAGATGTGTGCACCTTCGAGATAAACACCGGCTGGTGACTCGGTTCTTGAGAGGTGTTTGACACAGACGCTGGAAAAACGGAATATTCGTTCCCAAAGGGCGAATTTGAAGAGTTACTGGAGGTCAGCGAAAATGCACTGGATCCAGTCGAGCTGTTCCCGCTGAACGAGTCTCCCAGCCCGGCTCCGTTCCTGGAAGTCCCAGACACGCCAAAAGTTGAGAGGCTGGATCCAAGATTACAGCTGCTGGACGCTGCTCTTTTCCACGGATGGAAACCTTTCCCAAAAGACGCGGAACTGTCCGAAATCGAAGTAGGCGAAGGGCTTGGGCTCCCAATCTTGTTACAGGTAGCAGCTAACATGGCTAAAGGGGTCGATCCCAACCTTGGCTCTTCCTAGACGGAAGTAAAACGAAACAGAAGAACTGAATAGACAGATAAGTAGGCTTTATTTATAAGCGTTTTAATGGTTACGGTTAAACAACAATGTCATACAAATGCCAGTGTCTAAGTGTAACTAAGCGCAGATTTATGTGAGTCGTCGTGCTTCGTCGTTGTGTTTCGTAAGTAAATGCAGTCTCACTTTGCAACAGTCATATAGGTAACATACCTGTAGATCGAGATGAGCAGGAAATCACGAACATAAAAACAAGACGAATACTTAAAATCCTAAAAAAGACCTAACATTAAGCATATCGACGGACGAGGGTAGACTGGAAGGGGAAAAAATCAGTCCCGTTCCTTCACCTTAAAAGTTGCAAACTTAGACTCGTTCTATTTGACCAACTTGCTTCAACATTATCAACAAACTGACTTCCCTGCTCTGGGTGAAGGCATTTTAATCCCCTCCGCGCGAACAATAAAAGAACTAATTAAACTAGCAAGAAAAGCCTTAGACTCACCCCTAGAAGTGAAGTTGCCATCACAAAAGTGCCCTCTTTTGAAGATCTTTTTATATTTATAAATGGGAGCACTCTTTTTTTAGAGGTCTGCTATACAATGATCTGTTCCGCCCATTCCGCCACAATTGTAGGTCCTCTTCAGCTTTGAAGTACCGCTGGGACACGGGCGACCAATCAGAATGTCAGCATCTCTACTATATGACACATTCTAGCGTGAGGTCATCAATAGACCGCTTCAGACAAGCTTCCCTCCCCCTCCGCTGCTCCCTTCCTCAGAGAAATGGGAGAAGGTGAAGTTGGAACATTTTAAGCGAAAAACAACAACAAAGTTTATAATGATGATACGTCTTGCTCTTTATTTAGATGATTATCAGCACTGGCGCCAGAATCAGTCTTTTAAAAAACTATACACGCAATCCCCTTAGCCATGCAAAATTTAAGTTAATGTAAAAAACTATAAAGTTTTATTTAACTTAGCAAAATGTCTGTTTTATTTCAGTTTTATTGACACATAAATATGTCATTAATTTTACCGACCGACCAGACTGTTTCACTTATTTAATTAATCAAAATGCATGTCATCGGTTAACAGGGAAGCGTGGCCTGGTTTGATATTGATGGGTCAAAGTGCACTAGTTTCGATGCTTCCCCTAAGGTGCTGTCGACTCAAATATTGCAAAAAATCTCTCCTTAAAGAAAACCTCTATAATATGTTTTTTTCCGTCTTAAACATTACATGGCTACGTTTTTCTTTAAGGAGTTCATAAAACAACAATTAGACGGCACACAATGGAGTGTATTGTTCTAAGAACTAAGCTCGTATTAGCCTGCGTTAAGCGCATTTTACAGTAATTTAATTCAATTACGTTCCATGTGGCTTTCATTAAAACGACAGAGCATATTCCAGTTTTCCTTATTTCTTACAATATAAATGGTTTCAGAAGAAGAAATCAAGTTAGTTATTGTCACAGATTTATTTACTTTAAAAAGCTGTGCACGTGAAAGTCTGCCAAACTATATGCAACACACACATTCTCTGTATGAAGATACTTCTCTTTATTAAAGATACTCTTCATCGCTTGCGCTGAGCGTTAGGGCAGTGACTGACTTGCTGTCAGTATGATTTGAGTTTTCCCCCTGGCTTGCGTTTCGGTAAATGAATGTAGTGTTTATTCGCGCGCGCCGTTGGGAATGTTGAGAAGGCGTGACCGTCCGCCCTGTAGGAGGAGGGGGTGGGGACGAGGAGGAAGAGGTTCTTAACAGATAAAAAGAAATTAACTTCTTTGCTTGTGTCCCTCTAGTTTATTTTCATTCACAGCAAACGTAAATGTTTGTTTAATGCGGCGTATAAGCTGCTGAAAAATTGGACCCCTATGTTCATGACGGCATTTTCTTGCGAGAGCTTGATTTTAAGATGTCCGTTAAGTCACTTATGATTGCGCCTAATATTGTCTGTTTATTGAAGTAAAATGTCTATTGAGTGACACACACCGCCCACGTGTCACTCAGTCCTTACGGATTTTCAGTGATAATTCTGACAATTTAATTTCTTGCATGCCTTCTGAAATAAGCTTGTCTCTGTAACACAATGCAGAGTTTAAGAGTATTCGATAATGTCCAAAAGTTTAGAGCAATCTTTATTATGCTTTGCCAAAGAGCATACCGATACTGTAAAATCTGATTATTCGATCTGTTTTCAGTGATGCCAACATGCTTGTAATCTGCGGTGTACGTGTAAAAGTTCTGTATATATCTGTAAGATGGAGCATCTGTTCCTACAACAGACTGCATTAGCATGCAGTGTGTGCTGACAACATGCATTTCATTTGAATTTCAAATTTAATAAAACGTGGAGGTTTTAATCAGGCGCCGTTTTATTTGTTTGATATTAACATGCTTATTGACCGGGCCTGTTGACCAGCTCGATCATTACGGGACAGCGGAGAGGACAAAAGTTAATTAAAACGCCTCCGAATTCCGCACCACGTCACCGGCTACATACGTGTCTCCTGCTTTATTATGCGCAATGATGGATGAGCAACCAGATTAATTTCACTGTTTTTGAGTCTTGGACAACTATTTTCATTCTTTCCTTTAATTGTAATTTACACCGAAGTATTAAGTACGGAAACCATATGAGCTCGCACATAGAGGACCAAGTAAGACCAACGTCATCCTATATTAGAGACGGAGATGCAAAATTTAAAGCCAAGTGTCGTTCAGTATAATACGCTTACATATAAATTGTAACCTTCCGGAATGGTTCGGAACTGTGTTGCATATTTCCGCTCGTTTTTAATTGTTTACTTTTCCTGATCTACAAACTAATTTATAATTGTGATGTTTGTGTGTAGGCCTATGTAACTGAAAGTGTGTAAACACAGCTATACAATAAGAACAACCGGTATTAGTTTTTCTCCCCGTGTGGAAATCGTAATATCATTTATTGTTACAGCAAAAATATGGTTTAAAAATGTTTCACAAGACAGTAAATTGTACAATTTTAGTTAAATCTGCAATACACTGTCATCTTTTACAATGACCGCCTTTCTAACGTTAGCCGAATTAAATTTAATTTAATACAAACAAAATGCGAATTATAAGCACAAGGATACAAATTAGGCCTATGTTTAAGTAATAACGTACCGCTGAAAATGCAGCCAAAGATAAAGATAAGTAATAAAAAAGGCAGATATACACATGCAGGAGTTATATGTCTTGATCGTGTTGACCGTGTTTTTTTTTTTCTAAATGTAGCAATTCTTTACAATTTTTAACAGATTAATTTTAAACCGTCTTGTATGCAACTATTCTGCACTAATGTCAACGATGATACATACCGTCCTTCCCAGCATTTTGGATGGGGCTCCGCCGTGTCAAGCCATAACGCAAGGCGATGCATCGATTGAACAGCATCTCCTCCACAAGGTTACGTCTGCAAAAGCGGCTCCTGGAAGGTGAGCGTTAGTTAGTCGCGGAGTTCAGTTTAATTACCAATAAGCTCGGTGCGGCTCTGCCACGGCTCGTGTAACGTAAATATGTGTTCCTGTATTTATACAAGAGAGCGTTTGGGCAGCATTAAGTGGGCACGGGGTCGGTGGATTTGTTTTGGAGTTAATAAGGATTTAATTGTATGATCGCTCTCCTATGAAATTATGGCAATAAAGTAACATGTAGAAGGATTAATTCACGTTTTAAAAATCGGTGAATAATTGAATAAACACATAAATGGCTATGTTACAGTTGTTTGTAATGTCGCTGGTGAATTAATTCGTTTTATTATTCAGAACTACTTTTATAAAATCAACATATGAATCACAAAACGGCGTTTTTCCATCGTTTTTTTTTTTTCTTTTTTTTCCAACACGGATTCGACCTTAACAATCATTCAATCAAAATTCGAAGCTCGAATTTTTTGCCAGTTCAAAGGGTGGCGCAAAGGTTTCTTTTATCCATCTGACCTAACTGTAAGCCCAGCACAAGCCAAAACAGAACAGATGTCCCTATTTAAAGCATTCTTTTCCCACATGTACGGTGTATATTGCCGTCATGAAATCCATCTTAAAACCTGTTCCATTCGCCGCTATAATGACCGCGTTAGCATGGACCAGTGGACACGAACAAAACGTGTTTAATATCGCGTGCTTTCCAACGATTCTGGACAGAGAAAAGAAAAGCAACTGGGCTCTAACACCGGAAAATGGCGAGATTTTTTCAGTATGGTAATTCACAAAGCAACTCAATAATCTGAGGGACACGTATACTGCCCTCTGCAACGCAAACTGCTGCAATTACCTGCCACCGCAATTAGCGATCATGGAGAAATTAGATCGTGCAGTGTAGCATAAGGTAATGCGAATAATTTTGTAAGGAGAATGAAAAGCAAGACCTCTCTTTTTCTCCCCACGGATAAACAACACTTCTTTTGAGCATGGGGGAAAGTTTAGGTTAATTATCGGAACTGAAGCCCAAGGTGTCCGTAATCGCTGAAAGGAAAAACAAGCGACAGGGATTTGATTTTGAGCTGTTTTGCTTTCTAGTGATTATCTTGAATAACTACACATTTGTGATAAAACTTTATTTAGGCGCCTAAAGTCCTTACCACAGTGCACAGTCAAATGGATAATATAAAATAATCTCACTAATTTTATTTGCACAGACACACACATATACGTCACGCTAACGCCGTTATATTGTTTAATGTCTTAGTATCAGAACAGCAAGCTAGCTACCTATTATAGACACGAATGCTGGCCATTATAGATATACAGAAGGAATGCCATATTGGAAACCCCTAGTTTTTCTACATTCTTAATGCAATATTAAATGTCATCCATCCACCGACGAATTGGTTAGATGTGCATTGCAACTCATCTTGAATAATTACCGTGTAACAGAGCGATTTCCGCTCCTGTTGAAGCCGTTTATACTGCAGCCTGTATCTTTATCGCTATTAGCGCAATTTATGAGTCAGAATCCCGTTATTAACATAATTATCTGAGCCAGCTTCATTATGACAAAATGTTTTAAATGAAGTATCACAGTCGTTATGTAGCCTATTTTGTTTTAAGTTTTATAAGCTATTGTTTTTCATGCATTATTAAACTTGTTTGGCTATTCATGCCCATTAATTGTCTTCCATATGTTCATCTGTATTGGTTTTCGCGAATGGAAGTGTAATAATTCACGCAGAACAGAAAATAATACTTTAAAATCAAAATGGTATGTGTCTGTTAACGGGAACAGACGTTTTACGTGCTGAAGCACGACTTTATATTTGAATGACCGTTTATGAATTTACCGAGTTGGATACAAATCACAGGTTAAGGTTTTGAACGTTGCCATTCATTTTTTCTACTTTACAGCCTTTCATCGCCTCTGTTCACAGGCCAATGGAGGTCATGTCGTCACCCTTGTAAGTTACGGTGAGTATTGACTAAACGCTAATTTTGTATCAAAAAACTGCTTGGCCAGTCGGTGTAATTCAATTAAACTATAGCCTTAGGCTTTAGTTCTGTTTCTTCTACAAAACGAATATTGTCCAAATAAATTTATCGAAGTCACCGTAAAACGTTTATGCAGGCAATTACTATAGCTAATAATTCTTGAATGATACTAATTTTGCTGCGGAATAGTTCGAAACATGTCCATTCTGTCAGACTGAATAACTCTAGAAGTGAAGCAAGGGAAGAAGATCCTTTTCTCTTTACATGTCGGCTTACTTTGCGTTTATTTCTTCCCCGGATTTACAAGACGCTTTAAACGGCCGTCATTTCCTTGAGACCATTACTAGGTAACAGATGTCACGTACCGCCCAGGGGCAGCGGCTTTCTGGTCACCCTGCACATAGTAATTGTCCCGTAGTATTTTCTCGTTGTTAATTCCCCGCAAGGATGCCGAGTGACACTCGGGAGGGAATGAAATTAAACACCCAGGAAGGGCGCTGAAGTAGCACGCTGAGACGGCGCTCAGACAGCGCGCGTATCGCATGACCCTGGATGGCTGGGTGCCGTTTCTCTGTATACACCTGTCTCCGGGTAACTCAAGGTTTTAAAGTATATGGGCTCCAGGCGAACTGTTGCCATTGTTTTATATGTTAGGTGTTTTTTTTTTTTTAAATTGCAGGTCCAGTGTTATTTACATTGGCACATGTCTTATTTATTGAAACGTTAGCAAATGCGAGGAATTTATACGTTTCAGGTGTGAAAGTTATAAATCACCGTGTTTCAATCCAGCCACCATGGTACCTGTCCAGCAAAACACTGTGCAGACTGAGGCTGCACTGTTATGTAAAATAATGTATCACATTGCTCTTTATGTCTAGGTAGACCTATGTAATTATAGGTGTTCCCTGACACTTGGGACATGTGCGTGTTGTGTATTACAGTGTCACCGTTTTATATGAATTGTTGATGCATTACTCTGCCCCACACCTTGTTCTAACTCTGATATTTGTGTATGCAGCGGCATTGTTCTATTACATATATGAATAAATGCTGATTGACTGGAGAATGATTCTTAATTGTTGTCTATCTGTTAAGCAGTGGCTGTAGTGATGCTCTGCTATATCGATGGCGTTTACCTTATATCATTTCTGAAATTTACGAGGCCCACATTCTTTTCACGTTGGCTCCTGAAGGCCAGGATGCAGTTTGCGCTTGCGTACATGTTCAGAAAGGCCTGACTTCCCTGGGCTTGGCTGCCGACGCTTTTAATTTCGGAAACCTTCTGGACGGCTGAAGGTTGCAGGGCGAGTGTCGTTCGCACGCCGTGGCAGCGAGTGCGAGTAAATTCTTGACAGTGTGTATGTTTCACAACCAGATGGAGCTGGCGGCGGCAACAGGCGAAAACAAACACAGTACTGACATCACTGGGGAAACCAAGCTTAACCCTTTCATTACAAAATTCCAAACACTTATGTGGGCGTCCTTTCAGCCTAGTTAAATGGCGTGTGTGCGTGTGCGTGCGTGTGCGTGTGGTCGGGGGTCAGAGGAAGACAGCTGATGTGTATGGTGTAATGACCAAGCTGCCCTGTCATAGCAGATTTCTGGCAGGAGACATGGGGGGAGGGAGAGAATAATGAGGTCAGGGCTGAATTCCCCCCGTCCCTCTTTCTGATGACACTGTAGACGCGGGGGCCGTATGTAGCCCCTGAATCTGACCGTGCTGTTGTTTAGGTGCCAGTCAGCTGTGAAGTCAGTTGAGTCGGTCAGTGATCCCCATCTTCCTTTCTGACATCTCCACGTGCTGGGCCAGTTTCCTCGTATGAAAAGCACTTGTAAATATTGATTTGAAAGTTTATGGCACTCCTGATATGTGCAGTAACGCGACTGCTCTCGGCGTCAGCCGGGGAGGACAGCTTCGGGGCCGCGGGAGGGGATTCTGCCGCAGTCACAGGTGTCAGACACACTCGAGTGCCTCGTGTTTCAGCGTCTGCCGTACGGTGCTGCCGAAACTCCGGTTTGTTTAGCGGTAGCTTTAGCTGGCCTAACGGGGCGTGTTTCATAGGTGTTAAAAAACCACAGACGCTGCTTACCGCCTTGACTGTCCTGTCAGTGCCGAGTATGTGTGACGCAAAGAGCAATGGGGGTGCGTGGCGGGTGTTGGGGGGGGCAAACGCTATCGGAGCGCTCGGCTGTTTACATTTCCGTTGCCGGCCGCTTAGATAAGCCAGGCACAGGTGCTGTGCGCGACCCGCATTGAGCAGGAGCGCCGGGGCGTAAAGAACGACGTGAATGTGGCGGCTGAAACTGCCAGCTAAGGTTCCTTTCACCGCCCAAGCACCGGGCTGCCGCCGTGGCGTGACTAGCCAGCTGCCACCACAATGATCTGGCACCATCGGAGTCCTTCAGGACCATTGGCAGGAAAATCATTGGAAGCTGCAAATGACTCTCCCTTTCTAATACTCATGGAGACCTTGATCTGCATTTTGACCATTACTGTACTCAAACTTGAATAGTTGGGTCCCTGTGTTTCTACCCAACTGAAAGTCAAAACTTAGTCTCCATATGAGCTGATCACAGTTCACTCGCTAAACCAGAACGTGTCAATCTCCTGTCTCCAGCTACTTATGGCAATTATAAATAGTTTTGAATTACTCTTTAATACTTGAGAAAACAATTACAGAGCTCTTCGTAGTTTAGTGTAACAGCTTTTCAACTGCTTCACCCCCCTGCAAGGCAATGAAAAAATATGCCCGGTACCATACGAAACACCAGTCAACACGGTGATTCATTCCACAGAAACGGGCCTGTAAGTCACTCTTTGCTGCTGTTGATTCTTCCCGGGACACATCGGGCTCCTGGACACGAGCAGAGCCACGTTCCGTCTGCTCAGTGATCAGAGGAGCCCCCCCTGGCCTGGCAAGAGGACGGAGAAAGTTAATTCTCAGAGCAAACATCTCCCTTTGCCTCTCTTTCACACCCCCTCCCCCGCCCAGGCATTGCATCCGTTTTTTATTGATGCTCCCTCAGAACAAAGATATGCCCTCTGTCAGCAAAGCTGGCACCCTCAGAGACAAACAAGTCAAGTCGACGCACAATGTGAAGTACTCGGCGCTGGCCCTGCCGCCCGGACTTCCTATAATTATCCTTTCAGGGCCTCGGGGATAAAGGCGGAAGTTTGTGTCTGTCTCTCAGAACTCAAGTGTGGGCGGGGAGAGCGTGACGGAGGCGCGCGAGCGATGGCGCCTGCTCTGGCTCATCAGGCGGCCTGCACGTGGGCACAGGGGAGTCGCTCCCTCCTGCCTCCGCTCCCGGAGCCTGTGCGCATCTGTCCCTCGGTTGCACGTCTAACTGGGACTAATTTCTGAAGAGATCTAGAGCAGGGATGTCAAACTCCAGTCCTGGGGGGCTGGAGCCCTGTGTAGCTTAGCTCTTTCCCTGTTCCACCACAAATGATTCGGCTCAAGAGCTGTGTGGTAATTAGCACAAGGAGTTGAATCAGGTGTGTTAAATGAAGGGAAACCAAAAAATGTGCAGGGTTCTGGCCCTCCAGGACTGGAGTTTGAGACCCCTGATCTAGAGTCTAGAAATGAGTTCTAGAGTAATGGGTTTCTGGTTCTGCCAAACTGAAGGCGTGATGCATGCATACTGTCTACTGTAAAGGATGATCTTCGAGTTCCTGTTTATTTTTGACAACTAGTGCACCATATGATAAAAAAATCTGCGAATGAAAAAATATTTTGTATATATCTCATGCATGTATGCAGGGCATCTCAAAAAGATTTATATTTATACTTTTAAGGGAAATGTCTTTAAAAACCTCTGAATAAAACAACTGGTGTTTACCCTGTTATTTCACCCGCTAATAACCACCACCGATCACTCTGGCATGTCAGAATTTGAGGCATCCTCGTTCATGCGCTGTTAATATGTCATCGCCCGTTTGACAGCGAAGGATCCAGTTCTGTCACTTTTGCGGAGAAGGTCCAGGGAGATTTTCACACCGCTGAAGGAACAGGAGCATCTCTTCACAACTCAGACCAAAACACCGGACCACCTCTCCGTCTCGTCTCTCGTCATTGGGTCCCACATCTAAAACACAACAGCTTAATTTGAGCTCAAGCCTCCGTTTCCCAAAAGGATTAGCTTTGTTATAGATTAAGCAGATTCATCTCGTCCGATGATTGCTTTTGTTCTGATACGATTCTTCTCTGCTGTGATAATTCCTCCCTAACTGACAGGGAGAGTCAGTGGGCATCCCGGGATACCATGGCAGTGTGGCATAGGTCGCTGGGGGGGCGCTGTCATCAGGCCTCGAATTCCATGATCACGTGACCACCTGACTTCCTCCAGTGCACGTCCGGAAGGGCCTGGGGTAACTGCCCGGCGGAATGCGTTGTGAAAGTGGAGCCGCATCTCTGAAGAGTCTGCATTCCTCAGAGTGTCAGTCTGGTTTCAAAGACAGAGAAAAACATGATTTAAGGGGAGAAGAAGGTGCTGATTCACGGGAGCCGCGTTCATCATGAGCACACGAGGGTGTAACTGGCGCCGACGTGGGGGAGGTGGGGGTCACCCCCTCTGTTTGGAATGCAGAGTCGGTAGTCTCATTAATACTTCAAAAATGGGTTAAGGGGTCTTTGGGGTATGACTCCAGGGTCGGGGTGGTGGGGGGGGGGGGGGGGGG
>JAODJU010000046.1:2942781-2952828 GCA_026776725.1 Gnathonemus echidnorhynchus
GGGGCTCGGGGATTGGGCGCGGGAAGACGAGGATTTCTTTCCAGCCTCAGTGCAATTTAATCACCGCACATACCAGGAAGTATTGACAGTTGTCCTGTGGAGGCTATTAAAGTGGCCGTCCAAGGTTAAATGAAATTGCAGTTTATCAGGGAAGCAGTGAGAAAAGCGGAGGGATCTGCCCTCGGTCGCTGATGCATGCAGGCCGCCATCAACACCAGAGCTTCATTAAGCCATACATCACGGGGGTAATTTAGCATGTCACTGCGCCTGCCGCCTCACAGCGCGCGTCACCTGCATCTCTGTCTGCGTGTTTGCGTGTGTGTGTGTGCTGTGCAGTCCTTCCCCACCGCAGGCGCAGATTTAAATCCAAAATGTGCTGTGCGAACAGAAACCTGCGGCCCTTAAACACGTCCAGCGGCGGCTCAGAAGTTCAGGCCGGCGTCTTGGGGGTCAGGACCGCTTTCTCACACCTCCACCTTCTCTCTTTCATGACCATATGCCCATTTTTCTGTGTTTACCTTCTGCTATTTACCTTCGCATTAATAAGGCAAATTATTCTATATGTTAATTTCATGCCCTGTAACGTTTCAAGTACAAGGTGGGAGGTGTGACATTCGCACGCACATGCACACGTCCAGCCTGGCTGATGGAGCTGGGCACTCTTTTCTCCCACCTGTTAAGTTAACTGGGATCCAGTGGAGCAGAGGAGATTAGGGGTGCCTTGTGCGTCTTCCTGTCTGAAAATGGCTTCCCATGCTTTAACCTTGCTCTGGGCATCCCTAATTGATTTTTGCCCCCCCCACCCTTTCTGCTTTCCCCACCCAGCGCCTTTAATCACACAGGTTCGTTGATGCCGGACAGTTTTTTTTTTCCCGCGGCAGACCTGCATAATATAAGGCATGCTAATAGGACCCGGCACTGGAGTGCCATCTATTATCAAGGATTTGTTTACTGTCGGATAATTAATGGAGCCTGAGGGACAGAGTGTGAGCTGGACATGAATCACAGCTAGCCGGTCACGCGTTGAGGGGCTCCTGGAGTCTCCCATAATTAAACGGGGCACTGGAGACCAATTGTTTGCAGAATGATTTTGCCCAGGCTAATTGACACTAATTGTTTAATCTGATGACCCCCCCCCCCGACACACACACACACACACACACACACGCGTGCTCTGACACATTCACACACATACGACACATCAAAATGTACTTGTGAAAGACAACAAAGCAAGATGGGGTTGGGGGGGGGCTTGCAATTTTGGAAGAGACCCTTTGGACTTTGCCCACTTGTGCTCCATTAGTATACATGGTGGCAGACAGTACTGCCCCTCGGCCATCTGTGATCAGACAGTGACAGAGTGGAGCAAAGGACACTGGGAAACTGACAGGCAAGCTGTTAGTCACCGTAGAAACAAGGCCACAGGTCACATGACGTATTTGTGCTTAAGTGAGGAAGTGAAATCAGACATTCATGCAGAAAACGCTGGATATATATTTATATATCTGTACTGGACAGACTAACCACAAAATCACAATATTATAGCTCAAAATATTATATTACAAACATTACTGAAATCATCCATTTTCTAACCATTTATCCAGGTCAGGTTTCGTGGAATAATTAAAATCATAAAAACAATAATAATCATCTGTTTTCTCTTGCAAAGCTGGGCAACAGTAATGACTTTTGTAATCTGGGGCTCTCCCAGATGCTTCTGACAAGAAATATGAAAATAACTCCTATTGCAAAACCTCAATGAATCTCTTTTCAGCTCCATCCACGCCCCTCTGTCTGTTTCACCTGCGCTCGTTCGTCTCGTCCTGGCTGCCGGCAGGGTCAGCTTCTTTAAGGCTGCTGATTTATAGGTCCCTGGGTGCACCCCATAAATTAACACGGTAAGCCCCCCCCCCCCCCCCACCCTCCTGAGAGAAGAATTTTAACTGATGGGGTGCAACGGTTGGCTTGATTTACCCCAGGATTTGTGTCAAAGTGCACAAATGATGATCAATACACACACGTACACACCCCAATATACATATTCAGATCTCTTTCACAAATAAACACAGGACGGCAGCTGAAGGTGCAGTGCTTGCTGGGTAGGTTACAGTAGGATACAAATCAGGCAGAAGTATTTCTACACCTTAACTGGACACAGAACTCTGCTACTCTACACATTACAACACCAAAGGAAAAAAATGAAATCCTTTATCCATCCATCCGTTATCTGAAACTGCTTGTTCTATTCAGGGTCACAGGGCATCTCAGAGGCTACAGGCACAAGGCAGGGAACAACCCAGGATTGGGCATCGCAGGGCACTCTCACACACCATTCACTCACACGGGCACGCACCTCATCCATCAATACCCTTAATGACAATTAAACACATCAGTGTTTGAATTAACACCAGCAACACCAGTAATTAATGGCTACTGCAGATTAAGTAAATGCTAGCGGTACCTCACTCTGGTGTATCTACTCTCCCTGCTTACTCTCCCTGTTTACTCTCCCTGTGTACCCACTTGATCCTCACAGTTTTCCTGCTATTTTATGCAACAAAGGTCCCACAACGTGTTGGAAAAACCTGAGTTAAAAATTCTGTTAATTCCCCAGGTTGTTTTGCTGTAATGTAATTACTGTAATGTATTGCTGTAATGTATTGCTGTAATGTCATAACCTCATTGCAGTAAATGGTATAATGAAGCGAAATGAACATTCTGCTCCATTGACTCACTGGTACCTGACTGATAATTTAAAACGGATTTCTGTTTTGACTTTTAACCTCACACGACACACCCAGACCTTATTGCTGGCCATCCTCAGACCCAAAGCCTATTTTATTTGCATTGAAACCTGCTGTTCCATCCTCCAGACCCATGCTATTTTTCAGTTCAATTCAGTTTTATTTGTGTAGCACGTTTTCATAACATTTCATCAAAGCGCTTTACAGCATCCCCACCCAAAGCCCCCAGTGACAGTGGCAAGAAAAAACTCCCTAGAAGGAAGAAAGCTTGGGAGGAACCAGACTCAGAGGGGGGGGTCCATCCTCCAGGGGCCGGCAGAGGAAGTCAAATGGCCATCTTGGAGTAACTTTTTTTTTTTTAAATGGATTTTGCCAGAACTGGAATCCAATGGACCTTGAAGCCAAAAGACAACACAAGCATGGTAGGAAGGTCGTGGGTTTAAAACCTACATCCACCCACCTGAGAGTAAACCTCTGGCAACATCCGGATGAGCCACCAAATGGAGACAACACATTTCTCCCTGTAAAAGTATCTATTTTATACCAATGCGAAATGCTGCGTGGCTCCTTAAAAGAAACAGTGTTGCTACAGAATGCTCTTGATAGACTATTTATCAAGCCCATAGCCGGACACATCTGTGGGAGAAGCCTTGGAATAATGGATGCATTAGGAATCCATTTAAAAGTCAATATGGATCTGAAAAAAATTGCATTATGAATAACTGCAACTTACTGAAAAATTTCAGTGTGGAAAAAATATCAGCTTTGAATGGCATGATTCTTGCCCCATATTTCACACCATTCTGTTTGACTGATGGAGGGATAATTAAAGATAATATCTTGTGTTAGTATTCCATGTGTATTTCATGCTCGGTGTTGAATTTTCAAGCAAGATAATCAACAGACCG
Source organism: Gnathonemus echidnorhynchus (assembly GCA_026776725.1). Classification (NCBI taxonomy): domain Eukaryota; kingdom Metazoa; phylum Chordata; class Actinopteri; order Osteoglossiformes; family Mormyridae; genus Gnathonemus; species Gnathonemus echidnorhynchus. The sequence continues at coordinate 2,946,434 of JAODJU010000046.1, forward strand.
AGTTCCATTGGTGATTCAAACACGAATTTGCTTGTTTTGTCGGCAGTTAAAAATAACAATAGCAATGTTTTTTTATGGAAGGTTTCACAATTATTAAGACATACTCCATCAATATATGATTTTGCTGGAAAGAGTTGGTGCAGTTCGAGAGAACATTTAGTGCAGCTGATTCTTGGATAATTCTGTCAATCTTCACCTCGCTGACTATAGTAGCATTTCTCTGCTTTACTCATTGCTGACTCATTACTTTCTTAATATGGAGAAAAAATTAAATAATACTAAAAATTCTCTGAAGAATATCCGTTTGGTGAAGGTAACTCCTCTCATTGTAGGATTGGAAATGATTCAACAGGACAAACTGAACTCAACAAACCAGTTAAGCATCAGATGCAACCTTATTTAACATTTAGTATTCAGCATATCAGCAAATGTGGTGGACTCATCATTCTAATTGTCACCATAAGCTTCCTCCCACCCCGTTTCATTCAAAAACCAAACGCAAATGAAAATACATAGCGATGCTAAAGCAGGTAATAAATGCCATAACAGAAGTGATCACTCCCACCGCTGACAGTACAGTCAGACGCTACTCGAATAACACCTCAAACCTGGTGTTTTCTTCAGCGACCGGCCAGCGCTTCTTCAAGCGGTATTTGTGTTTCGATAAACTTTTATCTGGGCTGCGCCCGCTTTTGGTGCTGATTTATCACGCGAAGGCTCCTTTACTCGCTGCTGGTAATTGGATGCCACTGAAAGGATGAGTTTCATTGATCTTCGCGGGGGACTGTGGGGCATTAGCAAAGTGGGCCTCCAGACGTTCATGCCGCTCGTGTTGGGCCGCGATCGATGCCTGTGAATCTTCTACACACGGCCATTCTTTATTTATTTACTCCAGTCCCCATTGATTGGAAGCAGCAATAGTTCAGGCCCATTTTTGTCACTTTGATGCAAACTTTCATTACCTTGTGCTGTGAGCTTTCCCACCATTTGCAGGCACTATTGGGTGGAGACCGACCTTCCCATCTACATATTGAAGGAAATTACTTTGACCCGCTTGATAGGGTCAGCTCAGGCGGACGGCGCGATTGCCGGCTTCTGAGAGCTGAGAGTGAGATGCCATGCAGAAGTGCTGCTGGGCCTTAAAGTGGTGTGTTAATAGTGGTGTGTTAATAGTGGTGTGTTAATTGTGGTGTGTTAATAGTGGTGTGTTAATAGTGGTGTGTTAATTGTAAGTAATCTCATGAAACGGAGGCACGGCGGCTACACTTTGCATTGTGCAAGCTGTCGACACACAAGCGCCACAGATGTGACCCCAAAGATGGGGCATTCACAGCTATTGTGAATTTTTGCCAGTATCTTCCTGTGTTCATGGAAGGCGCTGACATGCGACCTCTTGTTTGTGAGTCGGAAGTGGATCAAGTTGAAGGCTGTGTGTGTTCTCAGCCATAGAAGTCAGAGTAATGAATTGAGGCAGATAAGCATAGACAAACCCCAAAATTGCTTCTACATCCAGACTGGTCCCAAGCCACTTTCTACTGACATGAATAGGGCATGGCACCCCCTGTGGCCAGGTACGGTCAACCCATGCCTGAAGGGTTTTCGTCCTGCCCTGGGGGTGGGAGGGGTCTCCTTCTGAATGCAGTCAGCTCTCGTTTACTGTTCCAGATGGGTGACTTTTCAATCGCCTGATGTGACGCTGATTTCCCTGGTGACCCCTTGTGTGTACTAGGGCAGTGTTTCCCAATCCGGTCCTTGGGAACCTGCAGACAGTCCATGTTTTTGGTCCCTAGCAAAAATGTGGGCTGCCTTGCAGGGAGCTGGGAGGGAACAAAAACGTGGACCGTCTGTGTCCTCATGGGCCGGGTTGGAAAACACTGTACTAGGGTAAAATCTGTTTGGAGACTGACTGGGAAGGAGTTAACTGGCATTTTCTAGTAGTAGTGATTTTAGAAAGCCTCCGATTAAAAAAATATATATATTTAAAAAGTTGGAACTAATAAAAGTGAAGGTGTTATGTATATATGTGTAGTTGAAACCAAATCGTTGTTCTCATTGCGGACTGTAAATTTTTACATTAACTTCCACATTCTGCAGTTATTGCAGATTTTCCACTTTTTTCTTTCATCAGTAAAAACCAGAAAAATGTTTTCATTAAAACAAAAAAAAACCTTAAGAACAAAGATGTGTGAATGGCTTAAACATGGGGTGCAGAAAACACCAATCCAGTGGGAGGAAGCGAAATCTGGCAACCGCCACTGCTCATGTGACCACTCCTCACTCTAAGGCACGAACATGTGCCACTCGATACCCGGCAATTAGTTCCCATTGTTGCTAATCCCTTCCCTGTGTTCTGACAGGGATCAGTGTGTGCTGGCCGCAGAGCAGGACTGTGGCAGGTCTCTCACAGGGGAGGCTTTTGTCAATGACGACAATGTCAACAGGCCGCAAACGGCAGCTACGGCTTAGCAGTTTCTTTTTCTTCTTTTTCGTTCTTACCTGCTTGCGTCCATCCATCCATCCATTCATCGCCGGAGGATAAAAGTGGCTTTTATTGAAGGACGTAGCAGCAGTTCTAACTCCACAAATGGAATTCACTTGGATTATAACCAAGACTTGCTGCTAACTAGCTGCCTAGATGACTTGCAGAATATAACCCCTTACAAATGGACGTGCTTGCAGAGGTGAGCACTTCGGAGAGGGAGAGTGTCTGGTTCTGGATCCACCCGATCCATGCTAAGGCTGCTCCAGCTCTGCCTCAGTCCGCCCTTTGCCCCGTATCCCTCCGCATGTATACGCTGGTGCAGGCCAGGCTGCTGTAATGCATTGCTGACCCCAGGAATCCCCTTCATTATCCCCCTTTGTCCGCCTGCCCCCCCAGCTTCTTTGTGGGTTTGGTCACCCCCACCGTGCCCTGTCGCAGGGCCCCTACATAATATCCTGCATAGGCAGGAACTTCATGCCTTCCCGCCCCCTTTGTCATGCGCGGGCCGGCTGCCGAGAGCCGGGCCGCGGCATCGAGGAATCCGGGCCGGGCCATTGTGTGGCTCTGCGCCTTTCACACGCTCGGCAGGGCGCTTCCTTTGGGCCGGCCCAGGAACACGTGTAGGGCAGTCCTGCACAGGGACCCCGGCGAGAGGCTGGCCTAACTCAGCTTGTTAACGGACTGCTGCTCTGGAAGAGGGGCGTAAAATCGCCGGGCTCTCCCGACAGGGGGATACGTCCAGAGAGGAAATTGCGGTGTTTATTAGCCAGAGAGGGGCAGACATTGGCTAACCTCGTGGGGCTTCGGGGCTATGGAAACTGTCACGGCCAGTTATCCAAAGTTTCCTTCCACGTGAGTCAGGTGGGATTCAAACATTAAATGTAGTGGCGCAGAGGCTCCTATTGAGACCTGTGTCTATGCTAAGTCGCACCCCCACTAAGCACTTGGCTTGTGTTAAGCAGGATTCTCAGTGGGACCTGTGGCTGGTGTTTAAGAGACTCCCAGCGGGGCCTGTAGCAGAGGTTAAAAGGGTTAAGTTACAGGTCACATCCCATTACAAGCACTTCCAGCAGCCTGTGGGTGTCTGATAGCAGAGTACACATGTAGCCAGGAACCAAGTCTGACTATCTGACAGGTTACTTTAAGAAATAAGATGCTTTTCTTATTTTGTTTTGCTGGTGACAAACATCGCAATGTGGAACAAAACAATTACCAGTAATTACATTTCCTTATCATCTTACAGTAATTGAATTCATTACGTTTGACAGTATGGCAGGTGAAATCCGGTTCCCTCCCTTTGCCAAGGAAAGTAAGTGCCGAATTAAACGTAAAAATCGAGTACTGTTGTCGCAGCCATTTTGTCAAATTTATCACAAGTGATACATTTCATCATACGGCTTTTTTAACTGAATAAGTTAATCTGATTATTGCATGTAAACAGCTGCAAATATATTTACTAAAGGATCTGTAATTATAGATCAGTGGGTCTCGCAGGGGCTTCGGGTTTGGATCATGCCTCTACTGTGTATGTGGACTTTCTCCCTGTATTGCGTGGGATTGATTCCCTTGGACGTTCCAGCTTCCTCCCCCCATCCAAAGATGTGCAGTTAGGCTAATTAACATCTCTAAATTGCCCATATGGTATAATTGTGAGTGTGTGTGCCCTGTAGTGGACTAGCATTTCAACCAGGGCCTGTCTGACCAGGGCAAGCGGTTTGAAGACGGATCGAATTTTTAAGCTTTGTACCTGATGTACATACCAATTTATTTTAACAAGACGAATAGATGATTTCTTTGCCCGCGAGATTGTATTTTTTGTGCTTTGTGTTTCCTGGTGTGGAAACAGCCATGTTCTAGTGAACAGAACAGCAGCTACAAAAACACAGTGAATAAGGATATCCGATGACAGTACCTGACCAATTAAAATGCCAGACTATTGTCAATAACAACTGGCTTGGAATGAAAGCTGGTAATGGCATCGTAACTTGTTCCGTGTGGGCATAATTGTCTTGATTGCATTAAAATGGAAAACAAACAGTGATTGACTATTTTAATCATAGTATGATGGAATCTAAAGTACTTGAACGAGGGAAAGACAAGTTACTGTGAAAACCAGTCTATATTTGTTCATCTACAGTAACTCTTTATGATTTTACAATCCGTGTGTAGCCCACACATTTTTATATGTCAACCTGGATTCTCTTTTCCCGAATTTAAAACGCTCAGAGAAGCATTAACCACAGGAAGAAACTCTTCAGTAGCGTCCGCTCACGTTACACAATTCATTTGCACGTATGACAGGCCTCAATCTGCAAACCTATACCACAGGACAGCTAGTAATTATCTTCACCTAAGCTTCAAATAGCTTTTTGCTTCAGTAAACACTAGGAATACTGAGGAATACTGACGCTGTGATCCGCAGAGCCGAATCTAACCTCACACCTAGTCTCTGATGATGACCCGGCTAAGCGACCCAGCTAAGACTTCGCTCCTTGGCAGGCACATCCTTGACTTGACCCAGGCCGAGGTCATGAACACCCCCGTGTTTGCGGGTTGTAATTAACAAAGGGTGCTGGTTTAAGGGGGTTCCAATGACCTCGGCTTCTCCTCTCTGACAGGTGTGCGGCTCCAGGGCGCGGTGAGGGTGCTTCCAGCCAGGGAGGCTGAGGTGGGCGGATAAGAGGTTTGAGACGGAGAGGGGTGAAGGCGTGGAGACACCTGAAATAATCCCGGAAGCAGCTGCCAGTCGCTGGTATGCCACCCTGATTACCCTGGCACACATTTCCCGGTGAGGAGTGTTCCGTTTTCCTGTCTTAACCAGTCCTGTTTGCCCTGTAAACACACGCACGCGCACACACACACACACACACATGGCTGGGAGAGAGAAGGCCTGGCCGGGGACCTTAAAGAGAATCGGGAGCGCAGCCATCTTGCCAGGTAAGGAAAGGCACTTCAAACGTCAGCAGTGATAGAGCCCTCAGCGGCCAGGCGATGCAGTGGCCCGTTATAAATAAGGGAGGAGAAACGAGCCTTTTGTCAATGTTTATCCGGGCGCCTTTTCTCCCTCGCCCTTGATTTCCTCTTCAGAAAATTGATGCACCCTTAAATTGAAGCGTGGGGACCTGACAGGTAATGGTTAGCATGATAACTGCTCAGATTTCATCAGCTGCTGCTCCCTCTCTCGCTCCTTCTCTCGCTCCCTCTCTCGCTTTCTATCTCCCCCTGCGAGTGTGCAAATTCTGAAGCTTTCAGCTAGATTACTTGTCAAAGGGCGGATCGGAAGAAATCGCCTTGGTTGCTCGGGGCACTGCCAGGGCCGCGGCCCGAGGGGGGGAGTCAGAGCAGAGCACAAGTGAAACAGAAGTACAGCTACTTGTGCTGATGATAAATGAGACCAGGAGATTGCTGCTCGCTTGAGGATCCTTCCTTCACAATTATGCTGGTTTTTATTAACATTTGTCTTCTACGTTCCAAGACCAGCTCTTTTGATCAACAATATAAACCAAAGCAATTCTTTATAAGTTTCTACAAATTTCCATTAGATATGAAAGTAAATGTTTTCCTCAGTTAATCAACACCTGGATTAGAAGATTCAAAATGCCGTCCTTACCTTTTAGTGACCCTCCTATCAGCTGAGACATTTTTTTCCATAACTAGGTGCCAGTGGACTGCATGGTGCCACCAGGCCAATGGGCTCCACTCCCACCTGAGTTCTGAGTGTTTGCATGTTTTCTCTGTGTTCATGGGGGCCGCTTCCAGCTTCTCTGCTTTCCTGAAAGAGTCCAAAGACACGCAGTTTATCTGGGTCAGTGTCCCTACAATTTCTCCACGGGGAATAATAAAGTATCACTCTTCTCTTTTGTATTGATGCCAGGAGGAAATTCTTGAAGGGAAACCATCCCGATGTGGCCTC
>JAODJU010000046.1:3011560-3028314 GCA_026776725.1 Gnathonemus echidnorhynchus
GAGGGGGGGGGGGGGGGGGGGGGGGCGGCAGCGACTCACCTTTCCAGGTATTCCTGGACGTTGCTGTGGCCGTAGAACTTGGCCATTCGCACCAGCGACCCAGTGGCACAGCGGCCTTCCCGCTTGCGGCACAGGCTGCAGTTACAGATGCCGCGGCAGAGGGGACACTTCCATGCCTGTACACCAGGGGGAGACAGTGAAAAAGGCAGAAGCTAATGGGTTGAGGATAACGGCAGCCTGACGGAAGTGGGAGCCCAGAAACGCCACGAGGGTGACTTACAGGGTCGAGCAGGGCGGCGCGGACGTCCTCACCATAGCGATTGCGGAGACAGGGCCCGCAAAACTGCCCCCTCAAACCCTGACAGGACGGGCTCCTGCACACGGTCTTTGTGTCCAGCGTCTTCTGTCTGCACTGGTGACAAGTCGTCCCCTGAGGTATTTACACACAGGAGGATTAACAGGGGACATGCTAACTCATAGCAACAGCCTAAGAGGCCAAACTCAGGCAAGCGTTTCCGTTTCTATGAAGCTCTTAAAACACGATGCCTTTTGACCTTTAACCTTTCCTGCATGTTACATGTGAAATTCATGAAAACACTTAAGATTTGATCAGATTTCTACCCATTGGCATTATTATTAATGTAGCAACATTAATAAGAATAAATAGCTATTTGCTTTCCAGACGTAAGGAAGTGACATCATCAGTAGAGATCATACTTTTCTCTATATGTATATTATGTAAAATTCTTAAAATAACAATGATTTTCAAACGTTGGCCAAATTTTGCTGACAACATCATTCCAGCTCATTTCTCAATGCCTGTAACTTCGGTGCGAGCTGCTTTCTCCCATCATCAAGAATTAAAAGGATAATCTGGATGAAGTCGAAGAAGCCACTTATAGAGCTCAAGAAGCTCAAATGGAGAGCATCGATCAGCCAAAACAAAATCACCAGTGCATCGGTCCAAGATCTGTGGGACGTTACAACCTGATCCTCAAGGAGGACTTACACATGATGTTTGTCAAAATAACCAGGCTACATATATACATATTAGCAAATTAAAAAGCAAAATATTTTCACTAAATCAGCAAATAATTTGCCGCTGCCTGGACAAAATGAGCCTCTAGATTCCACAGTGGGTGGGGCTACTGTGAGCAGCCAATCTCGGCCAGCTCGGGCCTGATAACAAGTCAGCTGACTACTGGCACATGGCTTAGTCAGCGATTGACGTTTTAGGTAAACATCAGCTTTCAGAGCCTCGTCACCTGCATCACCGGCTCCAGGATCAGGGCTGACAGAAACTCACATGATCTTTGTCGAGAATCTTGTCCTTCGCCGCCACGGCCACATTTTCCAGCTCTTCCTCGGTGATGTCGACCACATCACGCACTGAGTGCCTTTTCCTGCACCTGCTCTTCACGGCGTGTGACCTGTGCCGTCTTCCTCCTGCATCCACCTGCATCATGACCAGAGGCACCTTTCATTCATTCATGACCAAGGACAGAAGCACCTGATGGATGGGTTTGCCCCCCCCCCATTTAATCTGGCTTCATTAATTCCCCCAGTAAATAGACCTTTGTATTTAAATTATTAAATTGTATGCTGCTGATCGTAACCCAAGGACAACCAACTGTGACTTTAATGACACCAAATTCAGTCTCTTGACCTTCATTCATTCATTCTTTTTCAATTTTACAGAATCAACATATGGCTCCGGTCTCCTTAGAATTTGGGGTAAAAATCCTCATTTCTTATTGCCATCCAAATTCAAACTGCACATCAGCTCACCTCACAGAGCTTCTTGGTGTCTAGCCTGTCGAAGGCCGACAGTTTGGTGGTGGAGACCAAGACTTCTTCGACTCCAAAGTGCTCGGGGGGGCGTGCGCTTCTGGAGGGGTTACGCCGCTCACTCATCCCATTGGAGGAGAGTTTCTTTCTCAAAGTCTTACTCTTTTTCTTAAAAAAAAAAAAAAAAAAAACACCAAATACCCATAATTCACCAGTAATCTATGCAAATACCCAGAAATTCCTGGAGGCAGCCGCCACAGTAACCGACGATTTACTGTAACAGGAAAAAACAGGCCAGGTGCTAAGGCTGACAACACTCACCGTGGGCGTTTTCAGTGGGGAAAGCTCAGGAACTGAATTCAAGTCCGCAAATAACTTTGCAAGCTGGGGGGGGGAGAAACTCCAGTTACATAGCACCTGTGCATCGATTCTGCAAGCAATGCAGACAATAGGAAGACGAAACTATTTCATCTATTTCTCACACAGTTTTATTAATTCACTGTTCATTTTATTCCTCCCCCACACCAGGAAGGATTCTGTCCTGCAGCTCCTGGTGGTGGACAGTCTCCTGCCTGCCCACCCAGCCTGACCACACATCTGCCTGTCCTCTCCTGCCTGCTGCTGAACAGGACCCCCCCCCCCTCCATCCTCAGACATCACCTTCCATATCTCCACTGCACCTTCCGCATTTATACCTGGCCTATTGTATTCTAGTATATTTTATAAATCAAGACATTGCTGTTTTGGATTTCCTCTGCCAACCCCTGGAGAATGGGCCCCCGCTTTGATTCTGGTTACTTCCTACTAGGGAGTTTTTCCTTGCCACTGTTTCCTTGCCAGAGGCGGCTTGCTCTCTGGGGACTTTGGGCAGGTATAATATAGGTGCTGTGGGACAATTTAATGTTGTGAAAATGTGCCACACAAAAATAAATCGACTGTCTGATGTTGCTCTGCTCGTGACCTCATGGTCGCCGTTCCGATGTTTAGGGTTTGGCTGTTGTACCTCAGAGTGACATTTCTAAGTCCTTCATTATATGAGTAGATTCATCATTAAGTAAATTGAAACCTACCATCGCTTTATTTTCCTCGATGTTCCTGGCCCGCTTGCACTGGAACTCGCTGATTGTGTCGTCTTCACCAGGATCTGCCCCGCCGTATGGCCCAATGGCCTTCCCCCGCCCCCCCAGCTTGGGCTTCAGGGCAGCCCTCGCGCTCTCCATCTCTGCCCAGGCCCCATCATCAGAGTCCTGGGGGTCCGAGTCGGACCCACGTTCCTGCCGGGCCGGGCGCTTCTTGGAGGGGAACCGGAAGGCCACGCAGAGGCCGCAGGCCCTGCGTCTTGCGGGGTTCTTTGACTCTCCTTCAGAATAAAAGCCCGTGTCCTCTGTCGATTCCGACTGGGGTGGGGGGGGGGGGTACCATACCGTTAAAACAACCTTGACCAAGATAAGTGGTTAGAAGAGAGACGAGTCCATAAATCAAACCTAAATTCAAAATGTGACCCAAAGTCCCCCATTAACAGTCTGAGGAAATATAATAACCTGACTGTCACTTTGATTGCTCACCACAATCATTTATTTAAAAGAGATTTTAAGCCTATGACCTTACAGGGTTGCCAGTTCACACATGGGCCTAAATCAGCCTTAATTACTCGTATTATCGCATCTGAATTCAGGACAGGAAATTGTTTTTTCACCAAAGCAACGGCACACACCACGCCCTTTATCCAGCAGTCGAGCCGCGGACTTCCATCCCAGCCGAAGCCCTCAAACTCCTCCTCCTCGCTGTCCGTTTCCTCGGAGAAGATCCGAACCAGCTCCTCCGTGATGTACTTGGACCGGAAACACAACACCTACGTACAGCTACACAGTCAGAGGCATCTCTGTCTGCCAAGGGCAGGATCCCTCATCCTACTGACAGTGATCCCTTAATATTTAAGTGACTAAATAAGTGAATAATTCTAAGTTTAGACGGGTAATATCATCATGGCTGTTGTAGAATTCAACACCCCACTTTACTTATAATATTTAAGATGTTTAAGAGAGTGACGTTTACGTCTCAGTGTTATTGCGTGTGAAAAAATGGACGTGTGTAGACAGTACTATATCTTAAAGACTAAAAACGGATCGTGCCTAGATTCCCCTGAAAGTGACGGCACACAATCTGTGCTGGTTCACAATCAGCTGAGGATGGGAAAGCCTACAAACCAAACAGACCTCTCTCATAGTCAGAGGTCAACAATAATTCAGCTGAGTGTCACTCAGCGGCGTGGGATGTGGAAAAGAACCAGCAACGTTCTTAAACTATGCACAACTCGTGTAACGTTATCTAATGATTGGCGAGAAATCGCTGGGTCTGGTTTCGCGGGTAATTGTGATAATGTATTATTCTAGACACCGGATTAAGCATGCATTGCAGAAATGCATTTCGGTTTTTGAGTTTGAGTGTGGAGAGTATCTGAAATAAGCGTATGGTCTAATGTGATCTGACCTAAAACACAAACGTTGTACCTAATCTTATGTGCTCCGTAAAGCACGCTGCTACTAGTTGAAGACACAATGTGGCTAGCAGTGAGGCAATGTGCGGCATTGTCTATTACCGAAAACATCCCTTACAACAATATAGTCACTGATGTCAAGTCTAATGACCACAAAGACAATCTTAAACCTAGATTTTAAAAATAAATGCGCTTAATACTCACCTCCATTTATATGTTTTTACTGGGCTTCCTCTAAACTTTTTCACATGCCCACACAATGAGATGAATGGTTTAAAAAACAACACACGCTGAACGCTCCGCAGCAGAGAGAGTAGGTTATGACCCAGTATGTTTACTTAGAAAACAATAAAATAATCCACCTTTTATGTGAATTTATGCAACCACTATATTTATTAATTAAAACACTTAATTTAACTTTATGTTAAAATATAAGCAAACCAATCCCGCAATTACATAAATTTAGCCGTGCCGCCTTGCTCCCCTCACACAGCTGTAAATGGAACAGTCCAACTTATTGCTCTTTTCAGTTTCGCGCGAAGAGAAATGCTCGCGGCAAGGTGCAGGGAGCGTGGCAGAATCAGAATAGACGATAAACAGTTACAGACAGAGTATAAATACAAACCAAATACACAACGGACAGGGGAAAGCGAAATGCGTGATAAACTGATTAGTGTCAAAATTTAAGCAATGCAATGTTTAAAGTTTACATAGATACGATCAGAGAGCATACATCAGTACATATAGTGCATTACATTGAAATATGCAATTATAAAGAGTGAACAGATTGTCCAGGGTCTGTGCTGAAGCAAAATTAAACATTTAAACTGTGCAAATGTTGCATTGTTGTTGATTACAAACAGGGGGAACTGTTGAGGAGTCAGAGTAATGGGGAAGAAGCTGAAATAGAACACACACAATCCTTTTGGCACGTTTAGGCCGCATTCTTTGGAGCTCGAACGGAAAACATTGTCAAATGGGATGATCTGGCCTATGGATAATTTCCCGCCCTAACCCTCAAGTCATAAAGTGCTGCTCCTATCTCCTAGCCAAGACACACCCTTCACCTCTGCGCAGTGAATCTTGGGATATGTTGGGCTGCAAAGGATCCATCGGGTGCATTCTTCGCAGAGCGGGAAAAGGACCCATTTCTACACCACATGTGAAGAAGCCAAGAAGCCTTCGAAATGGGACAGCCTTGTTTCACCGTTGAGATACATTTGGTCAGGGCAGAACCAGGGAACATGGAGCCTGGTGGTATTCCAGTGCTGATGACTATTGAGTATCCCTGAGATGGTGTTGAGGATCCCTGAGATGGTGATGAGTATCTCTGAGATGGTGCTGAGTATCTCTGAGATGGTGTTGAGTATCCCTGAGATGGTGTTGAGTATCTCTGCGATGGTGTTGAGTATCCCTGAGATTGTGTTGAGTATCCCTGAGATGGTGTTGAGTATCACTAGATGCTGCATAATGCAGTAAAGTGCCTGATTGATGGCATGGGCGTGAATTATGGGGGGAGATAGGGGCGGTTACACCCACCCCTAATAATCAAAACTAACAAATACACCCCCCTGGACCCCCTTAAATAGGTGGAGACCTCAACCCAAAGTTATGTCTTTGGTTGATGGCGTTCTTCACAGACTTGTTGGGATGGCAGGCAAATGATATAGGTCCAATAATGAGGAACTGCAGAAATTCAAGTGAAATAGAACAATATGTCTGAATGCCTTCAGAAACACCAGCATTAGGGCAACAGGTCAGTAGTCATTAAGAGATTCTGCGTAGCCATTTTAACACCCATCCATCTCCCACTGGCCCACTCCACACACGCAACTGAGGGTGGGATTCAAACCCACAATCCCAGAGGTATGAAGTAGCTCTGAACCACCATCCTGGCATGGGAGGACAGCCCTTATTCAGTGGAGGTATATGGTTGCCACCACTCAAACCACACATTTGTGTGGTGCCCCGAGTTTTGGGGCCCCCCAGCTGCCCACAGACAGTCCAACATTAAAAAATTAATAAACAGTCTACTTATTTAGGAGCTTGAAGCATCATGTTCTGCTCACCAGCTACCTTTTGCTTCTACTACATTGTTGTCTTTAGTGTTTATTGTCCATCGCTGTGCTAGTTCATGCTTTTAGTCTTCTGTATGCTGGAACTGTCTTGATGTTTTATTTTTACATACAGCATTTTGTTACTCTGTGAAAGGCATTTTATAAATACATTTTTTCTTCTATAGCTATGATCTTTCAACTTTACTTGCTAGTTTTTTTATTTCGTTTTTGAAACCTCTGAGGGGATGCTAAGGGGGCACCTACATGACTATTTGAGTGGGTCCTCAAGAACAACAATCTGCCTCCCACCCTCCTTAGTAAACGTAGGCAACTGTCAGCAATTTCACTAGCAATGTACACGTCTGTTACACGTCTATATGCCCGCTAAGGCTCATTTCACTTCTAACTTAACGAGTACCTGCTGCAGACACTTTTAGGACAATATTTAAGACTACCCTTTTCTGTAATTTGTTATTTTAGCCATATCCACAAATCTAAACTGTCCTAAAAATAACAAACATTGAACCATACACATTGGAGCAGCAGATATATTTCACATTTGCCGATACACCTTCACTAAAATCGTTTCACAAGAATGTCCCGGGAATTCAGAGCGAGAAATATCCTATGCATGAGAGACGCGATAAATAAATATAGGTTTACCCTGCGGAAAGCAATGCAAACCTGGAGACTTATGGATGCAGGTGCCTTAGCGATTTCGAAGCAATAACATGCCACTGCAGCCGACTTTCTGCACCTCTTGCACCGCATAATGTTAATAAACTACCGGGACACGTGGACTCCTTTGAAGACTGCTTTGAACTCTTAAAGATACGTTTCTCCGAGCCCGGGGACCAAAGGGCACGAGCGTGTGCATCCAAACATAAACCAAGCAATATTAGAGTATACTTTTAAAGGCAGATAGGCCTATATATTTCTCGTGCTGCAGGACGAAGGTCACACGCTGAGTCACTAAAATTGTCAGTTGTATCTCGCATTTAAACTGTCGTCCCCTGCTTTCTTTCTAAGTACGGAATAACTGAGGCACGAATACAAAGGAAAGATAAGTGCCGGTTTCTGTCTAGCATTCCCAGGAGAAACGCATTTCCAGGATGACGAAATATGGTAAAAAAAAATACACAGTGATGGAACGTAGGATTCACCATAATGATGGGTTAGATATCATTCTTACACAGAAAGAAATCCGGGACCAGCCCGACACGTGTCAGCTGTTATCTTCAGGTACGTTTAACTTAACGTTTATTTAATGTCGGATAAATTAAATGTTCTTATTCTTAAAACTGACTGTACAACTTCCCCATTCGTCACATGACCGATGATGACGTTACAAAGGACTCTGGCGTCAAAGTTTCCAGCTCATTTCACTGAATCTACAGCCGAAACGACAAAAATATTTAAACCATTCTAAAATTATGAAACATTGTACACAAAGTAATTTATTATTACATTACTGTTGTATCACAGCAATGTACTGTTTGAAAATAGACTGGGCATTATTTTCTTGATGCAATATTGGAACACTTTTCTTAATATATCTGCTCAGAAACCCCGAGTGCGATCACTGTTCTGGGGTCAGCCTTTCTGCATGGTACGTGTTTCACATCCTTCGAAACATTCATTGATGGAAGAGAAACAACTTCGTGCAGATTTTTATAGGATTGCATGGAAAACAAAGGAATGGTTCACTATACGGCCTAACTAATTTCCATGGCGTGGGAGAGAGTTTGATGTTGGTGGAGACTCAACTTTCAAATGTAACGTTATTTTTTTGGAGGGACGAATGAAGCCAAATTAAATATTGGGTACCCCTCCTCCAATCGATTCCCGCGCCCCTGATTATACTTACGTAGTTATTTAGTGGACAGTAACTTTGCGAACAGTTGTAAGCTATACCTTCTCATACAGACTCTTCATTACATTACTGTTCACCAACAGACGTGATCAGTTTATATAAAAAGGTTTTAGTTTCAGTGTATTTATGATACAATATTTCCGATGCTCGTCGTATACGTTACAGAGATCAAGGTTTTACTGGACAAGGAGTAAACAAAATAAAACCTCTTCATTTCTATCCAAGCCTACTAAAAAGACATTTTCTAACTGTTTTAGATACTCAAAATACACGGACCTGTAGGCAAATTCTAGTGGATGTATATAAACTGTTTCTCACTACGATTAATGGAAGACGGCGCGAAGGAAGCGACTTGTTTGTCACGCTGTATAGTTAAACGCACTGCTGCGTTTAAATTACGCATGATTGCTGGAGACGAGCATCTTTCGCCCACAAATAATACTTTTTTGTTCTTAATTTTCTGCTCAATTGGGACCTAAGCGCTTCCCACATTGTCAGCGGAACACCTGCAGCTGGGTACTTGGGCTCATCCTCCGGGGGAAATCGGGGCTCTCCTTCCCGTCAGCGGGTCTTTATCTCGGTGCTCGGATCCCGTCAAGGCGCTTCTCTAACGAGCCATTAGATGACGGGGAAATGATACGCTGCGCCGGGCGAGCGGAGGAAATCACAGAGCCCCATCGCCTTCACGCAGCAGGTAGCGCTGTCACAGCAAGCCCAGTAAAAGCAAATTGGAGGCAGCTGTTTAAGCTTTGTTTGCTGTCCCCCCTCCTTTGCCTTCAGTTTAGGATAAGGCTCGGCGGATCGTCCACACTCTGTCGGGTAGATTGTCGTTGCACCCGGGGGCTTAACGTCAAGCTACGGGACTGTTCTAACTATGTTCAGCATTAATGTCCATGGGACTCATCATCATGAAAACCTCCCTTATGATTTGGACGGTGGTTTGCTCACCTCATACATGATGCCCACAAAAGTCCAGACTCATACGTTAAAGCAATAAGATGTTTTGGTCAGTTTAAAATTACCAGTCAAAATTTCAACTATGCGGCATATTTAGGCCGAAGTTTAGCTTTTCTGGACCTGTTTCATGTGTCTTTTCCCACTTTGGCCAGCAGTTCTCACTGGCTATCCCATGTGGTGTTATCCTAATACAGTGGTTCCCAACCCAGTCCTCGGGGAAACCCAGACAGTCCGCGTTTTTGCTCCCTCCCAGCTCCCAGCCAATCAGGAACACCAAATACCTGGTACAGGCACTGGGATCTGAGAGGAAGCAAAAACGTGGACTGTCTGGGATTCCCCGAGGACTGGGTTGGGACTGTCCCAGTGTTTCCCTGCACCTCGGGCCACTATGTGGCTTAATGGGCTTTGTGATTATTTAATTGGTTATGGTTCTCACCTGTCCTTTGTCTAGTCCTGTTATTGGTGAATTTTAGTGCCTGCTTTTGTTCTGTTCCTGAGGAGTTCATTGTGGCTGTTGCCTTCTGGTTCCCAGTGTTGCTCCTTGCCTTAGTTTTGTTTTACCTGCTATATTTTGACCGGTCACGGTCCCTTGTTTGCTCGTTCTCCGTTTGTGTTCCGTATTGTTAATAAAATCCTGTCTGTTGATAGCCACTATGTGGGTAATCCCTCCTTTGTCATGCCCCACCATAACACCAACAACCAGTGTTGCCAAGTCTCTCGATACAAACAGGCATCCTCAGTCCTGAAAATGAGCCAGGCCCAAAAATAGGTCCGATGGACACAAACACCTGGAACACTGTGTGTCCTGTATTTGCCATATTGTGTGTGTGTTCCTTATGCATATAGCATGTGTAGAACAGTAACTGAAATACTGGAGGCATGGTTCTAAAGTTTTAATTTATCATTTTCTTTTGTTAGTGTGGCAGTAAATAGCTCCTTATGGCTAGCCATAAACTAAGTATGGTCCTTACACAAATTATCAGATATTGAACTTAAATATCATGACACAAAGGAAATATTTGAGAGATGTAAAATTACGTGATATCTGCGTAACCAGAACTCTTAATTATCCTTTAATCACTCATTCAGTATCATATTTTGGCTAAAATTCAACTTAAATTAAGCAATGTAAAATTAGGCCTATGTAAATTCTTAGATTAACTGAACTAATCAGAATGGCTGAAACTATCCTTAAGGAAATATTTAATTAATATGTGTGTTTGGAAAATTAAAATACAATATACTGGCATAATGAATGGAATATATGACTACATGAAAAATTAGAAATTCTGTTACAATAACTTGATTCATCCCACGGTGAAATTACTACCCAAGCATAGTTACACATACCCTTAACCTTACGCTGCATTTGATGGCATGATGTCCTTTAAGTTTTAAGCTATTTAATGCAAGTAAGCACAAGTCAGCTGTCTAATGTCAATCCTTTGATCAATGACGGGCTGGGTCTGTAGGCCGATTATAACTGTTGTCATTAATATTTGAATTCCTTCGAATGATAAATCTATATAAAAATAAGATTAGATCAAAAAGCCCTAAAACTACAACCTCAAAATAACAAGCCCAAAAAACGCAACCTGCAACTCAATGAAATAATAAGCGATTTCATAAAAAGTCCAAAGTCGCTTATAATAAGTAGACTTGGCAACACCGCTATCGACTGGAAATAGGATAGTTTTCCTTCCTTCGAAAGGTAATATAAGGAAGGTATTCGGTATATTAGGCAAAAATAAATGCTGTTTTTTTAGATACCCGTTCAAGCTCGTTGGGACGCAGGTGCAGGAAAATTACCGCCCCCCCCCAAATCCAAACGCCTCAATTAAAACACCCTCAAAGTGCTCCTTACTGGCTGCCTTCCCGCTTCGTGCTTCTCTGCCCCCAAAACAAGCTTCTTGAATTCACCACTACTTCCTACGCTTTAGGCCGAAAACCAGGATGCAAAACTTTTTTTTCGTCTCAGATTCTTGATGTTAATGGGCTCTTATGAGTCAAGTCCAGGTTTAAACATCTTGACATGAAATGTTCACGTAATGTTTTTAAATTATATGACTGGTAGACGCTTTTCTATTGACATAAATATCAAATGCTGAGAGGAGGCGGATATTCTGGGACCGTAGGCATTAAGTGTATCTTGTTTTTCCTCCATATTTGTGCGGATTGTCTTCACGTTATGCCTGAAGAAACTGTTCGTAGATGTTGACAGACTGGTATCCATTATTCGCTGATACCCGGAAGAATCTTGCAATGATGTCCGGCTTTCAGTTTTAGCAGTTAACTTATTTCGGAGTAAATACTAAAATACGTTTTGCAGGCGAATGTTTTTCTCATAACATTCCAATGGCTGCCATCAAGTATAAACACGGCAATTTTTGTAACATAAAGCGTTTTATTTTTCAATAAACTTTCAAATCACTGTAAAAATGCATATAATTAGAAAATAGGCATGGTTTGGAAGCGGCGTGAGGGACGGACATGCTGAAAATGTATTGCTTTATAGTTTTTTTTTTTTTTACATATAAATAATTCACACAGTTTGCATATTTACAGATTATTACAAAGGCTTCTGTTCCCACAAGGTGAATTGGTCGATGTGTGGTTTAAGAACTCCATGCAGACCAGTTTAGTAACATCTTGAAAAATAAATAAATAAATACAGAACAATAATTGCTGGAAAAACTACAGCCCACAACGAATTATTTTAATTTTCCGTCTATTTTGATGAGTCGAAAAACGACAGCCTTCTCGAAAGCGCTGTCCTCTCATCGATAATTCCCAGAGAAACGTCTCTATGAACGTGAATTAGGGATACACAACAAATCCGTTTTTACAAAAATTGTAGTACTACAGAAAAACGGAGCGTGTGGGTTGCAGATTTTCCTCAGTCATACTTGTTCTGTCTACCGTAACCCCTGTACAGTGTATAACAAAACTCGCGGCTTCCTTTTTATCACCCTCATTCAAATACCCCCCCCCCCCCCCCCCAATAAATAATATTAATGCCTCACAGGAAAATATTCACAACATCTTTACAGAAAATCTACACGTGTTGTGTGTAAACAGGTTTACAGATACCATGAAAACCACATAGTGGAAATCTAAAACATATATCCACTATTACACAAAGAATATGATAGCAGAGCTGCAAAGAGTATAAAGTTTTTTTTCCTTTTTTCCCCAAAACCAGAGTCCGTTCCTGGCATATATGTATTATAGCAAATGTTCGGGAGCGGAGAGCGGGAGTCGCACCATCCTGAGGACGCTACATGTTAATTAACGCGGTTTGGTCAAAGTCGTAATGAGAGTTGTAACTGTGTACCACGACAGAGTCCGTTAAAAAGATACACGACGGAAACGGCCATATGATGCCTATAAAACTGCTGCTGCAGGCGAAATTGCAAGCTGGGCATGTAGAGACTTTGCCGTGACGATAGATTGCCCGCGGTCTGCACCAACACGCGCCACGATCGGGGCCTTGCAGAAATGCAGCGGGTCGTGAAATGGCTGTACTGAGATTTGATTATTAAAGATAAGGCTCAACACTGTAAAAACACTGTTATTCTACTTAAATTGCATTGTTTTCATTAATTGTT
The DNA here is from genome assembly GCA_026776725.1 of Gnathonemus echidnorhynchus. Taxonomy (NCBI): domain Eukaryota; kingdom Metazoa; phylum Chordata; class Actinopteri; order Osteoglossiformes; family Mormyridae; genus Gnathonemus; species Gnathonemus echidnorhynchus. The sequence goes on from JAODJU010000046.1 coordinate 3,024,341, forward strand.
TGGCACCACATTAGAAATATTTTATTGGCTTCTGAAACGCATACATACCTCAAAAATATATATTCTGCTAATTAAGAATATGGAGCTTTGACTGAGTTATAGGGAGGTGCCAGATCATCCCCCCAAACCAAATTGAGTCAAAGTACATAAAAGGTGTGGAATCAGGAAACGTGGGCCTGCAAAAACACTGCAGGACAAGTAGAATTATTATGGTTTCGCAATACTTTGTCTCCAGAAGACAGACACACACACACACACACACACACTTTAGTTTTGAAATGACTCTGAATTCAATACTGTTATTTCTGGTCACTTGTAGGATGTTAACACTATCTGTTTTATAACTACTCTGGATGAACTCTTCTCCATACTGAAAACTCCCAAATGTGGCTTTTAAATCTGCTCAAAGTCGACTAGCAAGCTTCATGGTTGCACATCTCTCTCTGTCCACATCTACACCTATTAGATTTGTGTGTATTTGACATTTCGCATGTTCAAAATCTACAGACGCAGAAACGAACACCCCCCTCACCCACTGCGGGTTTGAAGTCCTGCCATTCAGCCACTAGGCGCCATTTGCTTCTTGTTTGGCTTATGCCTTGGTATTCCGCAGCTGAGTGTCTGTCTCCCCCTGGTGGTTGAGTACAAAAATGCGTACAGACTCGTCAGGACCAGCTTGGCTGTAGTTTGCCTTCTGGGATGTGTGAAGCATGGACGCCTGTGCCTATTTTGTTGCCCCGATACAGGCCAAAGCGCCATGTGTCAAGGAATGACCCCCCCCCCCCATCTCAAAGTGCTTGGCGTGTGAAGTGCACACTCTCAGTCTTTGTGGCCTAGGCCCGTGGCTCCAGTCGGTGAGACAGTTCGAACAGGATCTGCTGATTGTCGATGACGTGGAAGTAGTGGACACAAGCCCGCACCTCTGGACTATCTTTCTGGGTCATCTCATTGCCTGGGGTACAACAAGATAAACACACACCTTCAACATACCCATCACATCAGGATTATCAGCAAAAATTTGTGATGGCGAAATGAAGCTTCATGAACCATTTGCTGTATTTTTGGCCCCACTAGATGGTGCCAAAAGCCCTTTTTTAAAAAGAGGACATCATCTAGTGGCAGGAAGCAGTTCACGAAGCTTCATTTGACCATCACTACCAGAAAGCCTATATCTTTTTAGCACAGTAGCTAAAAAATACTCATAGGGTATCTAGTTAAAGTTTCTGGTTCCCTGGAGTAGTGGGTCTGAAGATGGATGCATGGATAGATGGATGGATGGATGGATGGATGGATGGATGGATGGATGGGTGAGTCCAAAATAACAGCCTTCTCAAAACTGCTGTGCTCTCATCAGTAATTCCTAAACAAACATCTCTCCATGAAAGGACGTACGGCTATGTAACAAATCAGTTTTTAGAAGAACTACTACTGAAAAAGAGTTTAGGTTGCAGATTCAAACAAGTCATACTTGTTCAGTCTAAAGATAGATGGATGGACAGATAGATGGGTAAGAAAAAAAGGCATGCTGATAACAGGCATGTCACCCAACGTTCACATGATGGTTTATTTTGAGTCCATCTGTGTACATTGAGTCCATCTGGATATTGTACATTTCAAACTTCAAATACTCAGATCAAGTGCAGTGATACTGTCTGACCACTAGAGGGTGCACATGCCTTACAAATGCCTTCAGTCAGAAAATAGTTCCCCCCCAACCCCGCCCCTTTTATTATGGAGTGCTATCAGGAGTACAGCACTGCAGTGGTAAGGAAAAGCAGACGTTTTCATTGTGTTGTTCCCCCCCCAGGGGGCCATTAGCGGTCTCCAGTGGATGCCGCCATGTGCAGGATGCCTGTGTGCTTCACTGCCTGGGGGAAACCTTTAATGTCTATTAGACCCGCGAATCTGTGACTCCTCAGCAGAAGGGATAGGCTGGGGGGGGGGCATGGACATCCTCATACAGCCCCCGCTACAGAACAAGGGCATTTGTGTGTTTCGCACAAACTGAATAAGTTAGAGAAGCATTAACAGGGAGCAAATTTGTCATGGATGACACGTTCATTAGGGTCTGTTCCTCCCGCAGCTAAGTTTAGAATGCTCATAAAGTCCCCCTCAGTCAGTGTGTTGCGGGCTATGTTAGTGACTCCCCGCTGGTGGCATGCACTGCACAAGGACCCCCCGCCGTCACTGTCATCACACGACCTCCTCTGATCGCTGTATATATAAATTCTCACAAAGGACAGGGAAGATGGGCTGGGAAAGTGCCGGGAACATCTTCACACATGCAATACCACCTGTGACCACTAGAGGCCACCGTTTCTCACATACTGCATTCAGCATCCCTGATAGACGCATGCGGGCAGGAGGAATACCTACCCATGTGATCAGTTTGGCAGTGGCGCATCAACCGAATGGCGTCTGCAATCATATGCTGTGGGGGACAGAGAGAGAGAGAGATGCTCTTTAAGCATGGTGCATAAATAAACACGAGTGCGCTGGACACCCTCTCCACTCACCAGCTTCTCAAAGTTCACCAGGTTGTCCAGGAACGTTTTGTTGCCCTCGTGAATAAAGGTGATGTCTGAAAGGCCAAAAGAGGAAAAGAGGTGAAAGTTTTCACCACACCATCATCCCTCAAAGGCCAAGCCTCCACACACGTTGCTGCACAGGCACTTACCCTTCAGCAGGAGAGGCATAAAGGGAATTTTCGGGGGCTTCATCTTCTTGAAAGCGTCCCTGTAGGCCTTGTGATTCAGGGACGGGTCCTGAGGAGGGACAATTAGAACGAGCTGCTGGGCAGGAGGCACAGCCACACAAAAGGCAAACCACAGACTCTTTCATTTATTACAGAACTCCCCGCCACATATTCATTGTCAACACACAACTGCCTCCCCCCCCCACAACTTACTGTTAGCAGTTCCAGTTCTGAGAACAGCTTCCTGAATTTGCCTGGAACTTTCTGGAAAACAAAAACGGCCATGGAAAACGTGACCCCCAGAGAGCCTCCACTTCTGACGCGCCAGCTCCGACTTCTCCAGCTTACGTGCCGAGGATCGCGCTCATGTGTAGCCCCGCCCCCCCCCCCCCCCCCCCCCCTGCACGGGACCTGTATTTACCTCCCACGTCTGGCTCAGCCGGCTCACTGCCGCCGTCGTCAGGCCCATGATGATGGCAAACGAGGAGTTCAGGTTTCGCTGAGATTTACAGCTGGTGAGGGGGAGGGGCAACGTTAACGATGCTTCGTCATGATTTTATTCGTCGGAAATGAACCTGCGCACCTCGCAGTCTGAAAAACGCGCCGGACACAGACAGGCGTCTCCCTTGGCCCCCTCCTGCCCAACGACGTGTGACTAACAGGATAAATATTTTATATGTCCTGAAGAGCCCCAAGATGGTTTCCCTCCTATTTTGTGCCACGCTTACAGATACATAATGGAGGGGGGGGCACTCAGATTGAGGTATAAGCATACAATGATCATGGAGTACACGTGAGGTGCAGCGGGGGGGAGGGGGGTCTGCCATATGGTGCATGTGCTTGGGTCGGGGGGGCAGGTACTGCAGTTTTCCTCTCTATGCCTACATCTGCCCCCACTGTGCCCCCTTAGGCACGTTCTGAACTCAAAACAAGCTGACCTGCATTCTTTTTTTAAAGGGGGGGGGGGAAGGCATTGTTTATTATGTCTGCCTGCTATACCTTCCCCCAAAACTGTAGGATCTGTCCAGAACAAAACAATGAATGCCAGACACTAGCTAGGCGGTGGAGAAGGGGACCCTGGGGTAGCAAGACTATAAAGACTATTATGCAGCTACATTTCATTTTAGTACCTTGCCTTGGGACTTGAACTAGCAACCTTCTGGTTACGAGTGCATTTTCGAAACTGCTATCCCAGCTGTCTACAATGGAGCTGTTTGTTATTAAGCACATTTGACGTACTCTGACAGCTGGCCTTGGGGCAGTAGTCACAAGCTCAAAG
>JAODJU010000046.1:3032191-3042895 GCA_026776725.1 Gnathonemus echidnorhynchus
GTCATTTAGCCGATCATCTGGCTACCTGTCATTTAGCCGATCATCTGGCTACCTGTCATTTAGCCGATCATCTGGCTACCTGTCATTTAGCCGATCATCTGGCTACCTGTCATTTAGCCGATCATCTGGCTTGTCATGTTTTAGGTAATCATTTGGCTAACCGTCAGGCTAATTATCTGGCTAATGTTTAGCTAATAAACCTACTACCCTGGGGGTATTCTACAAAGTAGGGGTTTCCTTCATTAGCCAGATAAGCCAAATGTAAGGATTGTCCAATAGGAATGCTGCTTATCTCTCTCCCTATTTGAGCTTTCACATTTGGCTTAAGCCATACAGCTGACTGTTAAATTCGGCTTTATGGAATTTCCCCATGGTCCTTCTTAGTAGGGATACAGTGATAAAACTTCAATGCATCATGCATGGTCAAAACACACAAGCTGGACATCTGTCACACACTAGGCTGTGCTGCTCTCCAGTTATTGCATGAATTTGAAGCAAAATGGTGCATGATGCACCAGTAATGGTCCTACCATGGGAAACCATGGGCCACCGGCCTCGACGCCCACTGGCACCAGTACTGCTCTCCCCATCTCTCTCTACTGTTAACTGGCCTGCCGTTTTCCCAGTGACAGCTTTGCCTCTCGATGATTCATCCCACAGAACGGTCATGAGAAGCTCCAATCACACACCAAGCCTGGTGACACTTCCTGTGATTCTCGGGGGTCCGTCAGGATAAAACAGCGTCGTGTTCCCAGAGCACAGCTTCACAAGAAGAAATGTTCTGTCCCAGCACGCCATTTCCCATGCAGCACGCCATTTCCCATGCAGCACGCCATTTCCCATGCAGCACGCCATTTCCCATCCTCTCCCCAGTCTCTAGGTGCTCCCTTGTCTCTTCTCACCTTTCTCCATCGTTTTTAAATCCTTTGTCACTTTCCAGTCCTGGCCCTCACTCAGAGCATCCATCCTCTCCACTAAGCCCCTCCCTCTCCATCACCAAACTTCCCCGAACGCTACACTTAAGATAAAAACCACGGACACAGTGGGAGATGTTCCTCTGGGTGCCGGCAGTTAGATCTGACAGTTTTGACCAGATGCATAATTCATCTGAAAAAGCCATTTTGGGCCTTAATGGAATTTAATATGGGGACTGAGACTGAGTTCAAATTCAACATCGTTAAATATCATTCCATCTAAAACAATAAACTGACAAACTGAAATATTAAGTCCTACAGAGGGAAGTGTGAGAGAGAGAGACACACACACACACAGAAAAATTACTTACTGTCTGCGGTGCATGCGTAAGAGTTTCTGAAACTCCTTCAGGTCCTTCTCCAGGGTGGGATATTCGTATAGGTCATCCAACACGTATCGATACAGGGTCTGCGGGTGGACAGCGAGGGCTTTAGGGGAAGGCTTCCAGAAAGCACCGTATGCACGCAGAGAATCACCAGCGACATGCAGGGAGGCAGTGGGGGTAGCACAGTGCCAGAAGAACCAGTTTTATGCACGATTGCAGGTTCGAGTTTTCAGTGGGGACCATAGACGTTCACAAGGAGACGAGAAGAATGGGTCTTTGTGATCATGTCATGAATGTATGTGTGATTACATCTAAAAGTATTCAGTCAACTGGACGACTCGCCCCAGTTTGACGATTCTATTTCCAGACTAGGGGAAAATAAGACTCTTGATACCAGGTTAACAGTACAGGGATGTTGAACTGCCACCTCGGAAATAGACTCCGCCCCTCCTGCACATAATCGGCAGCCCCGCCCTCTTTGCCGAGAGGCTAGGAGACGCACCACAGCAGGCGAGTCACTGGGAGCGGTCACTCGCCAGCAAAAGCACTGCTCTGCTCGCCTCCACTTAGCGGTGTTGCCATGGCAGCAGGCAGACTGAGGCAGGAGGGTGCGCTACTGGTGTGTGTCGAAACTCAAGTCGACATTACCGTCAAATTTGCCTAAAATAGCGTCGACTTTGGGAGGAAAAGCCCCACTGATTTCCAATATAAATGGCCTAACGGATAAATAATTGTCCCAAGATTGAACCACGGGACACCCAGGGATTTTAACAGCCTTTATTATGTTGTATGGACTAGTGAATGTGAAATTTTTTCTATGTTTTTGACATTAGGGGTCCAAAGCTGCACATTAGTTTAGTGCTGTTCACATCACACTGGCCCAGTTACCGACACGAGGCTCGGGTGATGTTACACTGTCTGCCCCAGCACACTGGCAAGGAAAACGATTCGTTTCTGTCTGAAAGGCAGCTGTACACTGTCACAAGTTTCAGAAAAAAGGCCGGAAAGACACAATAATATAGTCCTTTATCTGCCATTTGCGCAAGTGCGAGCACGGTGCACTGGAATGCTTCTCTTTGCTGACCCCATCTTGTTCTCCATAGCTTGGGGGTCACAGTGCAGGGTCAGCTAACGTGCAGCGCTCTTGGAGCTGGGGGTTAAGGGCCTTGCTCAAGGCTTCACGGACGCGTGATTATTCTGACAAAGCCAGACTTGACCCAACAACCTTCCGATCACAGCCACAGTGGCTAAGCCCATTGGGCCACATGCTGTGCCAACAACATGGCACCGCCTCCACAGAGGGGAGAAAGGGCAACCCTGAGCTAACGCCATTACACCATCAATCCCTGTAAAAAGCTGAGGGGGGGGGGGTCCCATCGAATCCCCATTATGGGACCCCACTCAAAAAGTCACCTCGGGGCCCCCCCCAGAATGCTTCAAAAACAAAATAAATATCTAGCAAGCAGCATCAGACGATCGCAGCCAATTGACTGGTTAGCAGAACATAGCGCTTCAGTATCTCCTAAATACATAAATGTATATTTAATACATCAAATGTGAAAGTGGCTGTTCATGGTCAACAGGGTCTTCCTCAAAGCTTAGGGGCCCAATTCAAACATCCGGTATCAGTGGTGATAAACATTCATCAGAAGGTGCTTCACCCGGGCAAACTGAACATGTGTGTGCTCCCCCCACCCTGCCCCCACCCCGCGGCGGACACCTTCATGAAGAGCTTGACGTTCTCCTCTTCACGCAAGAAGTCCCTGTAGAGGGCCGTCCACTGCGACACCAGGTGTAGCACCTTGCGCTTACGGTACAGGGCTTCCTTGCCCTCCTCCTTCCCCCGGCATCTCTTGGTGCAGTAGGTGAGGCCAGAGAGGTCAAGGGTCACAACGGCATGGGATGCAGGCTCCAGGAATGGCGACGACTGACGTTTAGTCGCCTAGCCGATGCTAACCGTTTACTAATCGCACGTTTTATAAGAGTGACCTTGGTTAAGTATCTGTCAAGAGAACTATTGCAGAGTTTTCCCTGGGTTTTGAACCAGTAGCCTACAGGCAAGTAGCTCATTAAAATCCCCACAGCGGGAGGGGGGGGATCTTATCTGCAAAGGGCCGGTGTGTATGGTGGTTTTCGCTGCAACTCTGTAATTAGATTACTAATTAGAGGACTGATTAGCTGAAGAGTCCTCACACCTCGGTTTGAACAGCTGACCTACAGGTTACCCCCAAAACCTGCATACACACCGGCCCTTTGCGGATAAGATTAGAGATACCAGGAATATGCAGCTGAATGTCACACTGGCTTTAAGTCCAAGCGGAACCCTGAAGAATCATGCTGTATGGCAGCCGTTGAAAATCAGGTGTAAAATACCAGCCATCCACCCCTTTGCAATAACAGCTTATCTGCCTGCTGTCATGGTGACTGAGATCCGATCCCAAAGACCAGCAGGTGGAAGCTGTTTGCCAAGGAGATTTATGAACCTTCTTACCAGCTCAAGCTTCTGCAGATTTGCAAAGTCACACATTCTTACAGAAAATTGATTACCTCAAAACATTTAATTTCAGGCTCCAGTGAGGTACGCAGGTAAGATCATATCTGTGAAGCATTCGCGATTTTCAAAAAAGAGGCCTGATGTGTCCTTGAAGCATCCCCGTATTTTCTAAGGGGGGCTATTAAAAGCACCCCCTGTTATTTGGGTGGGGGGGTGTTGTATTGGTGGAGAGACAAGGCCTGTGGGCAGCGCCCTCTGGTGGCTGGGAGGAGGAGGAAAGCGAAGATCCTAATTACTCTCAGCAGGAAACCACCACGGGCGATCATTCAGAGAATGAGGCAGATTAATCAAAGTGTCCCCCGTCGGGAGGGGGGGGGCTCTGGCTGGGGCATTTGTGGCACTGGCTCGTGGCCATGCATGCTCTTTCTGCTGAAGTTCACCAATGACAAAAGTGACATGTGGGACCTGGGGGGGGGTCGTGTTGACACCCCAAGCAACGGGGAGCTGGTGTGGCTTCACTGGGGAGGGGAAACTGCACTACACAAAAAAGAACAGGTCTCTCTTATAGCGCCCTCTAGAGTAAAAAAAAAAAACTGCCTCACAAGTACTGCTACTTAGTACTTAGTATTAAACTTGCTTACTCAGCCATTGAAAAATACTCTTCATCACAACTAGGAGTCCATCTTGCTGCGACAGCGCCACCTTCTGTTTTGAATCTGTGTAAAAGCCATTTGCTGGAGTCACATGACCATCGCACAGCGGCTCTGGAAGGATATTGTCCCAGCAAGGCTTGACACAGGTCACTGGTGGACATGAATACAAGGTAGGTCAGCAGGAAGTCGTCCAGGAGCATCTCTGAAACACAAGGGCGACGGCCTTTAAAATGACTGCAGGTGATGCACAAAAACAGCAATATCGCATTCAGAAAGAGAGAGAGACACGGAGCCAGCACAAGGTACAGCCTGAACGGGATGCCAGTCCATCAACAGGCACACGCACTCATATCGGGCGATTTTGAGATGCCAATTAGCCTGAATGTCACAGGAAGGACATTCAAACTCGCACACATCTATCCCTCGACGGTCGCAGTGACATCGGTGGGGACCCCTCAGGTCCTTAAGGGACTCGTAACCCAAAGGTCTGCTGGCTGAACTTCTTGCGAGGGAGCCTGTGACAGCAGCCGTGCGATGCCCAGCATCATGTGAAATACCCCCCCGGGAAAGAGGTCGAAAGAGGAAGGGGCCAGGCGGGGTGTGTGGTCATGACCGGGGGCTGACAACAGCACTGTTTGTTCAGGCTTTTCACTTTAAAACCAAAGTCCGATCCCATATGTTTATACAGAGAATGAATATTATATTAAATGACAACACAATTCCAGGATGAACAGAGAATCTGAGGCGTGTTTCAATGTCAGTTTTTTTTTTTTTTTTTTTAAAAAAGGCCGTGACCTCCGTGACCTCCCAGAATCGCCAGTAAATAGCAGCCATCTGTCATTTTTAATCAATATGTGCACAGATTCTGGTTCCATCCAATCATTCTGCCCCATTTTCGATCTGCACCCCTCCAGCCAAGCATCCGCACGCAGCAGGCCACCCCTCCTGTCCAGTATCCGTGCTCCGTGGGGACGCCCAGTCGAGCGAACTGAGCACGCTCAGAGACACGAGGGGCCCACCTCACACGGTCAAAATCCCCTTAGGTCGACCACAGCCTCCTCCACAGCTGCAATTAAATTACCCATCAGGCACAGGGGTCTGTCTGATATTTACTTAGCTGTCCACTGCTTGTGTTTACGGGCTGCCAGGACAGACTCTCCTCTCATCAGAAAATTGGGCTCATACATCTTCAAAGAAAACATATCTGATTTGACAGCAAAACAAAGCAAAAGATATAAAAACAATATGATCTCACAGATCTACGTCAGTGTAAGCAAAGGTTCTGGGAGAGTCGGGCCTACATGAGCGATGTTTTTGGGGCCGACCACAGATTTCCAGGCTCTGGATGGAACCTCTGATGTTCAAAGCTTCTCTTCGGAACATTCCGGAAACAAGCCCCAGGGGAGAAGAGATGCTTGGCATGCCTTGGCCAGTATGGGCCAGGCTACTCCCCAAGTCTTAAAAAAGGCTGTCATCAGGGACCAGGACAAGAACAGCGCCTCTGTTTCCCCGGTCTGGACGCTGGCTGGTGGTTCAGCAGCTCTGCGTCAGTCTATATAAGGGGCCTTTACTTCATTAACAGTCCCAACCCCCAGACATCACAGCACATCTGTTTTGTGCTGATCCAACAATCCCGCCGTGATCATGGTAAACCATCCACCTTCTCCCCCAGACAAGGAGAAGGTGCCCTCCTTCACGCTCTTTTTAATCTCTCCATTCCTTCCCCCCCCCCATCTTTGCTGACCCATGCACGTCCCAGACGAGCGCTCTGTGAGCCGCTGACGTTAAACTCGATCAATCATCCCCACGCCGCCAGTAAAATCCCCGCGCCTCGCCTGGCTGCCCCAACGCTGGCGTTTATTAGCTGGAACGCGTGCGGCTCTGCTGGCGGAGCGGCTCTGCCCGTCATCTCTCTGCCCGGCCAATCAATCACCCCCTCATCAGTCGCTCCCCCCCCGCACACACACACACCACTTCAATCACCCACTACAGTTACTCCATTTGCTGTAAAAATCACTGACATGCCCCTCTGAGCCATCCGGCTGGATTCCGCAGTTTCAGCGAGCAGGAAGATTAATGTTTACTTGATGCTTTTATCCAAAGTGACTTACAGTAGAGGGAAGGGTTACAAATTTATGCGCGCTCCCTGGGATTTGAACCCATGACCTTACCATTATTAGCACAACGCTTTATCTGTGGCGCTACAGGGGCTGCTAGAAACTCTATAAGAAGAATATGAAAACTGGAAGCCCTTTTCCTAACCAGAAGCACCATTTTTAAGACAAATTCCAATCAAACACCTTATCAGCTCTTACACGTCCAGCAGACACTATGTTACCAGGACCTAGAACTGAGTTCCAGCCCCATTTAATCTACCCTCTGGAGTCATCATGGCATTTATTTTCTGATTTTCACTGGATGTCTGTTCGGATTTTATGCCCTCTGCAAATCGCTGGTGTTTCCCCAATGTCACCAGCTGCCAGTCGACTTCCTGACCACGGATTTTTAAAACAGCCTCTTTTACAGCCCAGTTTTTATTACAAGACGGCACTGGTCCAGATTCGAATCTGCCGTTTCCCATGATTCCTAGGTGGGTGCGGTGTTAGCAATACGCTAAGGCCCTACTCCGCACAGCGGGAAACATGAGTGTGCATATTTGGAGGCAAGTTAAGACCAAAAAGACTGGGAGGCTAGGAGCAATTGTCACGTTTCATTAATTTTCCCCATTTTAACATGGTTGGGCTTCTCCATGTCATGTGACTGAAGTCTGTGACATTTCAGCAGCAGCAGTGACAGTAGCTGCTGCCGGATTTTGGCAAAGCGAAAGTCTTCGCTGACCAGGCTCTGGAACCCATCGCAATTCAGAAGGTCAGCAAAGGTCACCACATGATGAAGACCATCACGACCTCCACCCCCCCAACCCCCCCCCAGCTTCTTCATGCTAACTGGGAGCCCTGAAGATGCCCAGCTATCCCACAATTCTCCTGGATTCTCACAAATAGCACAAAGCGGGCAACTGTCCTCCGCCGGACGCCCCCGCGAATAAAAACTGCCAGTGTCCCCCCCCCCCCACCCCTGCAGGAAGCAGCTGCTTTTCCGAAGACAGCATGGCACCCCCCACCCCTGCCGCACCGTGGCGCGCGTCTGCCCCCCACCCAGAGATCCCTAATTAGCCCATTATTTCCAGGGAAGGCCGTCTTCCAGTGAGTGGCAGGGCCGAGATTTACAGTGCGGGGGCCAGCAGCTCTGCTTCATCTCGCCGCTCCAGAAAAATCGCCGCTTAACTGAGAGCTTTTGTCCAGAGTGACCTTAGCAGGGAGGATGTGACTGAAGGCGGATTCATCTGACAGCGTTATTAAGCGATCACTGATGGGGGGGGGGGGGGGTGGTCAGGACCCAAAGCACATCTACCTGCTGAATCAGCTTTCCCAAGCCAACACCAAAGAATATGTTTGGGGGGTTGGGTTCTGTCAAACACACAGCTGGTTAGACAGTTTTTTTTGGTTTTTTTTTGGGGGGGGGGGCTCATTAAGAGGTATGACATCAGGAATGACAGGCATCAGTCAGCTGTTCCTCACCGAAACTCATCCTCCTCCTCGCTTGTTTGCTGGTGTTTTCGGGGGGGCAACGTGCCATCAATAGGAATCATGCTGGATTTTCTGAAATCCCTGCTCCGCCTCAGAAACGGAAGCGGTGGTCGTCATTCACCGTGCATCAGGAATCACGGAACCAGGGTCTGTGTGATTAAACCCCGTGACCTGGTGTGGTGCCAGGCTGCCTGGCCCCAAGACGGCACCATCAACATCCATCACACCCCAAGTTGCTGTTCACGGCCTAGTGGAGGTAATATCCTCCAAAATAACAAATGCTTTCAGCGGGAGGCTAACAGATCATGAGCAGGAACGTCACTACGGATTCTGGATCCCTTGAAAGCAAATCTGACTGGGTCCCCCACCCAGATCGATCCAACTATGCTCCAAATATTTTAGGGCCCCAGTTTCTTAGGGGCCCAAATAAACTTCCTCTCCTTCATGGCGGCTCTGATTATGAGTCACATTATATTTTCCTTGTTTTACTAAACACCCTGAAGTGAAATTGCAGCAGCGGTTTGAATTCACTTTCATCCTGTGACCGTTTGTTTGGCCTGTCACACAGAATCTCTCAGATTGAAATAAAATTTGACATCAATAGAGCAGACTGTGCAAAACCACTAACTGGGTCTGAATTCCAGAAGTGAGTAGAGGCACCTGACCCTCAAGGGAAGATCGCAAATTAACGTTATAATGGGAGCGGAAACACGCACATCTCCAGGGAATTTCAGCGATAGACCTTGGTGTAAGTGTGTGGGATGTCTGAGAGCCGGGTTTCGACTTGCTGTTTGGGGCGGGCACCATTCCAGAGGCAAGCTAGCTGTGCCCCAACCCCAATCGGGAGCCCAATCACCCCACGTGCGTCGGCGAGCCCAGAACCTGCTGATGGGGCTGTCTAACAGCACGGCATGGGAGAGTTTACCATCAACAGGAGGAACATTCCAGCACTTTGGGACCCCCGAGGTGCGTGTTTGTGTATCAGAAAACCATATCGTTAATGAGATAACACAATTTGCATAATTCGTACTGTAGCTCCGGGAAAACTAAGTACCGGAGATGAGAGAGAATTAACTGAATTACAGAGTGGTGCGGGGAAAATGGAATTATTAACATCTCCTACAGAAAACTTCAAGTTATGTGTTAAACTCAATCTAAATGATCTTAATGATTTGATCTGGTTCTATAATGTTTGACATTGTCTCTGCCTGTTGTCTTAGGGGTAGGGGAAGCGTTAGGGACCTCTTACATGTCGCAGGGAGTACCATGCCGAAACCACCAGAACCACAAACCCAGGACGGAAAACAACTCCACCAAAAATTACGGGAACTGCGATTCCAGTCAACCGGCAGGTGGCAAGAACTGAAAAGGATGGAACTGGCTGCAGGCAGGAATAGGTACGACTTCCAAGGCACCACCAGCTGTGGCTCCGCCTCTCGCTACAGGGACCCGCCCCGTAGACAGAATACTTTCCAGACCATGGTAAACGGTGATTAAACACAGAGCCGGCCCTGGAGGGGAACTTCGTAAACATAGCGAGTCTGCTCCCAGGGGCCGGGAATCAACATTAGCCTGTTTGGGGGACGACGATCACCGCTGAGCTGAGCTGAGCTGAGACCACGGGTGCGTCCAGAAACGTACTGCCTATGTCAGCCAGGGCCTACGTCCCCCGTACAGGTTTAGGAGAGTGACACACCTCTGCTGATCGAGGCGAGCCCACAGCACACGCACATACACACACGCACGCCGCTCACTCACCCGCCTCCTTGCCCGGTGTCGCCCCCTGGCTCTCGTCCAGCCGCAGGTCACTCAGCAGGTGCTCCAGGATCTTCTGGGGTGTCCCGGACACCACCACGTACCTGTCGGACGCAGAGGCGGGCGAGTCGGTCACAGAGTCTTCCTCGTTGGATGAGGGGGAGCGGCTGGCGGGCCACTCATCCCCATCCTCGTCCCCGTCCACCTCCCCCTCCTCCTCATCGTCATCGATGTAGCGGAAGTACGGCACGTCGAAGGCCGGCACCCCCTGGTGGCCGCAGCTCCCGTCGGAGCCTTCCTCATCCTCTTCCTCTTCCTGCACCACCAGCGTGGCGCGCCTCAGGTCTGGGGGCTGCCGCGTGGAGGCCATGACCACACCGTCCTGCTCCCGTCCTCGCACCCCAGGACCTGCTGCTGCATACCCCCCTCTGCACCTCCACCCTCAGCCTGAGGGGGGCGCCACTTCCCCCAGGGTCCTGTAACGTGCTGGCCAGCAGTCCCGGGATGCCGTTCCTCTCCCAGCCCGCCTGCTGAGCTGCTCCCTGCTCCAGCCCCCAGTACCCTGCTTTAGTAACCAGCAGCCGGTGTCCTGTATACTCCCTCCTGAGTATGTGAGTGCGTGTGTGTGTGGCGAGGCGTGCGGAGCCAGTGGGAGAGAGGAGGGAGACAGAAAGAATGATTGAGGGGGGGAGAGAGAGATAGGGAGGGAGCGAGGGAAGGAGACAGCCGAGAGAGAGGGAGAGAGAGAGGGGGGGGGGGGAAGGTGTGACGGAGGGCTTACCGCCTGTCCTTGTCCTCTTCCCGCCCCCCCACTGCTGCCGGGGGGAGTAGCTGCTCCGATGACACCCGCTGGAGCACCAACACATCATGTCCACGCTCCTTCAGATAGACGCGTACAGCCTCCTGACTGTGGGG
>JAODJU010000046.1:3046835-3064122 GCA_026776725.1 Gnathonemus echidnorhynchus
CCCCCCCCCCCCCCCCCCGTACCATGCTCCTCAGGTCCTCCTGAGTACACCTCGCCTGGCTGCTCAGCCACGCCCCCTGCAGGGCCAGCCAGCACACATCCCACCACCGTCTTTAGAGTTTTCTACCATCTTTGGTCACCAGAGGAGCCCCCCCCCACCCCCACACAAAAGGGTGCACCGGCTGCAGAGCTCTTGAACACAATGTCCCCACTGAAGTGTCTGACCCGCCTGCGTGCTGCTCCCCCCAGAATTCCGCGCTGGCCTGCCGTTCTCCAGACCCCTGGCCCAATCCCATGGAATGTCTGAACTTCAGCCAAGAAACGTCATCGGGTCCCCAGCCCTGCGCCCCCCCATTAGGGGGAGACGCTGACCCGACATCCTCCCTCATCCAGACACGACAGGATCTCGTGTCACACGCGAAGAATCTCGTGCTGCAGGAAACACCTGCTGAGATTCGGCCCCCAACTCAAAAGAGTAGACCGGGCTAAATCGCCGTGGCGACCGAGCCATCCAGCCCACTGACGACCTGGTCGCTTGGGCTTGACGTAAGCATGGCTTGGCCCTCAGCCAGAATTTCCTAAACACAGCCCCTTTCCCTGACCCCCCCCCACCCCACCCACTCAAAATACTCTCCATCCCCACTGGCCACAATCCCATTGGATAAACACAACGCATTCCCCTATTGTGCCCATGTAAAGCTCACGTCCGATTTCTGGAATTCTCTTCCCATAAAAAAAAGGAAAATGCTCTGGCTGTGACGGCGACCATGTCGAAGCCGAGTTATGTGACGCGTTCTAAATCACTTTACATCAACAAACACTGCAGCAGAGGCCACTGGGAAAAAATGTCAGCGATGTACCTGATAGCAAACAGTTAGTCTGCGGAAAACCACAAGCCACAGCCCAGCGCTGACCTTCCCTGTCACGGGCCAGACCCCAGGGAACCAGGGGTACAGTCAGTCTGTGCTTTTGCGGGCTTTCGGGGCAGCAGGCTAACCGAATGGGCTTAGAAAATATGGCAGAATGTACAATTTGGACAGCGAGCCAGTCTGCTATGAACACTCAGGAGCGCGTTACGCAACAGATTCCAGAATAAACGCGTCCCTCGTGCCGCAACCCGGTCCTAAAGGTTCTGGCCCAGGTACGCTCCCAGTTCTCATTAAACATGCTGGTGCTGTACCACCTGTACATTGACATCTGGAGCATTTAACTCTTAGCAGACTTTTTTTTTTGAGAATGTGGGGTCAGTCAGTCCCTGGAGCAGTCAGGGGTCAAGGGTCTTGCTAAGGGGCCCTATGTTGAAATTATTCTGCTCTGGGACTTGAACCTGCGACCTTCCGAAAACAGACAGTGTCCTAATCCACTTTCCCAAAGGCATACGCCTCCAATAGACAGTTTAAAAAAAGCCAGAATCGCCCATCCTCTCTCTATAGGGGGACACCAGACAGTCTAAACTGTCTCATGGTGGGAAACACTTACTACATAGAGCTATCGCTGGTAATGACCTCATCCCATCACTGCCATCTATGACATCACACGCTTCCTGTTTGACAGATTCCTTGCATACCTCCATCACAATTCGCATCTACGACAGAGGAAATAGGGGGTCTTGGCAGGGGGGCGCTCATATACATCCCAGCCAGGTGTGTGCGTGTTTTTTTCCCCACACGGGTGTCTGTTCTAAACATCAAATTCATAATACAGAATGACGTTTAATTCCTTCTATAAACTGGAGGAAAAACAAGGGCACCAATTTGTCAGAATATGTAGTGCACATACGTCAGTCTTATACCATGTCTCTGTGCACGGCTACCCACAATGCTTTGCTGCACAGTAAGACCAATGCTGAATAATTAATAGTAAACCAAACCGTAAAGCCAAACTGACACAAATATGTATCTATATTATCATAAGGAAATTAAAATTCATGAATCAGCACTGGGTGACGGGTAGCTCTTGGAGCCTCAGAACTCCAGGGTTAGGGGTTCGAATCCACCCTTTTGTGGGAGAAGTTTGCATATTTTCCCTATCATGTGGGTTTCCTCTTATAATTCATAAACACAATGAACTGGCATCTCTGAACTGCCCGCGCTGTGACTGTGTGTTTGCCCAGCGTGGACCTGGCACCCAGCCTGGGGTATAACCCTGTCTTATGCCACCCTGTGCGAGATCAGAGGCCTGGATAATTCAGCACCCTACAAAACAAACAGGACTTTCCCAGGAGTTAATTCTCCGCTGCAGCCGAGAAGATCTAATCAGGGGGAGGGTTCCTTCAAACATGTCAACATATCCAGTTCCAAAGCACAATACTGATTAAAATCTCTTAGTTTTGGAAAAACACTCCTCGTAACACAAAGCCACCGTGTCGCCCCAAGCAGTTACTCCGTTGGCCTGCTGTGTTACTCTTCGAAACATTAGAAGGGTCCCATACTAAACCACGGATAGCGTTTAGCTCATCCCTCCCGGCAGTGACAGGACGGATCTCCCAGCGTTTGAATAAAGGGGGTGTCAAAGTCACAGCTCGGCGGTAAACCGACGCCACGCGGAGACCCGGCCAGTCTTTCCTGCCATTGTATCAGTTTTGAACGGCATACAGCTGCCAGGAAGGAAAGGACCACGGTCCATTGTGAGTTTGGCCAATCTGGGGAAAGCCCTGCGGCGGCCAATCAGAACACGCCGTTCAGGCGGGCTGCCAAACTTGTGTAGAAACCAGCTCTTACGTCAGAACAGTGGCATCAGTGGGATCGTACACAGCGACAGAGTTTATATAGAGCCCTTCCCAAAAATGCAATAACTCGACTTGGGAAGCAAGAATTACAATGATGGTTATTTTATATTTATATATTTATATATATAGTGAGTGGAGTCCACGGCCAGCAGGTGGCTCGACACATCCCCCCCCCCCCCAACTTAAGAAATTCACCAATGTCCGCATTGAGGGGCATTATTTGACATTTAGTTATCTGAAGCTCCATCATCTCAAACGACCAAAAGATAAGTCACTCAGTCTCCATTACGCATGAGACAGAGCTGAGCATTATGAGTCACTCACCAAATCAGCCAGACGCTGCTGCTTTCTCCTGACCTAAAGACTCCAACTGCTGCAATAAACTTTAATAAAACCTCCTTAAAAGATGTGACTGCACTGTATGTACCTGCACTGTATGTACCTGCACTGTATGTACCTGCACTGTATGTACCTGCACTGTATGTACCTGCACTTGCCACTATGTTTTCCTGAGCAGGTTAGGGTCCCTCACGGCACTCACCTCAGCCCTCTCCGGAACCTTCTGCAGGAAGCGGCACCCGTCCTTGGCCAGCCTCTGGACCATCTCCAGGCGGGACAGCTCGTCCTTGTCACGCAGGGTGCACACGCCCCCCTGCTGCAAGGCAGGGGGCAGAGAGAAAAGGTACCTCAGGCCACAGCCCCAGGACATGGCGGAGACTGGGGCGCAGAAGGGGGCACCCAAAAATACAGGTTAAAAAAAGGAACTGGTGTGTGGCAGTCAATGGTGGTTAATCCAACTTCTTCCAGCTACCGGTTGTGTATATGGTCTGTGTCTGGTCGGCGTCTTCACTCCCTGGGTCAGAGTGTGAGACACGTGTCTCCTGGTCTAGCACAGATTGCCTGAGTGACCTCTTCTGGATCCACAAGAGCGGGGGCTAGAGTGAGAGAGTCAAGGGGCTGGACTTCACGCCCTATCACAGCTGGCGAGGCAGTAGGCGTGTGTGTTTTTTGGGGGGGGCTCCGGAGCACCCAGCAGACGTTTCCTGGCTTGCTATAGCCCCTGCCTGTGTAGTAACACTGAGTTCTGGGAAATGGTGTGTCCAGGATGGGCTGGGGGCAGGGGGCCTGGGAGCATGGGTGACTGGGCTGGCTCACGCTGGTGGGGCGGGTGGGACTGGTAGGGGGGGCTCGAGATAACTGCCAGTGACTGCCAGGGCCTCGGGGGTCACTGGGCGGCTTGTTTACTTTGAATGTAAATGCTGCATTCTGACCAACCCCAGTTAGGTCTCCCTAGCTGAAGAATCAGCACTAGAACAATGGAAAGATAAGTATTAAGCACAGAAGTAGCTTGGTTATGCACAGCGGAGACATGCTACATCTCAAACCCAACTTCAGGTTGAGTACCAACAGCTTGGGTTTCGTTTCCCAGTTTCTTTTCTCTGATAAGTGTAATTGCCTCCGTGGCTCAGAAATACAAAAACACAACAGCCCCTAAGATTGCGATTTCACGTAAAGCCCTTGCCTACATCCTGTACCAAGCTCTAAAAATATCTCAGAGCCCAACAAAAATCCTTAAATCTGCCTCTTATCTCCCACACACTAATTTATCAGTCTTACGAACAAAACGGCAGACACGCCCAGATCACAAGACGAGAGAGCAAGATAACTTCGGCGCTCTGCCACAACCCTCGCCAAACCATTTCCGGCCACCGAGTGGGACAACTTGAAAACACCGTGGCGTCTGTCATCAGATCTCGCGGTTGAGTCTAGATCAAGCAACGCGCCTCACATTAGCTGGGAAAAACATAGAGGGGAAAAAGTCCCCCGAGGGCCTCTTAAAGTCCTTACCCACAGTTCCTTGCTTCTTCCTGTTTTCTTGCCATTGGTTTCCTCTCATGGGGCCTCAGCACAATCAATAGCACTAAAATGATTCAAGTTAATTTAGGCAATTTCAGAATTAAGCCTGTTAGTTTTATTCCTATACAGCCAACCTCTTCATACCAGAGTATGACCAACAATACATTTGTAATAGAATAGCCACTTTAAGCTCCTGTATTGCTGGCATCCCTTGTTGGGATCGCTCCAGCCAAGCCAGTTCTTGTAGGTCTGATCCAGTTCACTGCAGAGGTCACATCAGCGCAGGGCTGGACATCACAGTCTGACAGCAGCCCACTTGAGGCAGGGATTGTTCCCGCTTCCAATCCTGCCAAGGTCTTAGAGGTCAAGTCAGTTTAAGAGTATCAGGGGTCCTTCTAAAACTCACATCTGCTCCTGGTAGAAAGTGAGCATATATCCTGTGTGTGTGTGTGTGTGTGTGTGTGTTTGTGTTTGGGCTGCACCCCGTCTCTCTCATGCATTCCCATGTTCCTAGCATTTTTGCGCTGTTTTATTCTTTCATGTTAGATGCTGAACCGCATTTCATTGCCTGAGTATATCTATACTTCATGAGATGACAATAAAGTAGAATATAAATCGAATCTAAAATTTCCTCAGTGTCTCCTCTGCTCAAGTCCAGGGCACCAATCAAATAGCAGCTCTTTCGTACATCACTAACGTGCGTAGATCCACAAACGCTGATTAACGAGGCACAGTTTGCATGATGGGAGGGAAAAGGTCAGTAACTGCATTTTTACATTATACATTAGCAGTTTTAGCACTGGACAGACATGTTTCGCTCATTCTGTCACGTACAGCGGTGAATAAAGTTGAATTTGAATCAGGTCTGGACATACAGACCCACTAACACCCTATTAGCGTTTGACTGCGATCGTGGTCTGGCGGACCCACGCAGCTCTGATGGCTGCAAGCTCGTTTCCTTAGATGTCACCCCTAGAGCTTTACTGATTGAACACATCCACCCTAACGCTGCCGGCTCATGAAACGCAAGAGCTGATCGAGGGAGACCATCAGATCATTATTACAGTATATTACAGTGGCGATGCGATGACCACAGTGATGTGGCCAAACCACTAGTAGGTTGCACCAATCAGGGAGCTTCATACAAATATTTGAATTTTTTTTTTCTCATCCCATCTGTGTCCTCCATTCCCATTCATTCTCATTGTTTTTTCCTGGCTGTCAACCAGAAAACTTTGACCACATCAACCTTAACTGCCTGACCATCTTCCAGTGGATACGTATTTCAAAAATCCCCTTTCTTAAAAAAGGGTCCAGGGTAGCGCCTGACACCATATATGAATGACCCAAGATGAACGGTGTGAAATCCCGGGGACTCCCCCATGGATGTGAAGGTCCCCTCTCAGGGTGTACAGCTTCAGAGCCGTGCGTAATGTGTCGGACGAAGGAGCGGGCTTTGAGCCGAGAGCTCTCACAGACCTTGTCTGCAGCTGGAACTGGAGTTTCCTCCACGGCGCCCTCTGTTGGTTCCGAATGGTCATCCTCAGTGACTGCAAGGGAAAGAAACATGCACATAAAGCTGGCCTTTGTGCTGATCATGGAGTTTCCAGACCATGAGAATGAGGATTGAGAGGTTTCTGTGTAAGATATCAATGTTGCTACGCTTCCACATTTATTACTCAACACATACAAACACAGTCAGACACACAGGGAGGGAGACACACAGAGAGACAGACAGACAGACAGACACATGGAAGGAGACACACAGATACACAGACACTCACTCGCTTTCCTCGCTTTCCTCGCCAGGGCCACTGCCAGCTCATTATGTACCTGTGGAAGAACAATCACCATTATTTCAATTCACCCCCAGCCTCTGGCAGCTCAAGTATTACAAACTGCTACCATAAATAATTAAAAAAAGCGCAGTAAGCGGTAATAAAGGCTGCTGAACACAGGTCCCGTACACCGGATGGATGCCTGCGGGACCCCACACTGACCCCACTGCCTGTGTGGTAATCAGCGAATAGTGCTTTGAGGCAGTCATAACAGAGCCAATCACCCTGCACCACCACGTGGGGGGGGGGGGGGGGGGGGGGTCACCTCTGTGGGACACCATCAGGTACTGAGATCTAAAGGCTGGAAGAGGGCAGCATTGTGTCACTAGAATCCATAAAACAGCTTAAACTATATACTGGCTGACCAGGTACACATAGGTACCATTACTGAATGAGTACACACAATGCACCACTGCTAACCGATAACTCCCCCCAAGTATACGCCATTACTGACTGAGTACTTGTCCTCACATGATATCCCATTACTGGGTACATGTCCTTCAAGTATATCATTACTAACTACACTTATGGCTGCAAAAAAAAAAGCTAAAGATAAATTAATCTGATGTGAGACAGACTGATAAACACTGCGATTACTGTCACCAGGCCAGAGCCTTGTCACATGACCACAGACGCCAACGACAGGGCCGACCAGACCACACAGGGCAAATGGCAAAGCTAATTCATCTGGCGAGAGGTGTCACCAAGAGGGTGGCGGGACCCGGGAGCCAATCAGTGCCCGGCTACCTGGGAGCCAATCAGTGCCCAGGTACCTGGAGCCATCTGCTTTAATGAGTGCAGGAAACAGGACAGGGCATGCTAAGACCCCAGAGGCACCCAGATGCTCATTCCACCAAGGGCCACAATTAACTCTTGTCTGCCTCCCTCTGATTGGATGGCTGCCAAGTAGAGCAGCAGGGAAGCTCCTGATTGGCTGGGGGGGGGAGGTCTTTGCATTTGAGGAAGTGTTTTCAGGAATGTCTGTAGGAAGTTCCCCAGGAGGAAAGACATTCTTTAGGAGAAATATTTGCTATCTGGACAAAATTAAATCAACAGCCTGACTGCACTGTCCATCAGCCCTGGATTTAGAAGAAATTTAATCAGGTTAATGAGATACCCAGCAGCACACAGCGACTGGCTTCCCGCAATGTCACATTTGTCACGGCCCGTTCTGGGTACCCTGATTGGTCCACTGGGATAGCGTGTGACCAGCATGCTGCATCATGCCTCCATGGCGACAATCCCGCGCGCCACCTAGCGAATCTGTCCCTCAAATCTGTCCCAGAACCTTTTCCTACACGACAGAAGGACTCCAAGCCGGCCGGATATTCATAATCAATCACAGCTCGTACCCCCAAAGAGGAGAGGTCCAATAAACTCATCAAGCGAACTACCACAAAAAAATAAACGAATACAAAACGAACAACTAAAGAAAAAATAACAGCCTGTACCCCCCCTCATTTCCATTTCCACAATTTATTTCACAACGCAGAAAAAAAATAAATTGTTTTCATCCTCCAGAAAGGATATTATTGAAACTCCACATCAGTCTTTATTCAGAAGAGCCCTATTTAACTGAAGAGAACCTATTATGAATAATAGTCAAATCAGGACACAGACATAAACTAGAGATCTGAATGATGAGTGTGGTTCCAATTACAAGATAAATCTTATTTTATGTGCAGCAGAAAATAAGTGTAGCACAACTAGATTTTCAATCTTAGATAGCGAATATTTTTAATCTTACAGTCGGATTTGAGATGGTCAGGTGACGCTATAGGCAGCCGCAGAGGAGAACTTCGGAAACGGGCAGCGTGCAAAGGGGACCCCTCCCGACGCCATGTTCCCGAAACACAGCCCAAGGTCAGCGGGCGAACGTCCAGCGTCTCGCCCTCGGGGGCGAACGGGAGCGCGGCTGCCTCTTACCGTGGAAGTGAGGCGCTCCAACGCCTTCATCTGGAGGATCTCACTGCAGATATCCCGCTTCTCGTCGCTCTCCTCTTCAGGCCTGGAGCGACACGCGCACACGTGACTTCAGGGGTGCCAGCATCCCGCAGGAAAAAGAAACGCAACATCTGCCGAAAAACATTTTTTTTCCCAAACGCTTCTAGCACTTCCCACCTTCGCAGATTCATTTTGCGTTCGTGTCACAGAAAAAAACACATACAAAATACGTACGTCTGACCTTTTCCTACATCGTTAACTGGACATGTGATATTGAGAGGACACTGCGTGAGAAGGTGGAAGTCAGAGAGGGGCAGGGTTTGAGCAGGGTCTTGAAATAACTCGCACACACCCCTGTGAGCCAGCAAGCTGCTGTTTCCAGCTTTTGGGACAAGTAAAGGTGTGTTCTGCTGGTTTCAGCTGGATGCTATTTATACCCAAGGAACCAGCGGGGAGGACATCTGGACCAGGGAGGGCGTCTGAACCTCCTCGAAATGACAGACGTGGAAGAGAGGAGCCTGCCTCAGCCCTATCCTTGAATCCGAAGCACATCGTCCACGCTCCCCCGTCATATATGGTGTATCAGCGTGACCAGCGGGTGACCGGTCTGCATGTTCCGTTTGCCTGGTTGCCCAGCAACCATAAGATGCCGCAACCCTCAGCGGTCAGGCCTGTGTACCCCAGCAAGAGAACACCCATCCATGCCCCTCCCACTTGTGGTTCTTAAATGTAGTACCAACCAGCACGATGTTTGTTCCGTTCCCTGCCCCGAGTCACATGACTCTTATCGCAGTCACCCAGAGACCTTTAAGGCAGACATTTAAATAAAACACATTTTGTAGTTATTAGCATAACATTCGTAGTTTTCTCTAATGTTCGCTCTTTGGTTTCTGGGCATCAGCACTGCTTGCTGTAATTACCATGACGACGCAGGTCCCTGTACGGAGTGGAGATCTCTCATCCAGGGGCTGCGGTCGGCCTTAACACGACCCGCTCGGATAACTGAGAGGACGGGGTTCGTCAGGCGGGTCAAGCCGCACGGTGCGGTCCGAGTCCCTCTGGGAACACGCTGTAAACAGGCAAATGCCGTCAGCGCTAATGCTACCAGACGCGCCGCGGGACTCCCGGAAAGATCCGGAAAGACGGCTGTGAGGAAAGGAGCTCCAGGAGACACAAGGCAGGTTACAGTATAAAATTACCCCAGGGCATTCAGTGTTTGTCCTTAATGTTTCACTGGAAAATATCTGAATTAAAATTCTTTTTCCTCATGAACAATTGTAGTGGGGTGAATCACAATACAAAAAAACTATATAAAATATATACATATGGTTTGGGAATCAAGATGGGGGGGGACTGCAATCTGTTTTTGGTTCTTGGGTAGATGGTATCCATCCATCCATTCATTACAAGGTTGGGGGGGGATCAATTGTGTGGCCTCTCATTGCTTGTCCGCCATTTGAGTACCCCGCCCTAAAACTAAAATTATTCATCACACTTTTATGCTGGATCCAGTCCCATCTGCATGCTTGGTTAAGGATCTTAAATACCTGCTGGATTTACATTTTGGATAAAATGCACAGTAATGTTAATATCTGTCTGCCATTCAAAAATGGATCTACACAACCAGGATTTAGGTCTACCAAGTCCTCAACAAGGAAACTGCCACTCTCCAAAACAGCTCAGATGGCCACCTTCTGGTTGTTATTGGTACTGCGGAGGATGCGGTCCTACCTAGTGTCAACCAGATGTCTGTCTCCCCCCTACGCACCTTTTTATAGACATACCAAGACATATAAAAAAAAACTACAAACTGTAGCATCACACTCCACACTAACAGAACCCTTGGCTGTCATCAAAGTGTGTAAAATTAGTATCACTTTAGCATAAAGTCAGCCCATGCACGTGTTTTGTTTGGCTCTGCTCAGGTGGAGCTCTTTAGTCGCCCACTCCAGTCTGTTTTACTGGATCTCAGAGCCTGTCGGCCGTCATGCGACTCAGAACAGGGCTGTCTGAAGCGTGCTGACGTGGGAGGGAGCATCACACCGTAACCGGTGCCCTGAGGGCAGGTGGGAGGACTTCCGGGTGCCACACAGGGTCAGACATGCAGGAAGGCGTCGTGGAGAAATGAGGGATCCCAACCACCTCCTGCTCCTCTGCCCTACCCCCCCCACGTCGGCCCAGTTCATCTGGCCGTTCCTTGAGTACAACCCTCATCCTTAAAGGTCATCAATTCCACAGAGGAGAAGAATTCCCACAGAGTAGATGAGAGCAGATGCAATCCGATCACAGCGCTGATAAAAACACACAAATGTTTTTCATGTGGGGCCTTCATAAATGGTGTAGATTTTAGGGGGACAGTAAATTCGGAGCTCATTTGGATGGTACCAATTTTGAAACCAAACCCATACTCTGGCCCTTCATCAAGGCCTGCAGTCTATCCCCGTTTGTTGGTCATCATCTCCTTCAGGACGACTTGCCTGTTTCGCCGTGTCGTTCTGACTTTTCCGTCTGTGAATCAATAATGGACTGCTTTCCCTGGATTCTTCATTTGCTCCCGTGACCCACTAACACTGAACCTGTTTCAAGCTCGCTGAGATCTTATAGAGTTCAGTTTCTGTTCTTATTACAGAAAGCTGTCATATTCTGCATTTAAAGCGTTTTTATCCTGGAAGTGCTCTGCAAAGTGACAAAGGCTTTTTAAGTTTGGTTGAGGATATTTAAAGGTCTCTAGGTATCTGCAGTATGGACTGAACCAAACAGCTTTTGTCAGGTTCATCAAACCTGTCCTTTCCATGACCTCCCGTGAATCTCCAGAACTGCAATGGGATCAAATATTTGATCTCATGAATAGAAAACCCGAATGACACCCTAATGGTAAAATTTAAGCTTGATTCCAGCGTTGATAATAGGCTGTTATATGATACACGATCTGATTCCGTTTTTTTTTTTTTGTTTCCAGGACAACAAACCTGCCTGTCTGCTATCCCTGCTGATTCATTTCGCAAACACACCTATTATGCTATTTCTTAAAAAAATAAAATAAAAAAAACACCATTATCATTAGTGATAAAGTTTAACGCTCAAAAAGGCTATACAATTACAATTTTTACGAATCATTTTACATGAATACTATGGATGAAAACAGCAAAAAGAGTTTTGAACGATCTTTTTAAGGAAAAGTGGAGACATCTTGCATAAAGCTTCTCCTGACCGGTGGAGCTCCGCCAAGCCAGTCTGGACATCCGATCAAACGCTGTGCGTATAAAAAACTTCCTGATCCTCTCTTCCAGATCCACATTACAGGGCTGCCAACTTTGGTCATTTGCCTGGCGCGAGGTTTTCAGTTCAAGATAAGTCTGCACACGCATTTACATGCATGTAAGGGTTTTATTACCTTACAAATAGTCCATAGGGTTTGCGAACTACCCCAACACTTTTGATGCAGCCAAGTTTAGGTTCATAATCGAATAAAATAGATGCGCAGTAAGATTTCTTGCCTGATCCTGAGAGTCTGAAAGCGTGATTGGCTCCCCAGATGCGTGAGAGCTGACAGCCCCGACTTACTGAGTCGCCGCTATCAGCCGCGGAATCTGTGCCCGCATCTCGCCGTCCTCCCCCTGACGGCCCTCAGCTTCCCCCAGGCGCAGATGAAATGCAAACACGTCGCTAATTCCCCTGAGCCGCAATAAGCCGGCCTGTGTGGGAGGCTAATATCCAAACAGTCATTTTTAAAAAGAACATATTACACTATTACACTGAAAGCAAGCCGTCCCCCTTCTCAGACACACAAGATTTAAAATTTTAATGAGGTGGCTACTCTGCTATAAAGCCTCCCCACACGCAAACCTCACGCTTATCCGTTTTACCGCCGAAGCATTCCTTATAAACACACAGACTTTCCCCATTAACATCTTTCGAAACATGGAGAAGGGGAACATCTAGATTCTCTTGACTTGATTAAATTCGATCACTCTGGTTCACACTTAACTGCTCACTTTTTGCACACGCATGTGTTTGATGATGCTGTAATGCTCTAGGTTTGGGACTTGCAACCTTCCTTACACCCGGGGGGGGGGGGGGGGGGGCCCCATAGTAGTCTAAAATACCGTCAAGTTACAAAATCTCTCTACAGACCACTTGCGACAGCTTCACAGACCCCAGGTTGAAAACCAGCGGTCTTCCACAACAAGCTATAGATGTTGATGCGTGTGAGAGTGTGAGTGTGTGTGTGAAGATCACACACAGATGTGCCCTCGCAAGTCCGTCGATCAGCACAGAGACCTCAGCAGCCAGGACCCATCACTAAGTTTTCCGGACAGTAGTGAGTATTATCCTAACAAGAAATCTACCACACGCGACTGGGGTCATGCCTGTTTTTTGCAGGATTTTTTTTAGTGAAGTATTAAAGGACAAACATTCTGCTGAAACTGAAGTATTTAACAATGTCACTATCGATGAGCTGTTCGAAAGTGTGTGTGTGTATGTGTGTTGTGTTTGGGGGGGTAAACCCCTCTTTTATGGCCATAATTTCTCCATCAGCACCCTGCCAGCCAAGAAAGCCTTAACCTGGATGATTCTAGAGGAAAAGCAGCGACTGTCATCTTCAGTCACAGCGCATCGCTCACCATCGGAACTGAGCCAATAGGTTTTACGAGCGGGTGACACTAGACAAACGAAGTCAGCCATGCGGGCAGACGTGGAAACGTATGAACATACCCCCCCCCACACCACTAAAATTAAAAATTGTTCATTTCAGTGCTCCCTGCAGGCCAGAGGCGACATCTGGTTGATATTTATCAACATTTGGTTCAGTGGCTACTGGCTGGGGCCAGAGATTATGGCCAAACACCTATTCCCCGGTGAGGGGGGGAGGAATACTCAAGAGGGTGGCTGACAGTGCAGAGGAAGACCTTCTTTGCAAAGTGCTTTTTATCCTTTAAATTAATTTTTTTTTGCTTAGCGAAAGGAGGATTTGAAAATGAGAGTAAGAGAGTAATTGTGTCATCGCTGACAGCTGGGTCACTTCTGTGTTGCGGCGTGCGGTCATGTGACCCACAGCCCTGGAGTGAAAGTAGGCCAGCGGCACACGCTCCACCACCATCCCCCCCAAACCACAACCAGATAACGGCAAAGCCAGCGATGCTGAACAGGGTCTCTGTGCAGGAACTTACCCATCATGCAAAGCGTCACTCGGTGCGGGCGGATGCGGGCGAAGTCTAAATTTGAGGCTCGAGACAGCGCCTCTGATGTCATCCTGCATTTGGCTCCCACCCACGCATGCATTTAGCTATCCGGCAGATCGAGAGGAGGCTGATATACTGGTTAAACACAACCTTTTAACCTAAAGATTGTGGGTTCAAGTCCTAGAAATAGCCCAGTCGTAATGCCCTTCAGAAGAGCTCTTAACTGGAAGATCTCCCGTAAAATAAATGGGGAAGACTGTATGGCTGAATGTATTACCGTGGTTAGAATGTCAGCCTGACAAGCTACAGGAGCTCAAGAAAAAAAAAGACATTTCAATTTTAAATTAATGTTTAGTTCCTTAGATTATTTTGATGCCCAGAATAAACATTTAATGATGCACCTCCTGGTTAAACTGATGAAGCTTGTGTTTATGCTTAAACAGCACAATTAGAAGACTTCCTAGTGTGTTAATTGGCTCAGGACTCTCAAGCATTTGAACACTGGCACAGTGCACCTGGCTGACAGGGTAAACACTGAGTAAACACTGAGTAAGCACTGAGTAAATAAGGAATAAACGTGATAGGAGTGCAGTGGAAAGCCGGATAAACTGTAGACAACCCTGAGATCCTGTGCCTAAAATAGAGCCCCCCACTATGACGCAAGTTCAGGAACTGGTTCCGCTTGACCCAAATTGGGCTGCCTCCTTTACGCGATGGGCGAGCGGGGAATTCCAGACCCGAGGATGTCAGATGCCACTAAGCACTACGACAGAACCAGGCCCTCACCGAGAACGGGGGGGAGGCGGGGGGGGGGGGGGGGAGGGGTACTCACGAGCTGATGACGCCGACCCGGAACTGGACGTAGGGGGCCAGCTGGAGCAGGAGACGGACGCCATTCTGCCACTCGTCCTCCCGGCGGAAGCCACAGGCCTGCATCTCACACTCCTCGAAGGAGAATCGGTAGTAGGTGTCAGAGTCCTCGAAGACGATTCGCTGGTCGACTGCAAAGGCAAGCAGGGTTGCTCTGACTCTCACGCACCAGGACAGGACCGCCCGAGGAAGGGTCCTGGATACCCGCCCCGGTTCTGTCCATTTTGCCACCAAATAAAACCCAAATTACACAATTTGTATGACATTCAATATGACTTCGTGTGCTGAGCGAGACCGACGTCCCACGTGCGGGTAAATACTGGGGCAGTGTGCAGCTCAGCAGGTTCAGGATTTGTGTCTGTGTCCAGGAGGTTGTTGGTTTGAATCCCGGGGCCAGCAAAATAATCACAGCGCTCTCTCAGATTAAGTATCTGCTAAATAAATTAAAATACTATAGTAAAGTGGTCTCACCCACTTTACAGTGCCTTTGCTGACAGATCAGGACCCGCTGGGACCCGGAACAGGGGAACAGGATGAGCGAAGCTCAAAAGGGACCATGTCACTGAAAGACTGGGGATAACCAAGACAAGAGGTGGAGTTAACTAAAGACTGGGGATAACCAAGACAAGAGGTGGAGTTAACTAAAGACTGAGGATAACCAAGATAAGAGGTGGAGTTAACTAGCATCATTCCTTGTACCTTAAACTAACAGTTCACCGTCTCATAAAATCCGTTAAAAACACCAAAGCGCCACCAAACTTTCTCCGAGACGAGCTCTGCTGGGGGGGGGGACTCCGCACGATGCTTTAGAGGAACTGGGAGGGTTGTGAAAGTGAGGCCGACACAGACACCCATCCCGACATCACGTCACCTTAAAGTGGCCCCGGGATTTCCTATATGGCATTGTTTTACACAGACAGAGGGGGTCTCCCGAGGGGGTCTCCCGAGGGGGTCTCCCGAGGGGGTCTCCCGAGGGGGTCTCCCGAGGGGGCCCAGACGTTCCCTAACCGTTCCTGCCTTTGAAAGAGCGGTGACCTACAAATCCAGCCATTAAGCGCTTGACCCAGTGCAGGCTGTCAAAGACACTCCTGTTCACCCACATTCATAGATCACAAAATCCCCCCCCCCCCGGTCGATATCAGCAACTACCACAGTCTTCAAGAGGAAGCGAGTTTTGAACAGAAAGTATTTTTTCAGTGCTCCGAGAGACCAAAACAATTAAATGGATTTTAAATTTTAAACATTTCTAACTCTGGGGAGTGTCATCACCCCCACTGACTCCCAGCGTTTTAGAAATGTCTGAAAATCCAAATCGAGCGAATCTCATCGTGTCAGTGTTTCAGGGTGGGGGCCCAGGCCAAACATGCGGCAGCCTCAGCCAGCTCTACTGGCTCCCGACGCTGGGGGGGTATTTTAAGCACAAGTTAATTTCCCTCGTGAGTGAGACGTGTCATTTTCAGACACAGGCTGCTCCCAGGGGGGCGATTTACTGCCGGTTTTATTGTCCCGTCGTGTGAATATTTGATCACTGGAGAAGGACGATATTTCCGAGGAGACTAGTATAACAACAGTTTTGCCAAGCTACTAACTAGCTAGGTAAATAAACCGTAAATAATGCTTACGGTCCCTGAACAGTTTCTGGAGGTGGATCGTGGTAATTACTCTCCTAGACTGTAAATTCAGCACCATTCATCATTTCCAGTGTCAAAACCTTAAATATTTATAGCCTTTTGTTTACTTTTCTTAATCATGTTCGACTCGGTTTGCCCAGTTAGAGAATATAAATAGCAAGCTTATGAAAATCACTCATGATCATTGTAAGCCTGAAGGTTAGGGAAAAATATAATTACCAAAGAAAACTAATTATCAAGCTGCATTCATGAAAATCTGGTGTAAAGCATCTGTTGTACGTTTCCTCTCTAAGGTAAACAAATCACAAACAAGTATTACGGTGGTATGTTATATCATGGTAGCGACATCATTGTGTTGTACAGGAAGGGAGGGAGATTCCTGTTATTAGGAGACCATAAAACCTTATATTAATACCATGTTACACATGGTGTTTTTTAAATATGGTGCTTTTTATACAACAAAGGAACACAGAGGGAGCAAAAGCCTTTGAAAAGACTCAGGAAAGATAGACTGTATCTCCAGGGCTTGTTATTTTGATCCAAAACTACTGAGAGCATGAGAGGCAGCTGACTCTCACTGCAGTGGCGGCCCAGATAGGAGGTGTTGAAAATACCAGCTGGAAGTTTGTGATAACCTGCCCACTTCGGATTCCAAAGTCCCATTTCTCACTGCGCACGGCTACTTCCCCTGCCCTGGTGTTTGGAAGGCGGGTGCCAGGCGAGGGAGGGGGCAGGCAGGTACACTCACCCGATAGCAGGATGCCCAGCTCCAGCAGGATCTGCCAGACACGCACTGCCATCGTCCTGCACTGGATGAACAGACACTGTTCCAGCAGCCACTGGACCAGCTCCAGACCCTCATAGGTTCTCCTGCAGAGATAGGAACATGAGTTTGCTGCCTGGACACTCCCACAGTGAGGCCCCTCCCAATGAGTGGCACATGACCATAGCCACGCCCACAGTGAGGCCCCTCCCACTGAGTGGCACATGACCATACAGCCACACCCACAGTGTGGCCCCTCCCACTAAGTGTTATGTGATCAGACACACTCAGTGCGGTCCCTCCCACTGAGTGGCACATGACCATACAGCCACGCCCACAGTGAAGCCGCTCCCACTGAGTGGCACATGACCATACAGCCACGCCCACAGTGAGGCCCCTCCCACTGAGTGGCACATGACCATACAGCCACGCCCACAGTGAGGCCCCTCCCACTGAGTGGCACATGACCATACA
>JAODJU010000046.1:3064222-3078563 GCA_026776725.1 Gnathonemus echidnorhynchus
GCACATGGATGTGTAGACACATCCACAATATAAGGGCACTGTACTGTACTTTTGGTACTTTCGCTTTTCCATTGACTTTCGGTTCAGTACCAGTACCAAAAGATCCAGTAACAAAAGTGCCAAACCAGCTGGGGTCCTTCTATGGTACTTCAGTACTTTGGGGTGGGACTTAAAATGCTTTCTTTGTCGATTGGTTATGGAAATAGCCTGCCTCCCGACACACAATATGAAAACAACGATGAAAACAGCGATTTTGTTGTAAAAAATATTGGGGTATTTTTAAATCACATCTAGGAGTGATTTAAACAACAAGGATTCTCGGAAAATGCATGCAGTGGTCATGCAAATGCAGCGGAGGTAAAAACTTGAAACTGATTTTTAAACATAAAACAGATTATCCATGAAAGGAATAATTAAAACTGCAAAGCCAGCTAATAATGATTCAGTGAAACAAACTCCCTGCACTATAACGTCTGTACAGAATTTAAAGTGAGAAAAAGCCTGATTTTAATCCAGCTGCCTAGCGATGCACGAATTGCATGTACACAACATGCGATGTTGGTATTAATGAATATCGCACATTGTCCTGCCCTGTAATATACAAGCCATTTTTCAGGTTCGGTACCCCGAATACCGAATACCCCGCCTCGCGTTGTGATGTCATTCGGCGTCTGTATCAGTTTTTACGCTACTGGAAAACCGACACCTTGAAGTACTATACTTTTGGAACTTTCTCAAAGTACCAAAAGTACGGTACCTGGTGTGGTGGAAATGCACCCTAAGTCCCCCCCCACATCAGCACACGCACCTCACACCAGTGCTAAAACGGAGACAGCCATCATCTACCAGAGATTTCAGAGGAAGTATATAAAGGCATCTCACACGATAAATGTGGCACAGTTATGTCACTCAAGCCTGGCTGACACGACGACGTGTGACAGTCCTATACACCACCCAGGGTGCAAATTCCTGCTATAAATAAACAGAAAAAAGGTACCTGACACCTATGCCTTACTATACCACTGAATGGATCAATCTTTAAGCACATGCACTCGACGTGTGTGTTTGGGTGCTGGGCTTGCAGTCCCAGGAACAGCCTCACGATCTCAGCAAGCAGCCAGGAAGGTTTCAGCAACACGATCTATGCAGTCAGACTCCATATTTGGACTTTCACGTTTCTGCCAGACGGCTTTCAGACAGCTGCGGCCAACGGCGTGACTCACTCCATTATCCCACTCAAATAAGACGCTCCCCTACAATTTATTATTTAAAGCCACTCTATAACACACCGCACACACGTAACACACTACAGGTGCACACCTGCATATCACAGCCCCCGCCATGCCCTACTGGAAACAAGACTCATCCTTTTGTTGAAAGAGCCCGTCTTCATTACCAAAAATCCTCCCTTTGTGGGTCAAAACCCCAGAATGTTACTAGTCTTTCCTGAGGACAGACGTGCCCTGCTTCCATCTCAGTAAAACGCTAACACGCTGGTGGTGGGTGGATTTGGACCATCCGTTGAACGAGTCCTTCTCAGCCGCAGCCTCACTGTGGAGGTCAGTGCATGCCGAAGCCAGACAGACGCCGGTTTGGGCACGTCGCTGCCTCCTGCTGTGCGTTCCCCCCGTGGAGGGGGGCTGCCGCAGCAAACTGGAGCTACAGACACACAATGACACTGCAGCCAGATGTGGGGGCGTCACTGGAAGCAGAGACTTTGTATTTTTACCCATAATGCAATGCAAGAGTGCAAACGTGATTGAATTTAAACTGAATCTGCACGACTACAGGGCTACACGACCGGTCACACGTGCGCAGGAACCCACACATATACCCTCGTACACAAAGAGCAGAGCGCGGGGGAGTGTTACCTGATAATGCGAGCTAGGTGTATCCTCTCCTTGCCGGGATATGGGCCGTGGGATAGGAAGGCGTTCCTGAGAGCGCGGCCTGCACAGGGAAAGCTCTGGGAGCAGGCCTGGGAGACAGAGTGGGCCTCTGTTAACAACATGTATACACACACACACAGACACACACACAAAATGCCCATGGCGGCTTCAAGTCAGAAACTGGAGAGGCGCTCTGGAAGGAAGGCAAGCCAGATACCATCCCATCCTTCAGCAAAACTCAGACAGAAGACAAAACTGGTCAAACTGGATGGGTAAGAGCCCCACAATCCCAGCACTGCAGACGCCCGGGCTGTGAGACCGATAAGGTCCTCTGAGAGTCGCCACGCGGCGCCTCCATAAATAACAATTAACTGCAATTAATGAGCCACCAATGCGGGCCTCTGGGGACAGAATGAAGCAGGACGATGGGGATGGATGGGCAAGGGGCCCGTCACAAAGAGGCATCTTCATGGGGAACAGAGCAGAGCACGGGCTGTCAGCGGGGTTCTGAGGGGAATGGTGAGACACCACGAGGATAGAGGGATAGAGAGACAGACAGACAGAGAAAGGCAGACACAGCAATATAGATATAGACAGAGAGGCAGATACAGAGACAGACATACAAACACATGCAGTCAGATACAGACAGACACACAGATACAGACACAGAGATAGACAGACGCATACAGAGACCGATAGAACACACACACACACACACACACACACAGAGCACGGTGTGGTTCTCCTGACTCCCAAACACGACCTTTGCAGGACCTTTACCTTATGCCTGCTGAATCCCACACTGGGCCCGGGGATGGTGTCGGGGGACTGCTGTCAAGACACAAATCGACTGGGGATGAGAAAAATACGTGACAAACACCCAGTCGAGAGAGCAGGGACCATGCGGCAGGTGACCAGCCCCAGTGACACCATCCAGGTAGCCACTGCAGTACTGCCCGGCCAAGCTATTAAACACTCAATAAATCCATCTTCAGCGACCAATTCCCACCCAACTCTCAACCTAATCGCTGTCTGATCCAAATCGAAAAGGCATCGCATCGCATTACTGCCGTTTAATGTCCCCCAAAGACAATTCCAGTCCATCCCAAAGAATCACATCCACACTAAAAAGCATTTCATTTACGGCCTGGAGTGCAGGAGCGTGAAGCTCAGCCTGATCCAAACCGGAGCTCCATGAGGTATCAGCACCACAGCAGGACAGGCGCTGGGCGGACGCTTAACCCGCTCCTGGGTGGGCACCAGCTGACCTGATTTTCCGAGGTGGAGTGCGACGGAATGCTTTCCCAGGGCAAAGTCTGTTCGTGTTCCAATACGCACGTCCTGCAGCTTTCCACAGAAGGAAAATGGGGAGGGGGGGCTCAAAGCCCCACACCGGGCTCTCCGGCTGGCTGCGAGCAAGGCACCATCAGCCTGGTGTGGATTACGGCAAGATTAAAGCTTTGGGCCTTGAGACGGGCTTTACTCGCCGGGCCGTTAAACCGGCACGCCGCGACTCGTCCCTCTCAGATAATCCCGTCACGCCCAATGAGATGATGCCGCTAAATCACCAGCGAATCCCATACAAGCGTGAAAGAAAAAACCACCTCATTCTCAGGACCGAAATTACACTCTTACCAGTGTCACTGGGTCGGAAAGCACAGTAGTACTGGGATGCGCACGCTGTATGCCTGCCAGAAACCATAAGGCAGATATTAAAAAGTAAAATCTGCGAGACAGGGCCATTGACGTCCTGTTTGCACTGAATAATAAAGGGTCTTTTAAAAATGTACATGACGGAGACCCTGTCGACCAATGGGCGACGTCGAGTCAAGCTAAAAACTTGTTTTTCTAGCCAACGGCGGGACAGACTGTTAAGTCACACGCAGATTTTAAGGGGATAAAAACGTGGGTGGGATGAGCGAATGTTCAGCGAGCATCAAGCCAGATACTAAATAAGTAAAGCATAACGGGCATTGTGTAGGAAAAACTCGCACAAACACATCACAGGGAGGTGCAGAACTCAGCTAGGGTAATTAGTGAAATAATTCCAGTATAGGGATTATATGTTATGTAAAAGGTGTCCATCTCAAAATCTTACAGCTACTGAAACAATCAAACACATTGCGAAAATATAGTCAAACAGACCCATACTGGAAAAGTGCCAGTCTGACTGGTCGGGATTCCGTTATTCGCTTCCACAAAGGATCAGTTGGTGACCGCGGTTAAGAGACTCATATTAAAATGTAACACACGAGTCTATTGTTTGTATTTGCCTAAATCCCAACGTCGGATTAAATCGTTGATGCTTAACTGTTACGTTTTAAATTGGCATTTTAATTTGTGTGACTTTTCGCGAGCTCAACTCATTGTGATTCGACGGTTTAATAAGAGCTAGCAATTCATCAATTAAAGTTTTAACAGCTGGATTAATAGTTAATTGCTACAACTGTGAGCGGGAAATGGACGGGGGGGGGATACAGCAATCATGCAAAATCGGGTATTACTGCATCTACATATTTTAGATTGGTGAGTTTTTTATGCACAGCCGTGCCATTTTAATAAAGCTGGTTTTATGAGACATAATCAGAGCTGGATGTTATTCCCGGTGTTATTCACGCTCAGCGCAGAATCCCGGCTCCCACCGCCTCATCACAGATGGATCTAAAATCTGGAGCTTCGCGGTTCCTCACACCAAAAACTACATTTTATTCCCATTTCTGCACGCGCGCTCCATTGGTTCCTGAATCTCATCCTGTCTCCCCACAACGTTAACAAGAGCTTCTGCGCCTTCCTCATAACCGAAAAAATAAAAAAAAACTGCTACAAAATCATTAAAACACAACATTCATCCAAAACTGAAGCCCATAAGCCATCAGCAGCTTCTAACGGGCTTTTTGTTTACAAGACAGAAGGCCTTCATAATTACTTCAGGCAGGACTTGTGTCTCAGGACATCATGATGAAATCTGGGCTCTATGATGTTACCCTGTAGCAGTAATGACCATCATCTATTAAGATGCTTCTTTGAATCCATATATAACCTGTCACCCCACAATCCAGCCCCCAGAATATTTTTTACGAAGAATCCAGCATTTCCAAAGGGACAATAATGATGCAGTTCACTGGAGGCAAAACGGCGCCATCGGACTGCAGTAACGGCACAGCTGATAAACGACCTAGAGCGCAAGATTTCCCGGGGGGGGGCTCGAGAGCGCCGTCTGAGTCGGGGCCGTCCT
Source organism: Gnathonemus echidnorhynchus (assembly GCA_026776725.1). Lineage (NCBI taxonomy): Eukaryota > Metazoa > Chordata > Actinopteri > Osteoglossiformes > Mormyridae > Gnathonemus > Gnathonemus echidnorhynchus. The sequence continues at coordinate 3,069,347 of JAODJU010000046.1, forward strand.
CACGCGCGCCTGATTCAGCCTGCACGAGGCCCCCGCGGCGCCCACACTTCCGCGGAGCGAGCGGGATCTGCCTGCGGATTATCGCGGCAGCTGGCTCCCCCTCCCACACGCGGCTCCCAGAGTCTCATAAACGAGCCCGATACAGACCTGGGACTCATTCCCCAGCTCGCGTGTGCCGGGATTCCTGCCACCATGGCTAGTGTCATCCCTGCTCCAGAAACAGTTCAGTGGTTTACGCATCTATGCCCACAAAGGTTATGGGTTTGAATCCCATGACCAGCAAAGCAACCATACCAGCACTGGTCCCTTAACCCCAGCTGCTCCAGGATGATGCCTAATCCTACTCTACACCGTTAATATTGCCTGGCGTGACTTGAGAACTGACTGGTTACCATTACAATCCACGCACGCTCCCCCACCTGCTGAAGGATGCTTGAACAGCAATCAGGATATTTTTCTTCCAGAGTTTCTGACAAGCATGCAGTCCATCCTAGGTGCTCAAGGATCTGCGATAGCTTATTTCAGCTTCGCTTGACAGATCATAAAGTACCCCCGTCCAGCTTTGCCAACGGTCATTACATGGTTGAGCAACTACCCAAGACCCCCCAGGTGCACGCACGTGTTGCAAAATAATCCGGCTGAGTGGCCCTTGCAGTTTTAAAATGATACGACACCTTGGCACCATTAAGTACTTTGCACCTAGTAGCAGAAGTACTTTCAATTTCCCAACCTGACTGATATTTACTACGTTGTTCTCTGGATTTCAAAAACACTGCGCGCGGATAACGCGGTATCGTTTTACTAGTAATCACCCCCAACACTGCCAGGATCAGTAATTATTGTTCATTAAAATAAATGCATTTTTCATTTATTAGACCGTGCCATTTTGAGCTACAAGTCCTCTGGATGATGAGAAAGATGCTGTTTATCCAGAAACCAACATCCCAGGAGGGTCAAATACAAGTAAGAAGGTTGTAGATTACCGATCACCGGTGTCTTAGACACGGCGAATTATCAAATTAATAAAAATGCATGAAATATAATCAAATCGAATCTAATGCATTAATTGCACCCATGAATTCATTCATTACTAAATGTACGCTGCAGTATAACCTCGCGTATTTTACTGCCATGCATCCTAGGGGCGCATGCAAGGGAGGCAACCGCCCCCTGGACGCACCCGACGCAGAGGAGCCGGGCTCCCGCTTACAGCAATCCACGGACCCACAGCCCGTCGCGAGGCGCTTGCACGCCGCCGCCCGCCTCCTAGCGCTAATGAACGGCACACGGCGACCGGGAAGCGGCGGCCGCACTTACACTTTTCCTCCGCAGATGCAGCCCGTGTTTCAGGAGGGCGGGCAGGTCTCGGATCTTCTGTTTGAGCTGGACCTGCTCTTTGGCGTTCCTGCCCCAGCGCCAGGTCGCCAGGTGGCCGTCCTCCGGCGCGGAGGAGGGAGCGCCGTCCGCTGCCTCCTCCATCGCCCTCCCGCAGGACTCACGGAGAGCGGCCCCGGATCGCCGATCCCCCGAATGCGCATCCGCTCCGCCCCGCGCCGCCCGTTCGCTTTGCGCTCCGGAGCAGCCTACGTGCATACGGTGCCAGTGAGCTCATCCACAGGTGCAGGAAATATCGCTGCATCACTTCCACCCTCCCTCCACATTCCCCTCCACCCTCCCTGGGGGATATTCACGGACTGGGTGTTGCTGGCTTTTGGTCAACCTCCATAACACGGCACCACTGCGAGCGGCAGCTTCGTACGAGTTTCCTCCCCCCCGCCACAGTGCATTCAAAACCCCATGCGTGCATGCATGTATGTATGTATGTATGTATGTCTGAATGAAAATATGCATTATAACCTGGCCAGTCTCCGGAGAACAGTCTGCTTCATTAAGACTAATACCTGGAAAACCGCCATAGTCGGATGCCTAATTCATTCAACCTGAACGGATGCGCTACTTTTCGTATGTAGTTAATATAAGGCTTTGAATGTTCAGGAATGGCTCTACACTTGGATATAGGCTTATAATTCATAATTTTAAAATGAGCTAATGTTTAAAATGAGGGGAATGTAACCGGACTCGAAACCGGATTTTCCAGATGTCAGTGTCTAAGAGTAAAGATGACTTAAAGTCACTGCACAAACCCATGAGGAATCTGCATTTCTTTCAATGAAGCGTCTTTTGAACGATTGTTCAAACGATTGTTTTGCGATTCAAAGTAACCAAATTACTACTGCCAGCTGTACTTTATCACAACCCATTAGCCTATATAATTAAGTCATGTGTCAACCACAAATAAACATATGTAATTCCTCAGAACTAATAACATTTATACATTATTTGTTCACAGTATAGAATACAAATTAACAAAATACGACACAAACTGCTATTTTACTTCCTATTAATATCACCTGGAAGAGTATTTAAATTATTATACTTCATTTTTAATTGGGCACCTCGCTGCATTCTACCGTTACTCATCATATGATTGGCGTGTCTTATATAATGTCATTATATAATCATTAAACACGCATAAGAGCATAAATTGACGCAGACCTTGTACAGGTGAACCAGAGCGTAAGATTTTACGTTTAACATTAGGCTCGAATCATTTAAATTAAATTTACATTGATAAATTAACAATGTACTCTCTTGTAGTGTATGTTGCTATGGAGAGAAACGAACTGACATTAATTAGTTGGAATAGAAACGGTAAAGTTGAGTTATTTCTAGCTATATAACGACAGAAAGGGAGCTCTGAATCCCTCCGTGGGTGGGAGTTACCATGGGCTGCCAATCACCGGCTTCCAGCCAATGAGAGCAGGGGAAGTGGCCAATGAGATATGACAGTGACCCATCAGTTTAGAATCCGAAGCCTTGGTTCTCTCATTGGAAGCCCTTTTGTGCATGGTTGAGGGGATGCACCGGGTGCAGATACAATCAGGTTGCCTCTTTGCGAGGTCCAACACAACCTTTTCATGGTCATCATTCAGTGGGAAGAGCCTTAATCTCACACAGGGCTTCATTTCTTTACCATTTTCACGATTGTTGTTTCTTCACTCTATGGAGCCTGGGCTGGCAGATCTGCGATTGTCCACATGAAATGGGGGGTAGCCATCAGTGGGTTTCAGCTGCCTTTGGAGTCTGTCCAGATTTATGAATATTCACCTGCTGCATCTGTTCAGATATAGGATGCAAAATATAGGCACAAGGAAGAGGCTCCTAGCGTCGTCTTGCCATTATTAAGTGGTACATGTATTATACAACCAAATATAATGTTAAAAGGCTTGGTACCTTTTACTAGTCTGTAAAGTACAGGCTCACGTTTGGAGTCCAAAAATGGTTTATTAGTTGTTTCAAACCTTGCAAACAGCACTTGGATTATTTTGAGGATGGAACTTTTCATGAAATATCTCCCAAAACTCCAAACCACAGAGCTTCCAGGATGTGAACAATTTTGTGAATGGACACAAAATTCCCCTTCGGTCTCAATACGCCACATGCAGACGGACAGTACTAACACACCCCCTGGGCTTTTCAGAATGAATAAAACATGATCCTTGTTCTCTTTGGACCGTCGGCTAGGTGATCCGCCTTGTGTGATACACAACTCTTGTTTTGTTTTTGTTGACAAAGTGCTTGCATATCTAGAGAGCTCATTCCCAGCCTTAAAGACGGATTTGTTTTGTGTACAAAACAAATTAGGAGATGAGGGGGAAGTGAGACATCATTAAGCAAGTTTAAAGGGGATTTTCTTTTATAGGGTCCTCTGTGACACAGCTATTCTGAATGACACTTCCTTCCCTGTTTTTCCAAAAGCCTCCAGTGTCTCATGGCAGGGATATATGCCATGTAATGAAGACGTGCCTCTTAAACATGCCTGCGGGGCTCAGTGTGACCCATTAGCGGCAGAGAGAGGAGCTGGGAAAAGACAGACATCCACTGAAATCCCACAACCTCCTTATTCAGGAGGGTTCCGCACCCATCCCGATTACACAGCTCCTCTTGTTTTCTTGGGGCCGTACAGATCAAATGCCTATGCTCCAATTTACATTTTTTTTTAAGCACACTCCAGAACGACATACATTTTTGAGAAAGCAGGGTCAGACAATTCCGGAAGGAATTGAGGGTTAAGAGCCTTGCCCACTTACCAACCCTGAGATTTGAACCAGTGACCTTCTGGCTGCAGACACAGCAGCTTAGCCTAGTGAACCACACAACACCTTGCTAGGGGCTCAAATCAGCTTTACTAAAGCAACTAAACATTTTTGCACAGTTATACAGCAGGGTGGAGTGGTTTCTCTGAGGCTATGGATCTGTGCCAGCAATCAGGAGGTTGCTGGTTTGAATCCTGTGAATGCCATTGGTGATTGTACTCTGTTGGACCCTTGAGCAGGGCCCTTGAGCAAGGCCCTTAACCTGCAATTGCTTTGTCATGGGTATAATGTTAATCTACATCCAGCCCTATAAGGAGGTCCTTCAACTTACAGGGAAATTTGGAGCCCCACACTGGTCCATTTGGACTAGTGTGGTACTGAGGTATCACCCACAGCACAGCTGCACTCAGGTTCTCATCCCTAAGATGATTTGTTATGTGGTGGGTGTGGCAATGCACTGTAATCAGTGCATGTCCCTTACCTCTCATACAAGACGATGTTTTGCTGCAGTAATTAAGTAAGTCATTCAAGGGTACAACAAGAAGCCCCCTTTTGGATCATAGAGTACTAAGAACTGAACCACAGTATCTGCTGCTGATCCCAACTATGGACAAGGCCTAGGTGATGTTGACGTTATTGGTGGGAGAAACAGTCACCCAAGAAAGCTGGTCTCTTCCAAACGGTTATTTTCAACGTGACTTGCACCATCATCAAACAGTATATTGCTGTGAACCACAAACCGTCTGGTGAAATGCTTTTCACGGGTACAAAAGCGTTCCTTCAGAAGATCCTTGAAGCTGGAGTTTCATATTACCGACATAAAACTGACATTTCTCTGCCATGTAACCAAGTTTAAGTGGACCATGTGTAGTACCATCTGGTGAACTAGGGGGCATAGCGGTTAGAGGCAGTACCTTCTAACCTGAAGGGTGTGGATGCAAGTCATTCAAGCTGCTCTCCTTCAGTAACTATTCCAGCCATAAAGCCTACAATGATAAAAAAGGGAACTAAGCAGCTAAATCTTCCTTAACATTTCACTTCACACTGGCCCATTGTGGAAAAGTCTCCAAGCTTCTGTACAGGTCTCTGGTCACTACTGCAAAAGATTTAACTGATTAAACTGGAATAACAGTCAATGACAGATAAAGGTTTGGTCCAGAACAAAACAGTTTTCCGTGCATCGTGTAGGGATACCATATTTCTATTTTTTCTGCATGTGCTGAGCCTGTCAGGCTCGGCATCACTTGAAAGCGAAGATTTTGTATGTATAGGAGCGAATTTCTGCTGCCCCCAGACAGCCTTTCATCCCGACCGATAACGCCCCCCCCCCTCCATCAAGCACAGTGCGTACATCGCTCTTCAAACGAAGCCGTGATTAAATATTGAAGAGTGCCTGTGGCAAATGGAGGGGAGATACAATCCCAATTCCGCCAAAACAGCGTTTAGAGAGAGAGGCGAGGATCGGACGCGTTCCGCTCCCGTGAAAGGCGAGTCCGCGCATCTCGCGCTCCCGGTTCGGTGCCGCTGTATCACAGTCATTGCCTGGCTTTCCCGGTAGCTGTGGATTGTGGTCCCCAACCGATCATGGCATTGTTATGACTCAAGTAATTGCCTTTTGCACGGTACCAAGCAATCTACGCTCATTTTCAATTAGCTATTGGCAAGAGAATCGAAACAGAATTGGCAGTAACACCAGTAGTCTTTATCTTTATAAATAGGCGGTAAATATATGCGTAAATAAAAGAGCAGGCTACAGTATGAAAACTGAAATGATAAATTCTTAATTTTCTATTAATTCTGCGTGCATACAAGAAAGTGTGTCCATTCGACCTAGTGCTTAGCGTAGTATTTGGTCGCGTAAGTGTTAGGTCATACACATAAACTGGGAACGACTACTTTTATTTTGAACTGATAATTCGGGATTAATATGTTGAGGCACCTCAACTATACATGTCAGCTGGAATCAATGACAAAGTTCGTTCCTTCTTTCTCGTGTTTCAGATGAATGTGAGGTGAGCCCCCAAAGGAAATGCATAGATCAAGAAACCATAAGAAATTCAAGAATCAATAATTCTAGCGTGAAACCGGCGTACATCGTACATCAAATAACCAGCTTTCCGGCGCCACCTAGTGTACGCTCGCTCTTAGTAACTTACTCACCACTGGCAGCAAGAGCAGGTGACACACGTTCATATAAACCACGTTTCTCTGCTCTGACAGAGGAGCTTGTGCCTGTGCCTTTATCTCAACTTTACTTTTACATTCGTCACAAAGCCCTGGATTGGATCAAGGCAATCTGCTGATGTTTCTATGGCAACGGCAATGGCTGGCCTCTGGCGTTTTTGGTGGCCTACTGAAACAGAAAGAGATCTGACCTCCGGTCTTAGTGCGAAGCTTTCTGTTGCAGTAATAGTGCAGTTCATTAGCATTTCTTCCAGTAGCCTATTAGACGAACCCACAGCACGGACACTATTATATCCAACTGCTCGTTAATGCAAATAATCTGCATATCAGGGCATAGGTTTGATTTCAACATCAGTAGGGGCCAAGTCAGCCCCCACCCTCTCCTAAACACACATGTAGGCACATGACCCTATAGTCTATACCAAAATCTACACCCTTTTCTGTCAGAAAAATGGGTTCAGACAAGGTACAGACAACATAAATATACCCCAATGGTACAAAATGTTACTGAGTCCATTTCTATACCTTAAATTCAACTAAAAGATCTAAATTTACTTTCAGCTAGAGTACAACTGGCAGATTCTTGAGGGTATAGCCTTAGTGACAAGCAATTTGCACCCTCAAAGATACAAATTGGTCCCTCCGCACCTCCAAAAGGGAGCGAGGTTCAGTTACTGTGCATCTGAGAATCAGACGGCGATTTTAAACGTGAAGCGATTGTTGGTGCCAGAGGCGGTGGGGCCCAGTATCTCAGAATCCACATCAGCAAATTTTATCAACAGCATTTCCGCCCCCGCACTGGTTGGTAAGTTTAACCGCTGGCACCCCGCTCTTTGATTAGCAGATTAATGATGTCCCATCATTTTTTAATCCCCCTCCTTTCTCTTCCGACTCCGAAAAATAATTTGAATGGCCCACTGATTGCCCCCCCCCAGAATAGTTAGCCCACCACTAGATATCGGCACTGTATACAGGGTCTGGTAAGCTGAAGATATAACGGGGGAGCACCGCCCCTTTTTGGTCGGCTATACAGCGTAATCTCATATAATCATATAATCGTATATGTCAAAAGTCAAAGAAAAAGTGAAAGCAGCCGTCATATTTACATAGAACTCCTGGCTTTTCGCAATAACAGAAGTATGATATAGGCCTAACTCAAAATAAATATTAAAGGAATAATTGCACTGAAATAATTCTAGATGTGTTGCTTGGGCTGAGGCCTGTAACCATGTGGTTAGGGGGGGCCTAATCACCAGCTATTTATGCGGGGGGTGGGGTGGGATGTGGGTGAATGACTTATGGTCACATTAGTAGCAGTCATAACACACGCCTACACAGGAATACGTCATTAAATGTTTTATGTACAGTAGTGTTTTATTTATGAAGAATGTGTATTGTCTGTTGGATCCATGTAGCACAATGCTAACTTAAAGTAATCAATAACAAAATGACGTTACCCTCCAGGAAACTTAGCAAAAGTTACGCAATTGCATCACTTGAGTTACTGCCTGTTAGCAGTTATAATTTTCCTAACATTGGTATCTACCTGCTGTACAGAATGCAAGAGATGTAGTTATTTCATCATTTTCCTTAAAGCCTACCTCTATGCAGGAATACATATGGACATCGATACATTTCTACTTACAGAATACGGGAATTCTGGGTAGTATGCCCCTCCCCCAAGGCTGAACTGCGATTAAAAATTGGCCCTGGACTTTGGGGTCCCCCACAGTAAATTTTGCTGGCCCACATACCCACCAGCCCACTGTGGAAAATCCCGCTATGGCAGATTGTGGGTCCAGCCCTAACCCTTTACTCCATTACATTAGTAGCGAAATGCAACTAGATTAAACTCAGCAACTGGGCAGACTGGGATTCATCCGTCTCTTAGAGTGTTACAGAGAGTCTGTAATCTTCCCCAGGAAACAGGGGCAGAGGAGAAGGGGACACGCGGGACGTGAGAGCAGGCCTTCATACGTTACAGGCAATGTAGAGAGAGTTTTTGGACTGTCAGAGGACGTTGGGGTTAGGGTTACTCACAGGAAACTTTCGCACACACAGAGGCATATCGTGCAAACGTTTCTGGTGCCTTTGGCAGGCTGTGCTGCCCGCACATCTCATTCTTTCTGTTTATTAAGCATATTTTTAGTCAACAAAAAAATAAAAGGACCATATCGCTTCACACCTCACCTACCCGATCTTACACCAGCCTGGCACAACCCAGGCTTCAGTCCCCATAAATTTCCTCTGTGAAACCCAAAAAGCGAAATCATTTTCTTTGATGCCTGGGAGAACGTTTCTGCCGATTCATGGGTGTGGTTTCCAAAGCGTTGATTAGTATAATAACTTCCTGAAAAGCTGACGCTGCAGTTTACTACTGACAGGACTTTACAACTTCACAGAGTCTGTGAAAGTAAAGGCAGGGTAACCCCCCCCACAGAATGGAGCCTCTTCAATAAGGCTGCAACCATTTACAAGAAATAATACCTGCACTGCATTTCACTGCAAGGCGGAATTATCTTGAATACAGCTAATTTCCTGCCGTCTACTGTCCTTAACTAATCACACTAAAGAGTAAAACTGGTTAATTCCTTGGTCCCTATTTCTCATCTGTGACTATTCTGGTGATTTTTGGACTTAGACATGTTTTATATATTTCTTTAACTAAAAAAACACAGTATGAAACCACATTGAGGACTAACTTTTTATGACTAATTTTGTAGCCAAGGAATCTTTCACAGTAAAACGGTAACATGATTCACCAGCTTGTACGTCTCACTGTAAAACTGCATTTACAAAAAGCTACTACTGGATCAACTGTACCAGTATGTTTAGCTCACTGTAGATGTTGCTCCAAGCATCAAAGCCCCCCCCCC
>JAODJU010000046.1:3104404-3119333 GCA_026776725.1 Gnathonemus echidnorhynchus
CACGCAGGGCAGGGGGGGGGGGGGGGGGGGACAGGAGAGCACATAAGCGAAAAAGGCCGGCGCATATTCTACCTAATTATCGTACAGGAAGTGAGCTTAATATTAGCCGCTTCATTAAGGCTGGCCCACGCGGCGACGAGTGGAAACCCATTATGCCTTTTCAGCCCTCCGACGTAAAATTGCATTTAGGGTCGAGTCCCTTTTAAAACAAGAGGAAAAATGAAAGCATCCAGTGAAAGTGCTTATCTTGAAATATCACACAAACACACAAATGCACAGCTGACGACACACACAGAACTGTGTGTCCAGCGAGGTCTAGCGGGTCCAGCCTCGCTTGTAATAGAACCCGGGCATTAAGCCTAACAGATCCCATGCCAGAGCACGCGTCAACACGCCACAGTGCAAGGCGCACCCGGGCAGGAGGAGAAGCAACAGGAGATTGCTCAACTCCTGGAGACCAGCAGACTTGCCCACATTTTTTCAAAACCTGTTTCTAAAGAATAAAGACAATAGCAAAATCATACTATTTGAAACACTTGTGGATGGGGGGGGGGGGTATATGGGGAGGGTGAGGGGTGGGTCACAGAGGCTGACTGTTTCAGCACACACCCAAAACCAACTGACATGAGCACTTCATTCTGAACCGAAGTGATACTACATCACCTTCCCGACTGGAGCTCAGCTCACAACCCAGTTGCCTACAAACAAACATTTTGCTCAAATTCCTTCAGAACCTCCTGAACAGGGAGCAACCTAACCTAACCCTAATTAACTTAACCCTAACTCACACATTCATAAATGAGTTAGTTGGTTGTAAAAGCAAGTTAACACCATCCTGGGTACATTTCCTACATAATCAGACTTTCCTACATAAAAAGACTACAAATGGACTGGTCTGGTTACGTTGTGTCTTTTCCAAGCAGTTGGTTCAGTTGCGCCACTGACAGCCATCAACCTACTGGAGAGGCAAGACGTACCAGATCAGATGTGAAACCGCGGAGATCTCCAAAGACACGCCCACAGCCGAACCCCCCCAAAACGCCTGAAATCTTCTGTCATTTCCTGCTCTCGCCGCTCAGAACGTCCCGCCCGAGCAGGGCAAAGCCGAAACATGTCAGACGTTCGACCGACTCCAAGCTGCTGTATTATACTCTGTGAGGGCGGTGCCAGGAAAAAAGTGTCCACCAATCAGAATGCAGAGTGAAAGAGAGCGAGGCAGGGAGAGAGTGAGCGAGCTCTACTTCAGAGGGGCAGGGTGAATGACCAAGGCGTGTGCTCACTCTGACACAAATACAGGCCACAGAGCCAGAGTTTCAAGTTGTGTAGTTTATTTCAACATCATCAGCATTTAATCATCTCAATATCAAACTAATTCCTTCACAAAGCCAACAAAGAACAAAAAAGTGTAGTGAAGAACCTGGCCGGCTCTCTCTGGGACTCTCCACGAACGTCACCTGACATACAAAAGGCAGTGGCTGTTTTACTGGATGTGGTTTAACGGGTCACGTTTTCCTACTAAAGGAACAGTCTGTTGCGCCAAATGTGGTTTCAGAGGTCACAGCTTCCTTAAGACATGGATAACGAAGCTGACTAATGAAGCAAAAAAGCCACCAGAGTAACAGCAGAGATCAAAGGTTCTACTTAATACAGTCATATATTATAATGTTTGCAATAAAACAGGCCTTCTGGACCTCTGGTTCGTGCCACTAGTCTAAACCCTGCGAAAACTTCCCAGTCAGCTCATTCTTTATCCGCTGCACCATTACAAAACCCATTTCCCCTACATTCCAGCCCGGCTTGCAATCCTTCCCCCAAGTTACTGGTGAGATTTCCCAGCCACTCTGGATGTGGACAGTCATGGGGAGAATGTAAGGCCCTGAACCCCCCAATAAGCCCCGAGAGAAAGCTGAAAGCTGGAAGGGGGAGTGTTTGCAGTGATGGATTAAGGTACATTGAACTAAGGTCTGCAAATCATGAGCCTGGTGATGCCTACTGCAGATAACAGACATATCTCCAGAAACCACCTACATAAAATCCTTCAAAATAACCACCCCTTTAATTCCTGACTCCATTCTCCTCACATATTGCCAGTCTGCTTTAGCAAGCAGTGGATAAATTGATTACCTGACAATGGTGAGGATGAATTCAGTGAAAGATAATACAAGGAGAAAGGCATATTAATATTGTCAAACAAATGTAACCTGAGAGTCCAAAATAGCTTCTAGAGCCATCAGCACCATAGAAACATGGGCAGCCGTCTCCGCAGCCTGGGAGTCCGCACACCCTGTGTAACATGCGTGATAAAGTGACTCATCATCACCATGCCGACATTCTCGAAGCCCTTGCTGGACTGACGGAAAGAGCCCTATCCAGATCTGTCAGAGGCAGTCAGACCACAAGAGCACCCTGCCCTAGATTTGTCAAAGGTTGTGTTCTCCAAAAAACAAACATAGAACAAAATTAAATATGGCACTAGTGGACCGCCGTAATGTGCCTGTCGGTTTCAACCAACGACAGAAGACAAACCTGCAGTCACACGACAAGGCTTTTCGACAAAGCTCAGGTTATCAGGAACACATCAAGCAGGCGTGAGATTAACGACAAAGCATAATCACTCAGCACCAAAGACAGAAAGAGAAATATTATAAATATGCACATGTCCCCTGCATTTAACCGAAACAATGCTGGAGGCTAGCATAATACCAGCAGTCAACAACAGCTGTAGTTCAGCAACATGTTACTATCTAATCTACATTTTATGCTACAAAGCTTGTGCAGGATCACACTCAAAGACCAGCATAGCTTACGATGGCTCAAACAGCAGCTTATACATACAAGGTACCATTAAAGACAAGTTGAAATAGATGCAGTACTTTGATACTCTAATTCTTATTACACCACCTATCTATCGAGCATTTAAGGGGGCACTGTCTGTCCTGGACAGGATGCATTCGCTGGAATTACTTGGGTTACTCAGAACTGGCTTTACCATTGTATTCCATAAATCATATGGCACATTAGCAAATGCATCACAGGCCAAGCCCCTGTGTAAAGAGTAGGGTGGATGCACTGAACTATAAGGAAAAACTGGTTGTCTAAAACTACAAAAATTTAGCATCTGAAGTATCACATTAGTTTACATTTCCATTGCTATTTTTATTATATAGAACTCTGGGTATTTTTTTCAGTTTAATGTATTTGTTGCAAACTGGCATCCCATTTGGTCTACCTCAGTCTTTTCACTAAGATGGCTGGGATGGGTGCCAGGCCCCCTTCCCCACCCACACACCCCCACCCCTGCTACTCTGAATAAGATAAGTGGTTATAAGATTGATGGATGGACTGATGGATGGACTGCTACATGTATTAATTGCAGCAAACATTCCAAGCCTGGACCTTTACGTTATTAAATCCCGTCGATTACACTGAAGTTAAGACAGTTAATGAAATATCTTACTTGGTAACAATGGGAAAAATGAGGCTTTTAAAACCACAGCAGACAGGAACACAGAGAAACGTCAAACACGAGCCGGATTATCCAAAACGGAACAGATAAAGCAAGCGGAAGTGGGTCAGTAGGTTACCACTGAGTCGCTGATTGACAAAGCATGATAATCCATCCTACTGAAACTGAATTTCTCCCTTTGTCAGTAAATGGCATTTAAAATGCCTTCTAAAGAGCATCCACGAGTCAATTTCAGAAACTGCACTCAAGAACAAGATAGACCCACTTTTCGGCATGACAGTCAAAACGGTAAGCGATTTAGTCAGTCGGTCACTCTATTCAAACGCCACAACACTCAAGTGCAGAAATTTCTTACTATATTTTTTATTTATTGTTTAACGTTACAATGCACTACTCATGCCAAACACAATTACTTATATTTTAGACAAATGAGGTCCCTGGGTGCATGGGCACATTCCGCTGCCCCCTGCTGGTAAGGAGAGTGCCCTGGGGAATGTGGCCACAGCCTAATAACACCAGTGGTAGCATACCAAGACAAACAGGACCTTTGGTGACTGGTAGGTGTATATTTTGGCTTCATGAACGCCTCATGTAAACATTGCTGGCTCTGGAATGTTTCTCTTCTTCATAGTGAGCCATCAGGGCCCTGACAGACCATTACTTACATGTCACATGACTGCTGACAGCTGGAAGCTTCTACAGAAATTACGTTAAAGAGCAGAGTGCACATCAGGCCCCTCACAGATGCAGGAAGAGATCGCTTGGCAAAGCTGTAATTATGCTGGCGTCTCAAATTCCCCTCTGTCCAGGAAAGCAATTGCACTGTCTTCAGTACACTTAAAGAAAAGGACATCCAAAGAACTGGCATCCCCGCTACTTAAACTTTATTTCGGAGAATCAACCCACGCCACATACTGTCTAATGAGAACAGCAAAAGTTATTGACCTAATATTCTCATAATTGAATTTCACCATAATAAACCAGGACAGAAAATGAGCAAACTGACAACACGGTCACATCTCTATTTATCCATCTTTATTCTATCTTTAATAAAACAAATAACTTCATGTAACACAGCTGACACCTTAAAACATGAATTTATTAAAACGAAAGACTTGCAAACACTTCCTCTTTTATGGAAAGTACATGGTTTAAGTTTATATTGCAAAATCCACAGGGTACTTGACATTCTTGCAAAATCCTCTTATGTGAGGCTTAGCTCCAGTTTCAGACCAAATATCCATTTCAAAGCAGGAAATACTCCAGCAGACATCCTTGGTCACATTAAATTTAAAACACCAGCGATAACAGACATGCTGCTCTCCAAAACAGCACCTGGAGATGTCAGTCTATCGAAGAGGACCTTGACAGCATTTCCAGGGGAGACAGTTACAGAACGGGAGCTTCCTTCTGGGTTAAATCACGTTTCCACAATTCTTTCCCATGAATACCAAGTACCCCCCTTACACTGGGGGAACGCTCCATCCACAAGTCAGCAAACTTTACCGATTCGCTTCAGAGGAGGTAGTTGACGGACGTCATAACCTCACAGGGTCTGAAGCTATCAGGGTCCCACAGCATCCGAATTCAGCGTCTGCATCCTTCAAAGGACGCGGTCTATATAGCCTTTGTAGGCTCCGTCCTTCGAAGGCCTATGGAATGAATCTTCGAATTACGTTGGGCTGTGAAGGATTCATCACGTGGATTCTCAGCAAAAGGAGGACGCATTTCTAGACCGCAATTGAAGGAGCTTTCAAAATGCGACAGCCTGGTCGCATTACTGTGACACATTCGGCCTTTGACTGCAGCCTTGAGAGGATGCAGCCCCTGAATTTGGATACAGCCAGTGACTCAGTGAGCACTTCCCACGCGTTTCCTAAATGGCCCAAGGGCAACCTTACCTAACCCCTACCTTTCAAAAAGCAATTTTCATTTTTAAAAGAAACATGCAGGGTTGCCAGCTTTGGTCAGCTGGCTGGTGTGAGATTTTCAAAATAAGACAAGTCTGCACACACATGCAGACGTATTTACATGTATGTAACACTTTAATTGCCTTGTAAATTTGTATAGTCAGTAGGGTTTGCAAGTTACCCTAACGCTTTTGATGCAGCTAATTTTAGGTTTATAATGGAATAATGTAGATTTGCCATAAGATATCTTGCATGACCGTGAGTGCTGGTAACCCTGAAGCGGCGACAAACTGACCAGACATGTAACATTCAAAGTGTATGCTTGGGCTACATAGTTACTGCACTGTTGGTGTTAATAACTACACACATCCCAGTACGTAACCCGAAGAAAAATCGGGAACAACGAACAACATAAAGACATTTTCAGCGTTTATGCTAGCTATTCCAGTTTAGTGTAAAAAGTTCTCCGGTGAAAGAAAGAAAAATAATATCTATATGCAAGTGTGCTAAAATATTTATTGACGAAAAGTCGGAGCGCCTGAACGTCACAGAGAAAAGGTCACGGCTTGAATGCAAAATGCGTTATTTATAATTTAATATTAACATGGAAATTATGTGGGAAGCGGGTAGCCAGAGCCTCACGTTAAAACGAAAGTAAAACGGGATGATTGTAAATCATAAGACTGAATGCAGCCCATCTGCTGATCGGGCATGGAGACTATGAGGCTGGCACCCCACCACCAACCGCCTCGGGCACTTTACACGGCGATGGGGGCCGTGACTTAACCTCCTTAATGCTTAAAAACCCCGCTAATGCAAGGCTGAGACAGGTAACGGCCGGTTAGACTGCGAACACTCATCATTAATGGTGATCGATCTGCCCCATTTACTGGGAATTAAATTTCCACTAACACAATAACCCACGAGGGAAACCAATTAACGTAGAAATCACTATAACACATGTATAATTCTCCTAACCTGTTAAGTTTCCCAAATGCTGTAAGTACAGGTAAATGGGCGTGTCTCTAAATAAAACGTCAAACAGGTATTACGCTTTCACTAATATTATTATTCGTTATAATATACTATATTATATATACACATGTATGCGTAAACACCCAGCTAAAGCAACAATTACATACTGAAATTCACTCGAAATAATTATATCAGTTTTCTGACACAAACCGTTTTTTAATGCTGCGACTAGCTTGTCCTTTTTTTCGTTTTTACGGGGTATGAAAGTGACCGTTTGGCGTCTCGCGACCAATTTTAAGTGTCAGATAGCAGCAGATAATCCAGTTTTCATGGGTAATATTGAAAGGTGCACGCTGGCCATATACACATACTTAAAACCACGCTGACAAGTCTGGGTTAACTTACAATACTTACTAGCATGCTATCCTCCAAATATTCCGCTCTCCTGACGCTCGACTGTGCTTTCCGTGTATGCTGCTAGCTATCAATTACTCCATAAATTCACTTAATAATTAAACAACACCAATTCCTCCATTTTCATTACTTTCGCCGCTCGAACAAACTTGATGCCAAGTATTAGAATGGAGTGGCGGTCGGTCTCACCCAACTGCAGAGGAGGAAATTAAGCCACCAACGGGGAACGAGCCAATAAGGGGCGGCTTTAGGGGCGTGGCGAAATATTTTCCACGAAAGGGGTAGGTTGTCACAACCAAGGGGAAGATGTCCCGAATCTGGAGCAGGCTAGTGGGATGGGTCAATATTTGAAAGCAAGGGAAATATATATTTCCCCGTATTGTTTGAGTCAAGCTGATTATGATTTTTTTTGCTCAAATATAACGCATGTATCGCTTTGTGTGTTTTATACTAAGTAAGCGTTTTAGCGCCATTCTAAAGATTATTTCCTATAGAATCGTTTCATTAAAACGCAAGTGTACGTATATAATACTCTGACAAATGAAAAACAGCATCAATTAAATTTGGACTAGATTGCGGTCATGTTGCATCCATTGCCATCTTTACCACGATACTTCGCCCGGAAACTGCTGACTAGGAGCATGAAAACGTTTGAGAAAGAAAACAAGCTTTTGGCAGGCGCTAAGAAATGCATAAAGCCGGAGGTCCGACATGTAACGCGCAATTCCTGGTGAAACTCTTTTGGTGTAACAGACAACAGCATGCTGGTCACCCATAAATATTGTACATACAAAAAGATGTAAACCTTTAGCTACGCGGGAGATTGTAAAAGCTAGAATGAATGGAATAATATTGGAGGGCATGCAGGAATCTGAAAGAGCAAATCATTAATAAATGAGATGTTATGGACTGTAGCCAATGTAGTCTTACGGGGAGATCTCGAATGTACAAGTAACTACAGTAAATTGCTTTAATTTTAATTTTCAAAGTTGGGTTTTCTTTTGTATAGCTGGTAGAGTGTAAATTTGATTTATACAGATCCCCCCGCCACGAATAACAGGTATAGATTGAAGCCAAAAGGACCGGTTTTATTCAGCTTTATTTGTATACTGCGCTGTTAAGGACAGACATTTTGCGCGATGAGTCATTTACTCATTAGGAAAGGCTTCGTGCGTCAGCGTTATAAAACACTATACACAACAATTAATCGAATACTTTATTTTATTTAAAATGAGTTGCAATAATACATAATGCTAAATGTTTATAACTCAGACTTCATTGTAGCTTTGCTTTTTCTGGCTATTCAAAACAAAAACAAGCTGACGAATATTTAAAAAAAATATTTTCTATTTCATATAAATGTATCACTTCATCTTAATCTTAAATTCAAATTCTGCATCACAATGATTTCAAATATTGACAATGTTCATGTAAGCCTCCATTGTTTAAAAAAGCAACAGGAGAGTTGCTCTCCAACAGGGGTCGTACACCGTATTCTGTCAACTTCTCCCATGTTCAGCAGCAAGCATACCTTCATTAACATATTTGCATCAGTCAGTCATTTCAAGGTATGACATATTAGTGAAATCAACAGTTTTTAAAAATGTATTGATATAGGATTCGATGCATTGTGCTGACTATGAGTCACCGAAGAACAGTGTTTTTCCTCAGCTTTACTTCGGTGGTGTACGTCATGTTTTGAAACCCCGCGGTAATTACTCAGCCTCTCCGTGCTGACCGTGGGAGCCAGCTTAATTGAGCCATGAATTGACTTGGGAAATGTTACGGTTAGCGATCCACCGTCAAATCCAATTAAGGTCACAGCATAACAAAGAATGGTGCTGTAGGCAGAGATCCAGTAGGACAGAAAGATTTCACTGGGGGTCTTCAATTCAAATGCTTCTGACTCTCGCTGTCTTTGGAAACCCAGAGATATGACCAGCTGCTCATTTCCAGTAGTTTATGTTCTGATTATTTTCTTATATTTAGTAAACATTTTCACCCAAATCAATGGAGTTCCTGAAGTAACTGGGCACTAAGGGCCTTGCTCAAGGGTTAAATCACCCTGAGAAGCTTAGGATTTGAACCAGCAACCTTCCAATCACAGACGCAGCATTCCAACTCACTGAGCCACACACCACCCCTCGACTGCTGTCTACATAGTTTATATCTGGGAAAAGGAAAAATTGGAGCAGGCAGAACAGCCAAACAATGACCCTTTGATGACAGCAATGAGCATGTTTAGAGCTGGATAAATGGGGAGACATTTGCTTTCAAAACTTGTTCCCCATTTTAACAAAATACTAATTTACTGTTGCAACACCAATGTACAGTATTTCCTCATAGAAAAAAGGAGATTATATTTATAAGTTAGTTCCCTAAACCCCCCCCCCCCCCAAAATACTGTTGCAGGCTGTTTTTTTTATATGCAACAGGTATTAAGCAATAGCATAATTATCCTACGTATTGGGTTTAAGGAGCAAGATTGACACCTGAAAGCTGGGCCACCTCCTTCATCAGGTCACCCGCTTCTTGTCTGTATTTTTGCGACAGATCCCTGGCCCGTTGGACCTCCTCCATGTTCTCACTGAGGTTGGCTTCTACCCGTCGCTGGTCCAAATATGTCTGGGCGGCATTGGCGACTTGCTGGCCAAACTCTGCTTTGCACTGCAGCACCCAGTCAATCATCTCCTGCAACTTGGTGCTTGTCTCTGTGATGGCCTTGGCTGCCAGACATATTGCCCTCAACTGCTTCTGGGTCTCCTGGAGTCGGCTGGGTACTGGGCCCGGGGGAAGCACCAGTGAGAAATCATAGCCCTTCATCTGGAGGCTGGGGCTGTAAGCACCTAAGGTCACAAACAGAACTCTGGTAAAGCTAATGGCATCAGCCACATGGATTACACGCCTCATACATAAAGTACTAGGTATTATCAAGGCTATTTCACGAAGATATTAAGTGCCAACAGGGGGCAGTGGAGGGGTCGAGGGAGGGGGCAACAGGGGAGGTAACATGGTAAAATTTGCCAGCCGGGGTGGTACACTGTGGTAAATTTTGCATTGGGACCATCCACTGGTGTCACCTCAAGCAGACTGATAGAAACAGCTGTCTGTTTGGTCAAAGCCCCTGCCCACCATGCAGAGAGGTAGCTAATAAAGAGTGAGAGTTGCACATCTGCAAGGTACTCACTGTGCTCGTCCCTTATGTTCCTCATGCAGACAGAAAGGCCGTCTCCATGGGAACAGCGATATCTCCCCCTCAAGTCGGTCAAGCATTCTGTCATGGTCTTGTAATGTTCCTGCTGCCGATTAAAGGTCTCGGCGACGTCCGCGAAGGCCTGGTCGATCTCCGGCACCCCCACGCGTTTTGGGGTCATCCTGGTGCACTTTTCCATGGCTGTGGTACAGAGTATAGGTTGTGACCCTCTTTGCAGATGGTGGCTGGACACTTCACACCAACTAATTACATTTACGGCATGTTACAAATTGCAGAAGTAAAGTGAATGCGTTTATAGATTTCATGAGTCCAGCAATGAATGAGAAGTTTACCAGTGGCCGTCGGGGAGGCTTTTGTGACTGGGCGAAGGAGAGACTGTCTCTGAAACAGATAATGACTGGAGTTACTCTCCTCCAAAGACAGCTAAAGGTTTATCACTAAAACCAAATCTACAGTCAGAAAAATAACCAAAAAATAAGGAAAATGACTGGTGTAGTTTTATGTAACAACTTAAAATGATTTGCATATAGGAATATTTAAAGATCACACCTTAAGTTGTGGCATCTGATATGTTTTTACATTAAAGAGAAGGGAACCGAATTCCCTTATCACTTTTTAATGTATTCTGCTGAAGTTGGTAAATCTGTTTCTAGAAATAGTTCAATATTGTGAACAGAAATCAAATTTCATGATAACTAATGAAGAACAGAAGTGGGATACATTCAAATGAATAGTTATATATTTTTTTATCTGATACCAAAAGCAACAAATAAATATTCATAAAATCATAAATGGCGCTGTGTTCTTTCGCTGTAATGCGAAACATTCATTCAAACTTTTCACGGAATAAAAAGAACATCCATTCGAATCTGTTTATTTGGTTTTTATAACTAAAGACAAATTCAAACTAAAGACAAAATCAGTGTCCTTAGCCACCGTACACCCTGGCGTCTTCTCTGAACATTGACTGCAATGCTATTGAAAAACCCACTCTTACCGCACAAAACATAAATCCCATTAACTATGAATTAGGACACCACCACCCCCCTCCCCAAAAAAACAAGATTATAAAATCTATCTGAAAGTGCCTTACATGTCGGTGCTGAGACACGCGCTCAACAAATAAATAAATAATTTTTTTAATGTGCCGTCATCTTGGGTTACTTTTAAAAGACTACAATCCCAGACGCTAAACACATACCTCCGAAGTATTTTCCAACTTCAAGAAGCGACAGCAACAGCAAAACACAAATGTCATGTTATTTTTTGGTCGGATCAGCAGTGGCAGCGATACTTGGAGGAAGATCAGATCCAGTTCAACTCCCCCCATGACGTCGCTGTCATGGGATTAACAATAACCAGGTCATTTCATTTTCTACCTGTTTCACCTGTTTCAACTCTACCTACTGTCACCTAACCACGTCGACGGCGCGTTTTCTTTAAACTGGTCTTTCCACTATTGCAATGCTTTTCTCAAAGCACATATTCCCCACAAACTGCGTCTGAAAAACTGTACTTGAACATCGATGTCACCAGGAACTTTTGATTTCATTTCGATGTTTATATATCCCGTTGACCGTTGTAACTGGTGATTAAGTATATGTGTACTTTCACTCATTACGTCGTTGAATAGTCCGATTTACATAGATCTCGCAACAGAAAGATACCGGACCTATACATGTCTGCAGTTGGTCCTGTTTTTATAAGCTGCATTTTAACATAGTAAGGCTACTAAACAGCTGATCGGGTTATTACTGTAGACACTTATCACGTTTTGCACATTGATATTTCTTTCTTGCTTTTCTATTATCTTATTTTAATCTTTTATTTATTTAAAATTTTACTTATTACGTTGCTACAAGGAGCACTCAGGGGATCGCATTTCAATATCTGCATCTACTGCCGAATGCTATACAGTAGGCCGACTGTTTTGCATTTGATGAATAGACTTAAATTCTATTTGACTGCATATTTGTTATACGGTGATGCACCAGTGCAAGTATGCACTTGGGGGTGATCAAAGCGTTATTTTTCGGGGAGTGCATCTTAACCCCGCACCGACGGCAGGTGGCGCCACTGTGCCTATTCACGGAGCCTTAGCCGCGGAGATCCACGGGATAGAAACAAATCCAGGCGAACAACGCTCCGGGTAGCTGGCCCACGGGGATGCCCTGGCTGCATTGCTTGTAATCCTCACCCGGCGCTGTTTAGCGCATTCCCGCACGGACTGCGAGTGTCCGCAAAGGCGCAGCCTTTATAATATTTCTTTGCTGGCTCCGGATCAGCGCCTGCTGTCGCCGTAGCCCCGCCGCTTTTTCGCCGGGGACCGAAACCATGGCTTCCCCGGCCACTGACAAGGCGTCGGGCTCCAAGAAGAAGGGCGAGAAGAAATTCGCCGTTAAGGAGGAGTACAGGCTGCTCTCCAGCATCATGGGCATGATGAACAACCTACGTAAACAGGTGAGTTGGCGACATCAGTTTTACTGCCTAGAACCATAACGCAGGTTTCAAGTGGGTGTTTTTCTGGAGCTTTGTTGTCTGATGTCTGTGGTGGTTTCAGAGGGGGCTTTGGGCAGTTAAATTTCAGTTCTTACACGGTACATATGGATTTGCGATCAAGTGTGTGTGTGTGTGTGTCTATATATATATATATATGTATATATATATAAGTGTATATATATATATGTGTGTGTGTGTGTATGTATATATATTTCATATATATATACACACACACACACACACACACACATATATGCGCGCCGCCTTATTGCACCTTACTGTCTTTTGCACTTTAACGTGCTATTTGCACCCACTGTCTATTGCTCCTTACTCTACTATTTGCACTTCTCTGGTTACATGCTAAACCTCATTGCAATAAAGTTGAATTTACTCTTATCTAATGGAATGTATGCTTGTGATCTTTGACTCTGGCTCCCAGAGGACCCTCTGCGACGTCATCCTCGTTGTCCAGGGGAAGCACATCCCGGTGCACCGAGTCGTCCTTGCAGCCGCTAGTCATTTCTTCAACCTGATGTTCACCAGTAAGTGTCCCAATCTCACGTCCACCGTCATTTTCTTATGTTCAGAATTACCATTCCGATTAAGTAAAATTTTAGTTGGTAACGTAAAGTGCTTAAATTACAGGTTTCGACTCTTCATTTGCTTTCTGACTGTTAATGTGTTGGTAATTATGGACGTCCTCAGTGCATTTGACTACTGATTGAAACTGTCTGCCAGTGAGTGACTTTCCAAAAAATGACTAACTGTACCGCTAAGCTGAAGGATGTTATTAAAACATCTGCACAGTTACTGATGCGTGCGTGTTTGCCGTGTACAAACAGCCAACATGCTGGAGTCCACGTCATATGAGGTGCAGCTGAAGAACGTGGAGCCGGAAATCATCGAGCTCCTTGTGGAATTCATCTACACAGCCCGGTAAGGCTTGGAGCTAAAGCCTTGGGGAGCAATAACAGGGGGTGCATGTCCTGTCAAGTACTGCTGCTGTAGTCCAGATTAGTGGTCTAATTCTTTTTTTGTTGGATTTTATTGGGGTGGGCGGTGTGTGGCTTAGCACGTGCTTGCGAACAGAGTTCACAAGCCCATGGTTAGTTCTAAGCCCATGGTTAGTTCTAAGCTCATGGTTGACTGAATGCAAGGCCCTTAACCCCCAAGCTGCTCCAGGGACTGGCTCAGCCTGCGTTTTCTAAGAAAATGTGCGTCAGTTTGAATAAAAGCATCTGCTATATAAATAAAATGTAATCAGTAATGGATGTCTTACAGCTATGCTCAATAACTCACAAATCATTCACTTGACTGTAGGATTATGAAACTTAAAATTCTTCATCACAGTTATTCCGACATGTTTTAGGTCAGTGATTCTCAATCCATGGGTCAAGTTCTGAAAGGGTCACGAGATAGAGTTGGAAATGTAAGCATTTTAAAACCAGCAAGCTCCTATGCTGATCCACGATCAGATTTACCAGCCCTAATCCTAGAATTAACCTATATAAATGGGTCTCGAGTCTGCAAATGCTTAGAACAAAATTAGTGAACACTCAACCAATCCAAGTAGCTAAACTACAGATGCGGTATTTAAAATTCACTGGTGCATCCAATCAGATTTGTGCGATAAGCATCGATTGCTGTAAATTGCAGAGTGCACTGCATGCTTGATCATAGCATTAATTTAAACCTATACTTGATAGAGAGTTGCGACTGAGCTGGCAGGTAAAAATTTGGTCGGGGTGCAAAAAAGGTTGAGGACCACTGTTTTCGGTGACATGCTGTGAAATATTCCCGTGTCTCAGGATTTCTGTCAACAGTAACAACGTCCAGTCTTTGCTGGATGCCGCTAATCAGTACCAGATCGAACCCGTGAAGAAGATGTGTGTGGAGTTCCTCAAGGAGCAGGTGGATGCGTCTAACTGTTTGGGTAAAGCCTCTCGTACCATGGTCTCGTCTGGAATTGATTCAGCGTGAAAGTGTATTTCTTATAGAGTTTAAAAGGTTTAGGCAGAGGTGGATAGTTCAGGTCCAGGAAGTAAACATCCAGGTCAAGAATTTGTTTCAGCCAACCAGTTGAGTACTCTGTGACTGTGACTCTTTATACTGAACTGGTTGGTTGAAAGAAAATCTTGACCTGGATTTTTACTTCCTGGACCTAAACTATCCATATCTGGGTTTAGGTATATAGATTCTTGTGTCCAACCCCCCTTGCTTTGCACTATAAAAAAATGCTGTAAAAACCCTCCTCTATTGCTGTTTGTATGGTGCACTGTGATGCTGGGGGGGGGCATTATTTCATGCCTCTGTATACTTGTATGTGGGTGGTGAGACAATAAATGCAATGCAATGCAATTTTATTTATATAGCCCATTATCACAACATTACATTGTCTCAATGCGCTTTACATTTCTGCCACGTAAAGACCCCCCAGTGAGTAAGCCAAAG
>JAODJU010000046.1:3123090-3152114 GCA_026776725.1 Gnathonemus echidnorhynchus
AGGGCGTGTCCATGGAGTATTTCCTGGTTGGTTATTAATGACCAATGAACTGGTCATGAGTAAGAGGGCGTGTCCATGGAGTATTTCCTGGTTGGTTATTAATGACCAATGAACTGGTCATGAGTAAGAGGGCGTGTCCATGGAGTATTTCCTGGTTGGTTATTAATGACCAATGAACTGGTCATGAGTAAGAGGGCGTGTCCATTATGTGACTGTTTTCCCTGTAATGTTGCAGGGGGCCTGGACTCCGTGGAGTACTATGACATCAGCAGTAATGAGTGGCGGGCAGCCTCGCCAATGCCGTGGAAGGGCGTGACGGTGAAGTGCGCCGCCGTCGGATCAGTCATCTACGTGCTGGCCGGCTTCCAGGGAGTAGGGCGCCTGGCGCACATCCTGGAATATTACACCGAGACGGACAAGTGGGTGGCCTGCAGTAAGGTTCGGGCCTTCCCAGTTACCAGCTGCCTCATCTGCGTGGTGGACATCTGTGGGGCCAACGAGGAGGACACTGGCACCCAGACCCCAGCAGGAGACGTGCCCTCAAGTTCCACGGTGTAGCTGGTGCCCCCCCCCAACACACACTTCTGTGCAGTCGGTGTCAGCTTAACTGCTGATATTGCTATTAAACCACCCCCCCAAGGACATGCCAAAAATGCAAAAACATTTTTGTGTTTTTCCAATCACAGGTTCCATTAAGCACAAATCATTTACTGTGCTGTTTTGTATGTAGGTGTTTATTTAATAGTTAAATTGGGATTCAGGAAATTATTTGTACAAGGGGCCTTGTTTAGAGGACTGAGATGTATCCGGTTTCTGTAATTAGGTTATAACAGCTTCGCCCCCAGAATGTCACGGAAGAATATTTTTGGGTTTTGGACACAGGTTGCAAATACTTTTTTTCTGAGTCTCCTCTGAAAGGGCGATTTTCAAAACTTTATTTGACCTGCTTAGTGATTTAGAATTTTTGTACAATGCATTAATATATACAGTATAAGCCCTCATTGTGAGAGTCGCAACTGCATCATGTTTCCATTTTACCAACATTGTGCCAAAGCACTTAAAAGAGCTTTGTTAATATTCTTGTTCATTACTTTCTTTGTGAGAATAATTATAAAAAGCCTTCAAATGGACTTAGCAGGTTTTATGGTGAAGTTTCCCTAGATTTTTGTAAATAAATTTGTTTGAGACGAAAACTTTGCCTCTTGGTTTTGTCACAGGTTTTAAAGAAATTCCTATATCTTATAAGCCTTAGAATCTAAGGTAATTGTTACCAATACCACGTTGTATGTAGGATATGCATGTATGTTTGTATTTACGATTGATTGTTCGATTTTTCTATAATAAATTTCATTGAAAATTAGCCACTGCTGGTGGGAACGGATGAAATTGATTTGCTTCAGGTACATTTTTGGTCTCCCTAAAACAATTATGTTCGTTCAAACCAGACAGTTTTTCCTAGCATCAGCATTAGGCAGTGTATAGTTTGCCCTTGTAATAAGTTGCCTATTAGTGAGTATCTAACATAAATCGTTATGTTTCGCCAGGATTCCCACATATGCATGTTCCCGCCTCGTAAGTAGCAATGCAATGATTTATGTTTATTTTTTTATGTGCATTTTAACCAACAATTTCTGATTTATCAGTTTGTAATCGGTTGCGTTTTCATGATTAATCGTGAGCTCTTGTCACGGATTTATTAGCGATGGTGCTCGAAGTGTAGTCTCAGCTTTCGTTTACTTCAAGCGTATTAGATGTTTCTATCGGGTTTGCGGTGCATTTTGGCCAGTCACGGCCACCATAAACATTGGATGCTATAATGATGACGTAGTAACATGGCGGCGCGCACCGGGCCTGCCTTAATTTTTTGAAAAACTGGAAAGTCGAGACTTACAACGTAGTTCTTACATCTTATCACAAGATGACGGTTTGTAATTTTTTTTTACAAGGCCGGTGTCGGTATGGAGAGAGATGCTGGAATGAACACCCACGAAGCGGCGGCGGTGGTTACAACAACCGTGGTCAGCAGTCCAGCAGTTACCGAGGCGGAGGTGCACATTTCACCAATTTTCGTTATTACTTGAAAATTGTCAAAATAGTTGTATCTACGCTGATAAATCACGTAGACCCTAATATGTCCCTTAACTGGATTATTACAGTAAATATCCGCTAAAACTTGTGTTGTTTGTTGTTATTACTGCTGTTATGATTCTAGTTACTGGTATAATTACTGTTATTACCAGCGTAAATGTGCATGAATTTGTTTTTCGGTGATTTTCGGATAACGGGAATAATTTTCGTACAACTCAATAATGGCGTCTTCCTATATTAAGAGGTGGGGAAGCAGTCAAGCCTTTATATTGTTAATTTATACTGTTACGTGTATGCTGTTGGGAAATAGCAGTTTGTTGCGGCCTTGTTACTATCTGTAACGACAGTGACGGTGGATTTCATGTTTTATTTACCAACCACGTTAATCCAGGTCAGCGTGTACTTGTAGAAATATGACCCAGCGCAAAACGAGGCTTCACATTAGCAATACGATGAAAATGCAGTTAACTGTCATTGTTTTTCTCTTAGGCTATGGAAACAAAGTGTGGGTGAACCCTTCACAAAGGTCTGGACGAGACTATGTTGCACCTCCCTCCTTTGCCAGGGGGGGTAATGACTGGGGGAGAGGAGGAGCAGGTGGTGGTGGAGGAGAACGGGACATAAAGGCCTCCAGTTTTAGCTTCACTGCTCATAACCGCTTCACTGCCCTGGACACCCAACAGACCTTTGATCACAGTGGTCAAGATGAGAACGATAAACTTTTGTAAGTTCATTTCTGTTACCTACGGCACATTTTTCCTCCCTCCCATAAAATATCAGCGGATAGCAACTTCATTGAATAATAAGAAATGCAAGCCGTAAGATTAAATTGAATTTCCATGATCTCTATCAAATGAGGCCTACATGCAATTTAAATTATCTTAAACCCAGTGATTTCACTCTATTATATACGTGCAGTGGTTAATTGTACAGATGCCTTTTCAGATTTACTATAATTGAAGTTCTGTATGTTTTGTGTTCAAAGGGAGACTATCAAGAAGGATATGGAAAGCTGGGAAAGCTCTGGGCAGTGGCCTCTTTCCTGTTACTCAGCTCAAAAAGCTCCCATCTCTGGTATCTGCTGAAAGCACGATCAGTCTAATTACTGGCAAAACGTCATTCGTGTCTGTTTATTTCTTAATTATAAAATTGGTTTGTTGTGCATGTTTTTCATGAGTAAAAGGACAGAAGTAGTAGTCATAGCGTAGGATGATTGACAGAGTGATTTGAATGTTATTTTTTCCCCCCAGGTTTTTCAGAGTTGTCTCCAGATGAGTTAAGGCTGGAATATTACAAATGCAGAGAAACAGGAAGCCTGCAGACCTATGTAAGGGCCACTGTTTCACCTATAAATTTAAAACCGCTTGGGTTTGCTCCATGCTGCATGAATCACAGCATCTTTCCAGAGCCACACATGGAGGTCTACATTTTGGCTCACTGACAGGACGAGTAATACAAAACTTATCCTGACTGAGGTCACATGAAACTGGACCCGCGGTTTCATGGTGTTTAAGATGTATGCTGACCAGTTAGCGAATGGTCCATGCAGTAAATACTAAACACAGTTGAAAAGTACTTCTGTGTGGTGTCTACATGCATGAGTAATATTGGTGTTCTCACAATGTCCCATTTTTGTCTGTCATAATAATGTTCGGCACATTTATTGACACACTCATGCCAGTTTTATTCCGCTCGCATGCAGTGAC
Organism: Gnathonemus echidnorhynchus; assembly: GCA_026776725.1. Lineage (NCBI taxonomy): Eukaryota > Metazoa > Chordata > Actinopteri > Osteoglossiformes > Mormyridae > Gnathonemus > Gnathonemus echidnorhynchus. Next base: position 3,126,885 of record JAODJU010000046.1, read on the forward strand.
CTATAGGAAGCTCTATGGTCTGACCATTTATCAGAATGAGTGTGTCATGCGGGTGCATTTCAGGCCGCCTCCGTGCAACAGCTGTTCAGCCAGTGGAGTAACAGAGTGCAGGAACTAAAGATCTTGAATTCAGACACACGTGCCCAGCTGGTAAGTCCTGTGTAAGGATCGGGGTTCAGTACTAGAACAAGTGGATGGGTAGATGTACTGTACAAAAGTCTTAGGCAGTCAAAGGAATTGTTTAAAATAATCTATCTGGGTAGTAAATATACATATTTGCCCTGAACAAAAAACAGTTTAATATCAGAATAAATGCATATTAAGAAAAACACAAAAAACTAACAAAAAATTATTCTATTCTTCAAAAAATTGTTGTCTTGTTGGCTGGCTAGATAAACACCGTTTCAGTTCCCAAACCTCTCTTCAGGGGCACCCCAGCCATTCTCTGTGTTTGTTAAATTTGATCACAAGTTCACTTAATTGATTTAAATAGCTTTAAAATTCAGTGAGGTACTGATTAGCCATATGTGGTATGCTAGTGGTCGAGAAAAAAAAAAAAAGTGCATTAGTATTTTGGACAGTTGCTGCAAATACTGGGGTGACTTTATGAGAGGTTTTGAAATGGCGAAGCTGACATGTTTTGGCAGACATAACATCAAAGTTTTAAACAACATGATTATTTAAATATTTATTATGACTGCCTAAGACTTTTGCACAGTACTGTACATTATGGTCTGAATTCCAGTTTTTAACATTGGTCAGATGAAGCTTTTGGGAAATACTCTGGCCCGCCATGACCCCGAATAGCACAGGTATAGAGGACGGATGGTGTGAAAGTGGGTTTGAAACAGCTAAAAGGAAAGTGTTTATAAGATCGCGGGTTCTTATGTACTCACATTTTTCAATAGATATCAGAATTAAACAACCCAGATCATCAGCCATCATCAGTGAGTTTTGCTTCTACAGCGCCGACCTTCGCTAAAGCAGGTGAGGTTGCACCTCTCTGTCTTATTTGGAATGATTTCATGCAGAGGTTGAACAGGATTCTGGGCGTGTCGTCTCTGTATGGGTGTACTGACAGGAATGAGCAGATACTGATTCGCTTCTGTATTATTTTTTCAGCAGGCTTTGGAGCTGTCAGTTCAGACGTCAACAGCTTCAGTTTCAAAGCTTCCAGCAGCGGCTTCGGGTCTGCAGACACGCAGGGAAGCTCGTCAGGCTTCGGGGCCACAAGTCTGGCACCGACCGGGTTCGGGTTTTCGGACAGCGGCTCGTCCCCCGCCCCCTCTGCTTCCTCCTTCTCCTTCGCCGCTCCCGTTCTGACTGACAAGGAGAAGCCCACCGGCTTCGGGGGAGCTGTTAATACCTCCGAGTTCTCCTTCTCGCTGCCCTCGGTCGGGAACGTGTTTGCCTCCAACAAGGGGGAGAGCTCCTTCGCACAGCCCAGTGGCACGATGGGTGTGAAGGGGCCAGCGGCGACAGTAGGTGGCGCTGCGAGCACGATGGGGAAGCTCTACACGCCGCAGAGTGAGCTTACGGCGGAGGAGCTGAAGGAGTTTGCAGGGAAAAGGTTCACGCTGGGGGAGATCCCTCTCAGACCCCCACCTGCAGACATGCTGGTTGTCTGATGCATGGACTCCATAAAGAAGGCTTTATTTTGTGTATATATTTTGTATTGCAATACATTTTAAGAATAAATGACCTAAACATTAAGTGTTGATGTTTCTTTGAAATCATGCACGTCATACACACCAGTAAGGATTAAGAAATAAGGTAATTAAAATTGATCAGGAAGTAGGAAGTAGTTATGTTTAACACAAATTAAGTAAAACAATTGAAACTCAAAACAGATGGTTAAAGATGGCATTCTTGTTTCATCTCTAAGACTAAGCTTGTTAATGTTGTGTGGTAATGTGAGGTCTCACCAGCCATTCTTAGCCTTCTACTTGGGATCGGAGGAGAACATCCTCACCATGGGAATCTCTGCCCTGGACCACAAAGCTCTGCAGAGGGAATGTTCAGCTTATTGTAAGATATTTACCTCTGAAGATACAGGAGCAGAGCTGTCAGCATCTGCAGGGACACGTCCCACTCGTGCAGCGACCTTTTCACCAGGCTGAGGTCTGGTGAGCCCTTCCTGTGTCCCAGTGAGAGCTGACAGGCTCAACTTCTACCCTCAAGCCATCAGACAGCTTAATTCCTGGCTGACACCTTAATTCACATTCCCTCCTGCAGCTTGCACTTTATAAGAGCTGTCCTGCATATCACTGGACCATTTATTGTACAGTATAACTTTTGTTTTTTATTTTTGCTTTCAGTATAGCTATTTTCCATATAACTTTCATTTTTTATGTCCATTTATTAGCCTGTCGTTACTTTCTGCTGTCTGTTTATATGGTGAAGTTGGCCACCTTGCCTTTCAACTACAGGTTATAGTCTGACTATATCTTGAATGTGACCCTTGAACCCTTGAATCCTTGCTGCGTTCTAGCCATTACATGCCTTTTTTGGACTCTTCATAACATAAGTGAATTAGGGTGTTGGAAAAGCCGTAATTTTGGCGCACGTTGTTGTGTGTTTTTCACATCATGAATCAGAGAAATACCGGCGTGAACGGTGCTGATCTTATGATCATCGCCCCTTCGTTGTTTTATTGGCTCGTATGATGTTGATTGACAGCCGGTATTTCCCGCGATGCAAAGTTTCCCTCGCCGTTTTTTGCAACCCGCCTTCCAGCTGAATAGTGGATTTTGATTGGTCGGTGTATACGCCCTTTCATTGGTAGAAATGTAGAGCGGTTTGCCGGGCCATCACTGAAATACACGTTTTGGTGAACTGGCGAAACGTGCAGGATGTCATCCTACAAATCTGTTCAATTAACTTAACACAAACATGGCAAACAGTGATGTGACCCGGGTCCTTCGCTTAATTCGCTCCGTTTATCCGATCGTGCGGACGGCCCAGGAGTTCTCGGACACTATAGTCTTCAAGGAGGGAAAGAAGGTGGTGCTGGTGGAGCCGTCGGACAGCGCGCGCTACACGTCATTTATCGAGGGACTGCTGATCTGCTCGGACAGGGTTTTGCAGCAAGTCCCCAGCTGCACCCAGGTCAGTTTACCCAGAATTAAAGAGGATGCAGGGGGAGAGAATTTCCAAGCCTGACATCGGATGCAACGAATCTGCTAAATAATGAATATAACACATACGTAATGCAACAATTCTATTTATTAAGTATTCAAACTAAAAGTTGGAAAACATGCATGCTATTATGATGTATATATGTAAAAAATATACCATTGAAGAGTATAAATATGAATAGCAATATTACATGGATGATTTATATTGTTATATTACTAATGGATGATGCGACGTGAACGATGGATATGATTTAGGGTGACGCTCACTTGCATGGAATATAAAATAAAATTACGTGCTACTACCTCTTCGTTTTGCAATGGCTGTTATACCCGTATTCTCATATCTCTCGCACGTATCCTGTCCCATTCAGTCGTCGTCTCTCAATCCCGTTGTGCAGGTCATTACGCTGGCAGAGCTGCTGGCTTTAGTGCTGAATACCCTGAAGAGGAGGAGGAGGAAGAACGTCTTGTCTCAAGGCTATTCCCTCTATGAGGGCAAGCAGATGGACGCCGACGTGCTGAAGTTCCACGGCAACATCTCCTTGAGCGCTGCCTACGTCTACCATAGCGACTTCTGGAAGAAGCTGCACAGTAGGCTGGGCACGGACCTGACCAGATACGTGCTGGAGAGCTGTACTGTCTTCACCACAGTGCCCCCTAGCTGCCTGTTACAGGTGTGCGGCCCTCCCTTTTATGACTGCGTCCCTGCAGGGCCAGGCTCCGCGTTTCAGCTCAGCAGGTTTAGAGCCGCTCACGGAGCCGCGAAGCCGAGACTGGGGCAGGCGGCAGGGGACCGGAGGATGAGGGAGAGGAGGAGTAGCAGGAGGGCGAGGAAGCGAAGGCGCAGCAGAGGGGAGGAAGCCGGAGAAGGGGAGGCCCAGGAGGACAAGGAGCCGCTCTCCAAGCGGGTGAGGTTGGAGGTCATGGGATTTAAACCCACAGCCACCAGGGGGCCGAGATTGCCTACCACCTTCCCGGAGGACGGTCCTTCTGGGAGAAAATTCCCGCTGCTGAGGCCCACCGACTGCTTCTTCCGCGCGCTGGGGCTGCTGTACGGAGGGCGTGGCCTGGGGAACTTCCTGCTGAACAGGAAGTTGAGGGTGGGGTCTGCGGTGCCTCGGCGCCTCCAGGGGCGGGACTTGGTGCGGCTGGTGTTCTTTGAAGGCCCAGTGTTTGGGAGCGGCACTGAGACGAAGCCCCGGAGGCTGCCGGTGCGGTTCCACGGCATGGTGGCCCTCTTCGCCGCGCTCCTCCGTCGACACCGCAGCTGTCCCTACACCCAGCTCTTGCGACGGACGTGTCCGGTGGGAGACACCGAAGCTGATGTCACCGTCCTCCTGACTCGCCACAGCACTCCCCGTCAGGTTTACCTCTTCGTCCGGGAGTGCCTCCATCGGGTCGTCCCCGAGGAGTTCTGGGGATCTGCCCACAACCGGGTCCACTTCCTGCTGCGTGTGAAGCGTTTCCTGTCCATGGGGAAGTTCGACCGGCTGTCTCTCTCTGAGCTCCTGTGGAAGATGAGGGTGAATGACTGTGATTGGCTCAAACTCAGCAAGACCGGTAAGGCGCCTCCCACTCAACCCCACCTAACCACCGTGATGTGGACGTGTGTCCTACAGCTCCTCGTCCCCCTCTCCCGCCTGCCTTTCCCCATTTCAGGTCGCTGCCCTGCCAGCGAGCACCGATACCGGGAGCATCTCCTGAGCCGGTTCCTGGCCTGGCTGCTGGACCGCTTCGTGATGGGCCTGGTGCGGGCCCTGTTCTATGTCACTGAGAGTGCCGGCCAAAAGAATGCCCTGCGTTTCTATCGGGAGCATGTTTGGGTGAAACTCCAGGATCAGGCGTTTGGGTAGGCCTCGGAGGCGCCCCTGCAACAGCAGGCCTCACTTGTGCCCCCGTTCCATCTTCATACCTCACATTTCCTTCATCCTATTCAGAAATTGGTGCTTTTTCATATTGAAAACATGGAATGTGTCCAAGAGGTGGCGTACTGTTTATGGACCAGGAGCCAGTTGCACAAAACACCTTAAGTATGACACTTAAGTGAAATTGTGCAGTTTCCATGGAGACTGTGTTTGCTTGCCCTCACGCCTGCTTGTGATACCTGTTATCGCCTCCAGTGTTAATTTCGTTGACAGAAATGTTGAGGAGAATATAGCCTGATGAAGGTTTTTTACTTGACCATAATTAAAACAAAAATGTGATTTTTCCTTTGATTGTTAAGGTGTGTTGTGCAACTGTTAAGGGAACTTTAAGGGATTCCTTAAGTATAAGACCAAGATAAGGGGAAAAACTTAAATATTTAAATAAAGATTTTAAGGAAACCTTAAGGAGAAGACTTAAGGGTGTTTTGTGCAATCAACTTTATTTTAAGGAAACCTTAACTCATGCATCTGGCCCCAGAAACTTAGAATCCCTTCTTTAATGCTGTAGAACAGTGTTTCCCATTCCAATCCTGCGGGACCCACAGTTGCACCACACTTTTGCTTCCCTGGTAGGTCCATGTTTTTGCTCCCTCTGAGCTCTTTGCCAGACGATACACATTTTTGCTCCCGCCCAGCTCTTTACCGGCTTGGGAAACACTGCTGTAGAACAATGTAGTTATAATCCAAACTGCTGCAAAAAGACAAACCTGGTAAGTAGATAAATGCAAAACAAGCTATGATGGGTTGACAGTGATGCTGGTTTCAGCCCCGGGGTACGAATGTTGGCCGTCTCCGTCCGTTAGGAAACACATCCTGAGGAGTCAGTGGGAGCTGCTGCCCCAGCAGCGTCTCCCTAAAGCTACGGTGGTGTCCCGCCTACGCTTCATACCCAAGCCTGGGGGCATGAGACCCATTGCCAGGATGGCGAGGGCAGACAGCCGGACGTGGGTACGAGTCTCCAAGTTGCCCACTTGTACTGATAGGTTTTGAATCTTCCTGTAACCTTAGGATGGGTCAGTACTGTGGCTCCCAGCTTTGTGCTGCCTAACCCTAACCTTAACCCTAACCTTAACCCTAACCCTAACCACTGTCTGTTCCATTCTGCACCTTACTGTTGTCATGTCTCAGCCCTGCCTAATGGCCACTTACGTCCTGCCTGATGTCATCTGTACTTCTGAATTCGAATTTCAGGGGGATTTTAATTCCAACTCCAGTTCCATTTCCTGAATTGGATTGGAATTGATGAATGCATTCCGGAATGGCCCCAACCCTGCTTCTGTGGAGCCAACCACTTTATTGACTCTAAAATGCTCAGCTAACATCTTTGCTTTAACCTTTAACCTACATGCAGCTTGGTCACTGGTATAAATCTTTTTTATTTACTGTATGGGTTTCAGACGAGTGATGTTTTATGGTATCTGTCTCCAAGCTTTTTCAGTCTCGAATCAAGGACTTGCACGACTTCCTGCGGTTTTGCGTCCAGAAAAGACCGACTCTCCTTGGCTCCACCGTGTTTGGCGTTCGCGACATCCACCAGACACTGGGCCCGTTCGCGGCCCTCCATAAGGAGAAGCCCCGCCCCCTCTATTTCGTGAAGGTGATATTAGTGAATTGAATGGCGTTAATGTGAGCCAATGGCAATGCATATGAAAGATGCATTTGGAAACTTGTGTGTCTGTTAATGCGTGCCCTGGCTAGGTGGACGTTAGCGGCGCCTATGACAGCCTGCCCCACGACAAGCTGCTGCAGGTCGTCACGGAGGTGCTCTTCCCCATATGGAACGAGGCCTTTGTCATTCGCTGGTGGGCCCAGGTGTGGTCTGAGGCCAACGCCGGCATGAAGAAGGCATTCCGAAGACGGGTGAGCTGTCAGTATGGTTTTATTAACGGGGTGGAAATTTTAAATTTGCGTGTAGATTAATGCATTTGGTAGTTGTTAAATGTTGGGATCTTTGTGGGTTTTGGAGTAGTGAGTTACACTGCTGCTTATGACTATTCCTGTGATCGGAAGGTTGCTGGTTCAAATCCCCTGGCTGACAGAGTGATGTCACCATTTGGCTCTTGAGCAAGGCTCTTAACCTCGATCGCTGCAGGAACGCCAGCTGACAGTGCTCTGTGATCCTCACTTGTACTTAGGATAAAGGCATCTTCTAAATAAAAGATAAATGCATCTCTGTGGTAGGTAGAGAAGTGGGGCGAGACAGACACCACAGTGAGGGGCTTCATGATGACGATTCAGCAGAATAGGAAGATTCACGACTCCATTCTTATAGAGCAGGTGAGAGGAAACATGGAGCCAAACGGGCTTCCCCGTTCTATTGGAACATCCATCCATCTATCTATCCATCCATCCATCCATCCATCTGTCCATCATCAAGCACTAATACAAGTTTTCTGTGAGCCTGGGGTCTCTCCCAGGATACACATAGTCTGTGGCTAGCAACACCGTGGTTACATTAAAGTTATTTTTGTACTTTCAGTGCCCATTTAATATCTCCCAAATTAATTGAATGTGCAGACAAAATCCATACTTGTTTGAAGAGTTTAAAGGTTTAATGTTAAGCTCACCAATTGTGGCGCCAAAACGAAGCAGCTTAGTTCTGATGCTGGATAATTTGAATAATGCTAGAACTTTCTAGAAATATATTATTAAAAGGTACAGAAGTTCTTAAAGTTTAGATCTATTTTTCCCCAGCGATACTCACTCGACACGTATGGTAAAGACGTCTTTGAATTCTTCAAGCAGATGTTGGCTAACTACGTCATTCAGTTTGGAAAGAAGTAAGTCCATTTTCTCAAATATCACCTTCCTGGGTGTTGAAGGTGGCGGTTCTCGTGCGTCTCCGCAAACCTTCGCTTTTAACGTTTCTAGAACGTTCCGGCAGTGCCGCGGGATTCCGCAGGGCTCAGTGGTGTCTGCTTTGCTCTGCTGCCTCTGTTACGGACACCTGGAGAACTCCCTGTTTCGAGACATTACAGACGGAGGAGGGTATGGCTTTGCTGCATGTCATGTGACCTTGCCTGTGTGTTCCTACCAAATCTCAGGGTACATCCGAAATGTCAAACTTTACTATGTAGTAGTGAGCGGAATGTAGGAATCCTCAGTATGGATGAGACAGTAAGCAAACGATACCTGGATGATGTAATACATTCTGTGAAATTCCTAAGTTTAAAATGATGGAGGCTGTGCTATCCCACAAGGCCACTGGAGCGGCATCCAGAGATGAAGATTACTTCTTGCTCAGAAATTTGTGGAGGAATGATGGTGATGGAAGATGGTGGAGGAAGTGCCGTTTCTGTACAAACAGTACCGTTACATAAATTGACCTGAATATGAATATTTTTTTCGTTGATGGTTTTTAACAGTTTTTGAATCTAGTGTGGGTCAGGCTATGTCATTAGTAAACATCCCGGTGAGGTAATATGAAAGATGACGACCGCGGTGCATCCTTATGCATGCATACTGCTCTCCTGCATATTGTACATATAGTATGTACTACATTAACGGTCAGATATTAGACTTCAGGAATTTCAGTATGTACTGTGTCAGCAGGCAATTTTTAGCGCATCCTTAAAGTCTTTAGTGTTGGTTCTTCACAGAAACAAGCACACTAAGCAGTCAAATCATTACCCTGCAGAACTAACTTTGGCCAACAGGTAGCACTGTGGCAACTCATAGAATTTAAAAGTATACTTCTTACGCTAGAAACTCTTGAGGTCACGCCTACTAGGGATGCCTTCTTTACAAAGATGATTTCATGTCTTATTGTTTATGCTGCAGTTTCTGTTTATGTGCGTTTTGCTGAGGTTTGCAAAGACTTTTGGCCTTTAGTACATGCAGGTTCTGTCAAAATCTGTGTGGTTGGTTCTCCTCCTTGTGCGGGGTCAGGGCGGACTGGCCTGGTGCTGCCCAAGGCTTAAGGTACATGTGTTTGGTCTCCACGCTGCTAGGTGTTTGCTGAGGCTGGTCGACGACTTCCTGCTCATCACACCCGAGTTTGACAAGGCCCAGATGTTCCTCAAGTGGGTCCATGACCTTCAAGGGTTATTTTGTCATGAAACTATACGGCCATTTTGGTGAAAAACGGTGCAATATCATTCCAACACCTCTGGCGTAACAGATCCCTGCTGGCTGGCGTTCCGGAGTACGGCTGCTTTGCAAATCCCGCGAAGGTCGCTGTGAACTTCCCTGTGGATGACATGGAGGGCATTCCCAGCGTCCACCAGCTGCCCTTCCAGTGCTTGTTTCCGTGGTGCGGGCTTCTTCTGGACACTGATAACTTGGATGTCTATAATGACTACTCCAGGTGAGGATGCGGGTTGGACAGGAGAAGCACCACTGGTAGCTCCTCAGGATGGGTTCAGGGCACAAAGCAATTGGGCCACAGGCGCCTAAAGTGGTGCTTTTTAAACCCCTAGGTCCCATTTATTCAAATCACGGTCCTCGAGGTCTGAGCACTGCTGGTTTTCCAGCCTTCCTTTACCTGTCAGTCAGGTGTGAAGCCTCTGACCAATCAGAATCAGTAATTATTAACCTAACTACCTGGGAGAACTGAAAACAAGGCCTGGATTTGGAATCGAGGTCCAGATTTGAAGAACCCTGCCCTAGGTGAATACACTGAATAAAATATAGGGCTGCATGAAATCACCTCTCGATGTGCTTGTGATTATGTGGTGCAGTAATCACCAGGGCTTTAGATGTCAGGCGACAGGGATGCCAGCTTTTCGATACTTTATGGACATTTATTTATGTAAGCAGATTAGCAGGACGCCTAAAACATTAATGAGATGCGTATCGTGATGCCCATAAGTTAGTAATCTGTATAAATTCTGCGTTTCCTTATGTTCATTGCATTAGGTTAGCGGAGCACGTCACAAGCAACTGCACGGTATGCACTGAAGTGGCGGTGAATTGCAGTTTAGCTGAGGAAAGCTGGCGTCCAATCAGATGTTTCATTCGTCATCGGAAGCCTTGGTGATTATCGTGCATGCACCATGTAATCACCAGTACATCGCAATGTGTTACCGTGCAGCCCTGCAACCCTAATAAAAAAATCAGAAAAATTTCAAAATGGATGTTTGCTAAGATAAACGTTCATTAGCATGAAGATTGTCATTCCCCTTGAAGCTGTGCTTTAGCGTAACTTGCTCTGAATGAGACACTACAGATGTTCCGACTATAGAAAAAGGGCCTTCTTTTTATCACTGATGCCCAGAAATGTCACTTTAAGAAATACAAATAACTGAATGAAAATAGATTTTTTAAACCACTGAAATTTTATACTATTTTGAATGCTGGCAGAGTTCCCAACCTGGGTTAGTTATGCATATTATCTGTTAATAATTTATCTGTGTTGTAATGTGTGACACATTTTTTCCACATATTCTGGTTTAGCCCTCGTGAAATAGCTGCAATAAACCATCTGTTGTAGTTTAGTCCTCGTGGAACAGCTAAGATAAAGTTTTGTTGCTACGTTTTATTGGCATCCTGCAGCACAAGAAGATGCTGTCATGACAAGTCGTGGTTAAAGGCGCCATGCGAAGGGTTTTATGGGAAAGACGTTATGATGCGTTTAAATGTTAAAGACCCAAAGCCGCTTAATCTCATAAAACCTTTCGTTTGCTGTGTTCTTGATAGAACCAGCTGTTCACATGCTACAATGAAGTGTGCTAACGATCTGTCCTGGTGGGTTAGTCCCATGGATGATAGTCCAAGTCAGGACTCATACGTGTCTGTAGACTCTAACTGTGGACCCCCCCCCCCCCCCCGCACCCACCATGTCAGTTATGCTGGCCTTTCCTTGCGGAGCAGCCTGACCCTGGGCTCCTCGCCCTTCCCCGGACAGCACATGAAGAGAAAGCTCCTGTCCATCTTGAAGCTTAAGTGCCTCCCCATTCTCCTGGACCTGAAGGTGAGAACCTGGCCTTTGTCACGTCAGGGATGTTTGGACCTGATCAGTCTTCTCCGTCAGCCGACACGTTTCTTGTTTAACCAGTTTATAGAGTTTGATATGTTACTAGATCAGTTAAGTACCTTGCTTAAGGGTACATTAGTATAGCTTTTCATAATATTTGAAATATTTTGCATTTGAACCAGGGGGCAGTGTTTACCTAAGTGGGTTCGCAATCTGTGCTTTTGTCCTTAAGGTTGTAGGTTCAAATCCCATACCCGGCAGAATAATCACATAATTGTTAATCTGACTCAAAGCTTTCTGTTCTTGTACATTGTCTTGTACAAAAGCATCTGCTAAATGTATGATTGTAATGCATCTTCTGGTTATGAATCTCTGCTCCTAGGATTACCTGTTTGCCGGTGTTTTTTAATCTCTTGTGGCCTCAGTGGTATGAGGTGAACATTGGTTTGTCTTCACGCAGATGAACTCACCGCAGGCCGTCTACCTGAACATCTACAAGCTCGTGCTGCTTCAGGCTCATAGGTACTACACCCGTACCTGAACCTGCCTTGTAGAATAATCTCAAAAATCATCCATTTTATTTTGCAGGGATTGTAGAACGAAACTCATTGACCAAACATCTGTTGAGTCTTATAAGGAAGAGGTGGAATTATCTCTTTAAAAAGACAAATCCCAACCCTTGTTACATGTAGTCATCATATATGCTGTAATAAATGGACTTCAGTCTCTCGTACTTAGAATGCAGCTCGAATTCCTAACATCATTCAAATGGAGGTTGATGTTTAACATGTCTATTATTGCACCGGCCAGACCTTAGAGGTTAATCATTCTGATAGCAGTGGGATGAGCTCAGCTGGTGGAGATCCATAAGTGTGGCCACGCCCTTCCCGTTACCCATCATTCAGCCTGTCTGCCACACAGAAATCACTGTCAACGGCCCTCATGAAATTTAGAAACACGGTCCTGTTTTTCACACTTAAAGATAAAAGCCCACGGTTATTACTGAATACACATAGTGTGGCTTTTAGACAATAGGGATGGGGATTCCTGTCTTTGAGGGCAACTGGGTTAGCTGGTTAACTGCTTAGTCCATTACTTTGATAGGAAGTCACTTTGCATGGTGTTTCATGGGTAAATAACCTGTTTCAACTGACAGGTTGGATGCAGCAGGTCACCTTACTCACTCGGTATCTGCGTCGGAGGGTGGTGGACCAGCAGTGCTGCTCGCCTTGCTCTGTGGGCATCGCCATCTGTGATCTTCTCTGCCCTTGGAAGTTGTTCTCCTTTATTGCAGATTCCATGCCTGCGTGCAGAACTTGCCCTTCGGCCAGAAGGTCAAGAACAACCCACGTTTCTTCGAAGTCATGATCTGGAAGATGGGGAAGCTTTGCAACCAGCTGATCAGGAAGAACAACCAGGGCAAGTCCTCTTTAACTGGTACTTTATATAGGCCTGTACCAGTAGGGGGGGTTTCATAAAGCGGTGCATCTCCACCTCTCTCAGGAGACCACCTGGGCTTCAGGAACATGGGAGGCTGCCTGCAGTTTGAGGCTGTGGAGCTGATGTTCTGCATCTCCTTCCTCACCATCCTCTCGCGTCACAGAAGCCTCTACAGGTGCCTTCTTCCACGGCTGCGGACGCGTACGTACTGGTATCCATGCTCTTGGTTCCGATACTGCTACTCCACCGGGGAATGATTGACAGCACTCACTAAGCCCCTCCCCCTTCAGAAGCCTTATTGGTACAGGGATCAGTTCATTGGAATGTGTCTGGTCACCTACCCCTTTTGCTCTGCATATACTGATGAGAGCCAAACTTGGGGTACAAGCACAAAGTCACCAATTCAGCATTTTTCGGGGGGATAAGGACCTTACTTAAGAACCTAATGGTGATGTGACCGAGCACGGGATTCAAACTGGAAACCTTCCAATCACAGACATAGACGCCTAACCCACTGGGCCACACACCACATCCCATCTCCGGTTATTGTTGTATCCATATCTTGACAGGTGAACAATTTCTATGACTCATCACCCCAGTTACCTTGTTAATAGTGTTTTTTTTACATCATTTTCCTGGCACTGTTTTGGTGGACCAGCCGTTTCCTGACAGCTCAGTTACAAATGACCTTTGACCTTATAGTTATACCTGCAATGCTATGGTTCCCTGTCACCTTTTCTGATTTTTCTCCATATCCTACCAGGTAAGAGGCGGCTGGAACGGAAGCTGGGGACAGTGCGGCTGGCCGTCGTCCAGCGTGCGTCTACGCCTGAAATCCCCGAGGACTTCCGGTGCATCTATGTCTAAAAGTCTGTTGATTTTCGTGAGGCCTGAATGATGTCCAGATGTTTTAACTGTTCTGTGTGATATCTTGTACGTATTCTTGTGAAAATGTTTCATAAATCCTCAAATAAACTCTTAAACAGCAAAATGCATCTCAAGTTTGGAAACCATGTAAGATGAGGAAGCAAACTCTGAATTGACGTTCGCATCGCAAACAACGATTATTGCACCCCCCCCCCCGGTTCTGCTGGGTGTGATTAATGATGTTTCCTAAATTGCATTAGTGAGCCCTTTCACTCTGCATGGTCCATTCGCCTCTTCAGTACAATCTACAGTTGGCAGCAGGCGTCATTCAATCGGACTGGTTGCCAGGAAACGCTGGTGTCCATAGCGGGAATCAAAGTGCCGTTCTTGTGGTGATTAGCCTTCCTGTCTGCCGTCTCACTGTAAGGTTTCACCCGGGGAAGATGGCACGTTTATGAGATCAAATTCTACGCTTGTAAATTCTGTTTTTGTTTTGTTTTTACACAAATGCTTTCGTCAGACTGTTTTGCAGACAGATTTTATAGTGTCAAAGTTGACATTTTATTATGGATTCCGGATGGACGGATAGATACCTTTTATTGTAAATGTATTTCATTGTCACTTGGCAGTCGCTCTGCTCTGTGTTTAACATTCATTTTGTAATGTGCTCACATATTTATACCATAACTGAATCCAGACGTAATGCCCATATTTAGCTGGAAGCTAGCGAAATTATTTTTAAACAAGTACAGATTATAAATAAAACAGCTTGTCTATATTATTTTAAGAGAAATGGCTCAGATTTGTCTGAAATCCTTTTGGGTTTCTTTCAAACCCTTTGGATAAATTCCATACTCCAGGATAATTTTTACATTTTCTGTTGAGCATTGATTTGATAAATACATGAAACAAGAACTGTGTCTGTCTGGTTGCCGTCCTCGTACGGATTTATATACGGCGTGCTGTTACCCCTGCAACGACGCACGAAAAACTTGTAGACGGTAACGATGGGGATGAAGATGCACGGCAGGGCGGAGAGCAGCACGCAAATGGCGAAAACCCAGTCAGGGTAGGGCTGGTCTTCAGTCTGGGGGAAGCCCACCTGCAGACATTGGCTATTAGTCATGGATTATTTGCACTTGGAGCCTAATAGATGTTAAATTCAACCGATTTCTATGGTCCAGTGAGTCAATTTCCCACTTTGGTGGCTATGTGCAGTTTCTGTTCATGATATGGTATGACTTATGTCCATTTTATTATAACTTAGTATATACCAATATGTAAGTGTTGTTCATTTACAGTCTGGGCTTGATGTGCAGTAGATATGTCAATAGTACAGGATTATTACAGCACTGTTTCCCAATCCATTCTTCAGGGAAACACAGTCGCTCCATGTTTTTGCTCTCTCTCAGCTCCCTGCCAGACAGTCCACATTTTTGCTCCCATGGTAAAACGTGGACTGTCTGTGGGTCCCCGAGGACCGGATTGGGAAACACTGTATTACAGTATATAACCTGGGTTTAGCTGAGCATAATGTATGCAGCTTCTGACTGCTGTTGGCTTTTTTGATAGTTTTATGTATATGAATGGTTTTACATATTTGCTTAGTGCACATGCATAGACATGTGGTTCTAAATGAAGACGATATTAGAACGTACGTAGTCCGGGTTCCACGCCGGGTACTCCGGCACTCTGGAAGCCTCGATCACCACATAAGCCACAAACACGACCAGCAGCATCAGGGGGCTGATCACCAACCAACATGTCTGCCAAAAAAAGTTGGGCTTCTTGCCGGTCATCTCTTTAATGTCCTCTCTGAACCTGCAACGACATTCAGGTGACACTGGTCTCGCCATGTGCCGGCCTTGATGTTGAGTTACCATTACCGTCATTTCATAATTACGCCAATTGCAGATTGGCACTATGATATTGGAAGGAAGGGAATGCAAGATGAAAAGGTGAATGTGCAGTTTGACATCTGAAAAGGTACCTCTTCATACCGTAGACATAAACCACAGCGACGATCTCAAAGAAAGCTATGACCAGCAGGGGCAGGGAGCCCACGTAGCTGTTAAAGATCTCCAGCCAGTAGTTACCCGAGCCCATTGTGAAAATCAGGCCGATCGCAAAAGAGACCAGACATATCAAACCTAATGGAATGAAGAAGAAGGAAATGATATTTAGGAAATTATGTCTGGCCAAACTTCAAAACAAGACAGTCTTTGCAAAATAAACAATTAATTAAAAGTACCATTGCCAAATTAATTTTGAAAACCTTGAATCAAACTACACAAAAAAATCCTATGTCTGATCTGAGCTGGCTGAATCATCTGAGATTATCAGTGTATTTTCGGATTAACATTAAAATTCTGTGTTTGGCACATTGGAAGACTACTAGATTACCAGAGGTAGATAGCTCAAGTCAAAAAAGTAAAAATCTGGACCAAGATGTCGTCTGTGACAGTCATTCCAACTGGTTGGTTGAAACAAAATCTTGATCTGGATTTTTACTTTCTGGACCTAAGCTGTCCACCTCTGATGATTGCTATCAGATGACCTGTGAGAATTTCCTTGGGCATCCACTTGGGCACCATGTGGAGGTCCTGCAGGGGTGCGAGGACCCCTTCCAGGTTCCCAAACATGGAGGAAAGTCCAAGGCTGAAGAGCATGATGAAGAAGAGCACGGCCCACACCTGTGAGGCCGGCATCTCAATCACTGCCTCCGTGAAGACAATGAACGCCAGACCAGTTCCAGAAGCACTCTACAACATATATCAGAATCAGAATCAGAAAAACTTTATTGATCCCGGAGGAAATTGCTCCAATATATCAATATAATATATATCAGTGCTTAAAGAGAAATGTTTGGGAAATTTTGAAAATTCTGAAACTTGGTTCAAACATACATTTGTTCATCAAGTAATACTGAAACTGAGATGACACCATTACCAATAGCTACTGTTTAAAAGAAAGTTATCGTAATATTTATAGAATATGATTGGAGTACCTGGTCAAGGAAGGTCTGAATATCACAGTGTTTCAGGTTTAGGCTTAAAACTCGGGCAGGATTTGTTGAGTTCAGATATTCTAACCACTTGTCATAGTTTTCAAGGGTTATATTCGTGTCTCCAATGTCAAATTCATTAGTCAGAGCCAGGATATTTCTATAAGATGGCAAATAATAATTAATCTTTTTTTGCTGATACCCCATTGCCTTCAGCACTGTATATCAACATCCTGACCTTTCTGCAAAATCGTTGCGACCCACCTCTGCTGGCAGGAATTGAAGTTCGAGTACGCCTTAAATCCTAGAATGGAGAAGATGGGGATTGAGGCGTAGAGGGACGTGGCACTGTTGATGCACCCCACGAGCAGTGCGTCTCGCTCGCAGTTGTTCCTGAAAGACAAACTCGTTTAAGACCCCCCCTGAGCGTGAACAGCATCACTCGTTGGGTTCAGCGAGGCGAGGGACTCACTTGGGAGGATTGTAACTGGAGAAAGATATGAGTCCCCCGAAAGCTAAGGACAGCGAAAAAAAAATCTGCGTGGCTGCATCTAGCCACACTTTAGGGTTCTTCAGTGTCTCCCACTGAAAAACATACCACACAGGTCACATGACCAGGGCCTGTTTCCACCCTGTGATACCACATCCTACATAAATACCAGGCAGCACTTGGCCTCACAACCAGAGGTGATTCTAGGGGCACTGCCCCCCCCTCCCCCAACACACCCCGCCCAACATGGTAACATTTATGACCATTATTTTACCATGAAGTCTAAATTAATAATATCAGCAAAGGGAATTTAATAAACACAATTGCATTATTTTCACTGCACTGTGAAAAGCAGAATACACAAATAAAGCAGATTTATCGTTGATGTACTATGCAATTCGGCCCCTTTAGGGGCCCCAGGCAATTGCCGCTGGTCGCAGTTCCAGGCCTATGATCTCAATTTCTACCCCTGGCTCTGTGTGTGTCTGGAGTTTGTATGTTCTTCGTAGGCTGTGCAGATTATCTCTGGGTACTCCTACAAAACTGCAGTTAGTTAGTTCACCCCCCCGTCCTAGGCAATGTCAAATTGGCTTGCTAAGTTGGCACCCCACCAGATGATGATGCCCTAGGTGGCTGCCTATGCCGCCGAATGGGTCGACGGGCACCGCCTCCAGATTGTCAGCAGTGTGAGATGATTGTATGTGAGTGTGCGCCCTGAGATGGACTGACTTGCTGTCCAGAGTGCATCGCTTCCTCACGCCTTGTGCTTCCTGAGATCACTGTGAAGCTGGATGGATGAATGAACACAAGAGGCATCTTCGGATGAAAAGCCAAGACTCACATCGGGGGTGAAGAGGTAACGGAGGCCAACGGTAGCGCCTGGGAGGGTGAGGGCTTGGACCAGGAAGATGGTGAGGACCAGGTATGGGAACGTCGCCGTGACGTACACCGCCTGTATGGACGCAAGCACGAGCCCATCTAGGTTTGGTGTGTCTTCTTTCATGTCACCAAAACCATGCTGGCATCAGCTCTCGTGGCTGACCTCGCATCGCCCACCTTTCCGATGGTCTCAATGCCGCGTATGAAGCAGAGGTACACCACGCACCACGCACTCGCCAGGCACAAAACCATCTGCCACTGCAACGAGCCGTTGATTTCGATGTTGGCTGTTATATTTAGTGTCTCGCGGTACCAGAAATAGTTAACGGGCGTGCTTTCCACGCATTCTTCCACGTAGCCTGCAACAATAAGCCAGTTATTACATTCACTCAAGATAATATTTCACAATACACTCAACCCATTGTACTGAATACTGAAAATAATTTAACAATAATTTACTGTAGTTCCAAAGAAATTACTAATATACACTTGGTGACACTTTCAAGCTGTCATCTATAGTGCATTATAGATACCTTCATAATGCATTATAATGGTCGGTACAAGAATTGATAAAGCATTACAGCAAATTCTATTGTCAGTCATAAGGCATTATAGTGTTGATTGCAATACTTCATAAGCTCTAATGAAGCTCTCATCTATAATGCACTATAGATACCTTCATAATGCATTATAACGGTTGGTACAAAAAGTAATAAAGCATTACAGCATCTTCTGTTGTCAGTCATAAGGCATTATAGTGTTGATTATAATACTTCATAAGCTCCAATGAAGTTCTCATCTAAAATGCATTACAGTTACCTTCATTAGCTGCATTATAATGGCCAGTATAAGAATTAAGGATGCCTTATTCTGCGTTATAAAGGAATCTATAGTGTATTATAGATGAGAGCTTCATGAGGAAGTCATAATGCATAATAAACATGGCTATAATGTTTTATGCCTTTGTATAAATATTTATAGCCATGTTTATAATGCTTTATGAATGCATTATGATGTGTACTGAATGTGTTCATAGATTCTTATAGACACGGCATTCATAGAAAGTGTTACCATACATTTAGTGGCTGCTTTATTAGGTGTGCTTAGCTAGTACTGGGTAGGACTCGCTCTTGCCTTCAGAACCACTTTAAGGATAGATGCCTCACGGAGTATGTCTACTCAGATTGTTTGGTTCGGTACCTGTCAGGTCTGATTTGAGAGGGCAGTACTTCCAAGGTAGGGGCTCCTGAAAAGAATTGAAGAAATACCAAAGGACCCATGCCAGGATGGTGTTATAGAAGAGGCCCACCAGAAAGGACACAACCAGGGATGCAACACCTACACAATCCAGAAAAAACACAAAGGAAGGCAAAAGATCCCTCAGTCTGACACATGAGTAGCCAGCAAGAGCAAATTTCACTACACAGTAGCTAAGAAGGACAAACACAATAGTATATGTGGTACAGAGTTACGAGCCCTTTTATGATTTTGGTATTGCACCTATTAAAGAAGAGTAATTATCCCACTGAGACGTAGCTGCATTTTAGCGTGCTCCAAACTACGCTGTCGTGACATTCATCACCTTCAAAAAATGAACAATCTACACAGATTTCTAATACAAACACTGTTGAGAAATTAAATAGACAGACGGAACATACCAACTCCACCCAAGTAGGGTGATATTGAATTCCACACTCCGATGCTTCCTGACCTCAGCTTTTGCCCAATGGCCAGCTCGAGGTACAACAGGGGGAGTCCCTCAAACACCAGTGCGATCAGGTAGGGGATCAGGAAGGCCCCTGCTCAGTTACAGACACATGTATAAATATGTTTGCATGCATTTATATATTGTTACATGCAGGGGAGTAGCTAGAAATTCTAGGTCCCCTACTTGGGTTGGTACTTTTCAATCTGAAATACGGATCCCATGCTAGATAGAATATTATGGCTGGGGCGTCCCTTCAGTTAATTTTGGGGGACCTACGAAATGCTGGGGCCCCTGAATTTTTGAAGTCATTCAAACCCCTTCCACACTATTGTGAGAACCAGGTGGCTCTTGTTTCAGTCATTCAGTGCTAGTTCCTGTGTTTATTTAGCCATTACTCAGAGAAACAACGCTGGTGTTTTAAGGATTAGGCCAGTTCTTAGCTATTTTATCTGTGTATATTGAGTCTTCAGTGAGACATTGTAAAAATCCATCCTTATGCCAAGAAACATTTATATTCTCGAAGCTCCCAATAGTGCTGATAAGTGCTGTAGCATGTCTGGATAGGCTGTCCAGGTGTGGACAAACAACATCACCAGCATGGCAAGCTACCTCAGAAGGAAAGCTGGTGATCATTTGACATTCTCCACGCCACACTGCAAAGAGCCATACGTAATGTAATAATGTAAGACTTCCTTGCTAACCTCAACAACGTAGCATCCTCAGACACCGATTGGAAGGAAAATTTTCCTTGAAAATCTACCAAATCCATGAATAAAAGTGGAAAATGTCCAAATCTCCAAGAAAACCATTTTAAAAAATAAATCAAGAAATCTAAAATCTAAGACAACTAACATTTTTACGGAGTTAAATTGACCCAGTTTAGTATTGCTCTAATAATAATTTCTATTGTTCCTCAAGCACCATACCTGATTGATACATCATGTCATGCTGGAGAATATACACAGTGATTTTAGTTGCCACATTATACCACGTATTATGGTATTATGAAGGGGGTCTTACCTCCTCCATAGATCTGGCACAGGTAGGGGAAGCGCCAGACGTTGCCCAGACCCACAGCAAATCCGATGCAAGTGAGCAGGTACTGAACTTTGTTGTCCCACTTGGGTCGCTCGTCGGTGGTGCTGGTGCTTTTACTCATCTCTGTGCTTAAAATGCTTACAGACTGCAGTGCGAGCTTAGCTTCTTGTAGACATGTGCAGATTGTCCTGAAATATGTGTCACTGGAGCTATATAAGGTTTTTTTTTTTTGGAAAGCTGAAAGCAGGAAGAGAATGACCCAGGTACGTGGGGGTTTCCTGTTAATTTGAGTGCTGGGTGTGTTCAGGAGTGTACACTGCCTAGATAGTGCCATTATAGTCATAGGCAGAGGAATTCAAACTGGGGGGTGCGAAAACATTGCAGGGGGGCACCAGTGAGGGAAAAAACAAATAGGGGGTTTGAGGTTGGAGCAGACCTGCTTATATATGGCTACCATCCATTAAAGGGATAACAAATAATGTGAACACATTATATGTCTGTAAACATATCAAAGTACCAAATTATTATTTTTTTACCTTGAGCACATTTGCAAGCTTGATGTGCACACGGGCATTTTCTGGATAATGCTTGTGCAATGTTATAAGACCTTGAATACAACCAAGCACAGCTGTCGGCACAGCTACTATGGTTTGCGATACTAGCTTTAATCTGTTACTGCAGCCACGACGCCAAAAGCAAAAAATGTCTTGCATCCAAGAAAACGGGTGAGGGTATAACAAGGAATTATTTTACTGCGACACCTAATGGACAGATCTGTGAAATGCCTCTAAATCCCACATCAATTTATGTAAACATTATAAAATTCACACGTTATCATTTGCGGAATTAACAACTGAAGGGAGTTTGCTCTGTATTTTTCTTTACGATTTATGAAACTAAAACTATGTATAATATATTGTGATATTATGGTGTTTTGATTAAAATGTTTTTAATTAGTTTAATGTAATAAATATTTGTCAATTTTGCTAAAGCAACAAGCATAACTGGGTGAATAGGGAAAAAGATTTTTAATATAATAAAGAAAATTTTAACTACATATTGGTAGCATGCATTTGGCAGCAAAGTATTTTATCTGACAGTAAACTTGCATCCCCATCAGGCATCCAACATTGCCACAACGTTGAATAGCAGTTGAAATTACGTTGAATAACGTAATTATAATGCTGAGATTTCAATAACTGCTGTGAGCAAGTAAGGACAACATTGCCACTATGTTGATCTCGCGTCGAAATATAACAATATAATATATTATTTTTAAAAATTAAAAAATCATTCTGGTAGCACCCTGCAAACATTTAACATTTTAGATGTATATATTTTTTTAAATGCTGTAACCTCTCGGTCTGGGCTAAACGCCAAAGCGTATTCGCGCATGCGCACTTCTTGCATTCTCCAGCGGTCTCCGGCACTAACGGTCTTGCGGTTTTGCAAACACTTGGAAGCCGTCGAGGATCCTGTGTGCAGGCAATCAAAAAGGTAAGCATAGGCAATCATAAAGTTTACCACCGTCTAACGTAAAAGTTAATACTTAAAACTTTTTATACTTAAAACTTATGAATAAACCATTACATGTTTACAATTGAATGCGAGTGCTAGGTTTTGGGTCGCAGGCTCCCACAGCCTAGGAGCTATTAAAAAAAAGGCCAAATTTTATAGAAAAAAATTATATCAATTAAACAAAGGGTGTTTCCGGGATAGGCTCCGGACCCCCCGCGACCCAGTAGGATGAGCGGCTTGGATAATGGATGGATGGATGGATAAACAAAGGGTTAAAATCGAACGAAAGTTGCTGCGTCCTATAGGCCTCAGGTAGTAGCACAGGGGTCACCAACGGTCCTGGAGGGCTACTATCCAGTAGGCATCTTACCTGGCTTCTGATGTAGTGTAGTAGTGTAATTTGCACCCATTTGGGCGTCATAAGCTCCCATTACCTAGAAGCTATTGAAAGAAATCTATTTACCCACTTTTTCCTTTTCAAATGATAATTTAAAATATAATAAAGTGTTAAAAATTAGTAAAGTTCACTTTGTCCTGTGTCAGGTAGTTGTAGAATATGCACTCATTTTGGAGTTACTGGGTCCTATCGCATTTTAGTTATTGCAAGCAATCAGTATTTTATTTTGACAGTATTTCGTTGACGGTCCCTAAATCAGATCAGCGGTGCGCGAGCGTCTCCAAAGCTGTGGAATTGATCTGGCCGTCTTTCGACAGCCTTATGCCGTCTAGCGTGAGTGAAGCACCGCCGCGAAGTTTGGAGCGTGTGGATCTGAATATCCGTCGAATATCCAACCTAAAACTGATTTCACCTCAGTATTTCACCTTTGTATCAGTAAGGTTGGCGTTGTTTTAAAAGTGTTAGTTGGCACAGAAAACATTTTTAAGTGATATGGATATGACGTACGTTCTGGTATTGCCATAAGCCGCTAGTGTGGCCTCTCGATGAAGGAATTAATTTTTTTTTACAACGACCAGTCTGTGGTTTGCTAGCTTTTTGTAGCCACTGTGCTGATTTCGCGTCGAAATACATGCATTTTCACTTGATGTGATAGTTTCTTAACATGATCCTCTGACAACCTGCGTCCTTTGCATTTATTACCATCAGAAGTTTAATATTTTGACCCACCTGAATTGTACTGCACAAAAGTCCCAGATGGCTAATAAAGCCATTCCATAAGAACCAAAAAGCCTGTCTTCTACTTTGCTGTAAAAACCTCATAATTTCATGTAACTCAGAATGTGGATTTGGTAGTGTCTTACTGAGATAGAATGTGCAGGCAACCTTCTTTATTAGACATTTTGAAAAATCCTGACATCATTTAATGAATACCAAGCACTCACATTCAATTGTAAACATGTAATGGTTTATTCATAAGTTTTAAGTACAAAAAGTTTTAAGTATAAAAAGACATAGACATTATGACAGATATTTAGACATTGTGCTCAATCTCCTCCACTATTGCTTTGCTCTAATACTGCATGTTCTTCATTATTGCAGTGATCTCCTTCACTTTCTCCATCGCCTACAGTCTTTTCCACCTCCGAAGCCTTGCCAAGCTGCTTCATCTCCAGCACATCCACTTCTTTTAGTTCATTTTGTAGGTCTTCTGTCTTTTCCAAAATTGCCTCAATCTTTTCCTTTAGCCGCAGCAGATTTGCCTCTGCATCTTCTTCTGCCTCCACTGGTGGTATAGTGACGTCTTTCTCTTTTTGTACGTCAGTCATTCCTTCATCGATCACCTCATCTACCACAGTGTGGGGCTGCTATCTCGGCCTCTCATCACTTTGTGTTAAATCAGGCTTTTTTTCTTTCCCTTTTTTCACAAAGGAAAATATCTTGCGCCAGAATTTCTTTTGTTTCTTGTTTTCTTTGCTCTTCTGCTTTTTTGAAGCTTCCGCAGTCTCCTCTGATACCACTGGGGGCCTAAAGCAGTTGAGGAAAGACCAGTTCATATTTAGATGCATCTTGTTCAATCTCTGATTTGTTCTGAAGTGGAATAAGTGCTTACAGTACAATTTGCATGAGTAAACTTGCATACGTTGTTGTGTAAACATCAAAGTTAATAAATATCTTTGTTCTTTGATGAAAGACATATATAGCTTTATTATACAGAAATGCAATAATTTACTGTTGTGATAAATGATGAAGAGCTGCGTTTATTTTATTCTTTTTAACAGCGTAACTACGCGCATTTCCGCAGTAAACGCCGCGAGGGTTCTTGGGATAGGTAGATTTCAATAACTGCTGTGAGCAAGCTGTATATTGATCTTGCATCAAAATATAATAATATATTATTTTTAAAAGTTTTTAAAAAATAGTTCTGGTAGCACCCTGCAGACATTTATTTTGACATTTTAGAGATATATTTTTTAAATGCTGTAACCTCTCGGTTTGGACTGAACGCCAAAGCGCCTTCACGCATGCGCAATTCTTACATTCTCCAGCGGTCTCCCGCTCGAAGCCGTCGAAGAGGTGTATCGATCCTACAGGCAATCATTAATTTGACCACCGTCTAACGTAAAAGTTAATGCTCATTTATTTATTTATTTATTTATTTGTGAGGCCGATCGTTTGCGTTCTCTTGGTTGAAATTAGTGAGTTTGGCACCATCGCGTCAGCTCGTTAGCTGCTACTAAGACGTTTGTATCACTAAGGTTGACGTTGTTTTAAAAGTGTTAGTTGGCACAGAAAACATTAAGCGATATGGATATAACGTATGTTTTGGTATTGCCATAAGCTGCTAGTATGGCCTAGGTTAAGGAATTAATTTTTTTTACAATGATCAGTCAGTGGTTTGCTAGCCTTTTGTAGCCACTGTGTTGATTTCGCGTCGAAATATAACATTATTTTTTAAAAAATTGAAAAAATATTTTTTGGTAGCACTGTGCAAGCATTCATATTTTACAGATAAATGCTGTAGTCGATTTATTTGCTTTGGACTTTGCGCATGCGCACTTCCTGCTTTCTCCAACGGTCTTTAAATGATCAACAAATATATTATTACATTAATTTTTAGTGAGCATTTAATAATGTTATGTGCCATAAGTGTTTTGGATGTGTACAGGACACCTCAGTCTTCTGCCCCAAGTGCTCCACTGGCCAGTTGCTGCTTCAGCCCGGTTTCCGGCCACGCCCCCTCTGACCTCTGACCCCGGCCCTGTGTTCCGGTCGACGAGGATAAAGCCTGCTGGTCACATCCAGCTCGAGCTCTTGCTCAAGCTTTGTCTTCTGCTCTGCTGTGTTGGTTTGCTATTTTCTGATTGACTATTGTGTATGACTGTTTTGGTTTCCTGGTTTCTGACTTTCTGC
>JAODJU010000046.1:3167210-3184927 GCA_026776725.1 Gnathonemus echidnorhynchus
TGGCCGATGGCAAACTCCAGGTGCAGCAGGGGGATTCCCTCCAGGACCAGCAGGATCAGGAACGGGATCATGAACGCGCCTGGGAACAGGTAGAAAGCCAAACTCACCAAGAGAAACAACACTTCTCTGAGTCTGCTGACCAGCTGAGCAGATGGATTTAGGTTCCAGTCTCATGCTTGGGGATGCCTTTCTCCCTGCTATGACAGTGTTAGTTTAAGCATCTCTTTGCTCTTCGCTGAGTGGTGACTGGATGTTTTAGTTTTTTATGAGGATAGCCATTCTTAAGAGTCACAAGTAATTGTGCTGTTTATGGCTATAATTTAACATCCAAAAAGTTGTTGGTTCAAGGCCCAGGAGGCATTTGTGTAATAAGGAGTAAACAATCATCTAGACTCAGAATGTGTATTCCCACCGGTGTAGAATCGCTGCTTAGGCTAAATACTGTATTTACAGTGTTAATAGCGGGGTCTCACCACATCTGGATGAGTGGTCATGGAAGATGGATGGATGGATGGATGGACTGCAGGTTCAGGTACCATTAATTATAACCACTTTTTGTGGTCAGACTCATACCATCCAAACTTAAAGATGATCACTAGAAATCAACCACATTGATTATGGAATGATACGAGCTTTTTAAGCAAAATTTGTTTCTATGTCGCAAACAAAATAAGATGTTGTTGTTGTACATGTACCAAATTATTAATAATCGACAGCCGTTGGCTAATGTGTCCTTTTGGGCCTCCCTTTCAAAGCTCTCCTCCATTTTTCTGTTCTGTTGAATTGTTATTGCAGTCTATTGACACATTTGAATCGCGTCGTACAGTTTTAGTTCCTTAAAATGGGGCATTTAACCAGAAACTTTTTCGTTTTCCAGACCAAACCCCATTTTCTATCATTTTGAACATTTCATGCACCATATTGATATATAGTTCCCTTCCTACCTCCTCCGTGACTCTGGCACAGGTAGGGGAATCTCCAGACGTTACCCAGACCCACACAGAAGCCCACACAGGTCAGCATGTACTGAGCCTTATTGTCCCATTTGGGTCTGTCCCCAGCCTCCTCCACTTCCATCTTCTCCAGCTCCTGGTGGGACGGGATCCGCTCCTCCAGACCTGGGTTGGGCAGCTGCAGCTTCATGGTTCCTGGGGATCTCCTGGTGCAGGAGGTGATGGTTACCTGCCTCACTCTGTGTCGATGTCACTCTGAGTGGGAGTGCGGAGCCCCTCTGTATTTATAGTGACCTTTAGCACCTAGACTACACCCCCCCCCCATCATGTGTGAATGACCATAAGAATCTGTAAAAGACCAGTAAGGAATTGTGGTTCATCAGCAGAATCGAAGAGCTACAGTCACAGACAAACGGATAATAATTAATTTTGGAGAGGAACAAGGGAACAAAATCTTCCACTGTGAGGGAATTTCATCCATACTTCCTTATGGTGGTAACAGTTGTGGGCAAAACACCTCAGTGAGCTAACAGAATGCAGAGAGGCTTGTTTGTGTTTCCTTTCATTCGTGCTTTAGTTGGGTTTCAGAAAAGTGCATTATGAGTGAAAACTTATAAACCCTTGTTTTTGTAAACACATTCCCCTAGTCCTTTGCTGAGATATAATACCTCAGATGGAGACACAGGAAATCAAACCATGAGAAAACCATTTTTAAAATTTGATTTCATTTCTGATTAAATGTGATACCCTAGTCGTTAAATCTTCACAACCCAGGCCAGAGTTCCATCCTGATACACTAGCAAAAGAGTGACATTTCCTTGTAAATTCCAAGTAGGTGGAAGAACTGAAGTTCTCGCATCCACAGCACAATAACTTGTATGAATAATAGAAGTTTGGGGGATTGTTTCCGTTTAGATGATTCCAAAAAAGTATATAATTGGTCCTCAAATGAGTATTTAAATACTCAGAGACCTTGGCAGCTTCTACTCATGCCATCCGATCTTCATTTCTTCTCCAAATCATCTCTGCCTGTTTTCCTCTTGGTTTGGCTGGTTATTATCTCCCACTCCTGATTGATTTGTTGAAATGACCTGATAGTGAGCTAATTTGCTTGATCCTTTGCCCAATCAATAGCTGCAAATATTTGACAGCTGAAGGTGAAAGCTGTGCAGACCAGATGTGAGGCAGAGGGTTTGGAGCACCGTTTGAGATTAAACCAATTAAGAGGCTACAATGATAAGACATGAAGGTCTCAGTTTACGGGTTAAGGTGAGGTGTGGTTTCATGGGGGTGTGTAACAACACATTATGTAATAACATTGCATTATGTAATAACACATTATGTAATAACATTGCATTATGTAATAACTCGACATATAATCAATTTCTAGACTACGTTATAATTGGATATTGCAACATTACCCTATTATTATAATCATCATCAGTTATTACCTTCATTCAATTTGTTACATTCTTTCGAGTTACTACATAATGTAGCATTATTACATAATACATTGTACAAGGTAACCCGTTACATTAAGAAAAACCATGTTAATTTGAACTGATAGAAACAGCTTAATTTCCTTTTTATCCTTTATTAATGATTCCTTCAGTTTTGTTGACATTCTTCACCATTGTACAAAATGAAAGCATGGTCAGGATATGAATAAACCCAGCTACAGTAATCAAATCCATATTTCTGTTTTTATGTGAACTTGATTAGTTTGCTCATATTGACTAGTCTGTGAAGTAGAGTTTGAGGAGGATTTGAACGGGAAACACGGGAACCACTGCGACGACTCTTTGGTGATGCAGGTATGGTGCAGGTATGGTGCAGGTATGGTGCAGGTAAGGTACAGGTATGGTACAGGTATGGTGCAGGTATGGTACAGGTATGGTGCAGGTATGGTGCAGGTAAGGTACAGGTATGGTGCAGGTATGGTACAGGTATGGTGCAGGTATGGTACAGGTAAGGTACAGGTATGGTACAGGTATGGTACAGGTATGGTGCAGGTATGGTACAGGTATGGTGCAGGTATGGTACAGGTATGGTGCAATTGTAAGAGACTGATTAGATGAAAATTCACAGTGTGTTCCTATTGGGAGAGGATGGGGATTTGAAAGCTGAATAACCTGATCACCTGCTTGAATAATCGGCAGGTCTTTGTACTTGAACACTGATATCTCAGAACACGTGGACATGGGACTCAATAATGTGACTTTATGACATAATAAATAACGTGAGTTTTCCACTTCTGGATCCCACCCCAGCTGCTGCTAGACAAACAAAGGAGCAGAAAGTTCGGCTTCAGAAGGTACAAATCCAGACCAAGATTTCAACCAACTCAGCTGAGCGAATGTAACTCTTTACACTCAGCTGGTTGGTCTGGATTTACAGTATACATTCTGAACCTGAACTTACCAGCTCTGCAGAGAAGATCAGGACAATCATTACAAAACACAGATTTTTGCTGCTCAGTAATAAAACACTTTGTTGGTGGCAAAAAATATGATCTTAGATTATAAATTAGTATCTGAATTCCTGTTTGAATTTTGTTGACTTTTCATGGTTTCGTTGATTGCCTTTCTATCCCCCCCTCGCCCCTAAGAAGGAAGCTTCCCCCCTAATAGACATGGTCCAGCCCTTGTCACATCGTCTTGTGCAAAGTAGACGCATGAAGATAGCATGCATGCATAACAAACGATTCCTAATTTTACCATACTCACTACTATTCTGACCTCAAACCATGCAGCTCGAAACTGCTGAGGTAACCATGAGATTAACCTCCAGTTTCGTAATATTCACTAAAAAGGTGAGGATATAACAGTAACTTGGTAATGATTAACCCTAAAACATTTAAAAGAGCCTCAGGTTCTTGTTCATTATCATCCAGTACTGGTAAGTTGGCAAACTGGCTCACAGTCTGTGTCTGTAGCAACCTTTAGCACAAAGACCAGAGGACTCATTTACAGCCAGTCAACAGCATTAAAGAAGAAGCAATTTGTCAAAAAAGTCTTGATTTACAATTTAGAGAAACAAAAGGAAGCTTTTCCTACACTTATAAAGAAAATAAATCAAAGTACCAAAGTCAGTGATTGTTTTTAGCAAAAGGTTTTAATTCACATTAACAAGGATGTTTTAATATAAGAGGCGAAATGAGGAGGTAGGTTGGTACATGTTAGCACTGTTGCCTCATATTACTGGGACCTGGGTTTGAGTCTCTGCCGTGACTCCATGTGTGTGGACTTTGCATGTTCTCCTCGTGTCATCGTGGGGTTTCCTCCAGGTGCTCTGGTTTCCCACCACAGTCCAAAAACATTTTGAGGTTAATTGGAGTTGCCAAATTGCCCATAGGCGTGAATGGTGTGTGAGTGTGCCCATCCTGGGTTGTACCCTGCCTTGTGCTCTGGAAAAGGCTCTGGATCAGCTTCCCCACTGACCCTGAATTGGACAAGTGGGTACAGGAAATGGATGGAATGGATGTAGTTTAGGATTGAAGTTGGTGCACATCTCTGATTAGGCACCAGGCCATTACAGCACACTAAAAAGGCAACTTAAAGAGCCAGTCACTGTTTTTTTTGAGCACAGGGTCTTTGGAAAATGAAGTTCACAGCCAAC
This sequence comes from Gnathonemus echidnorhynchus, assembly GCA_026776725.1. Taxonomy (NCBI): domain Eukaryota; kingdom Metazoa; phylum Chordata; class Actinopteri; order Osteoglossiformes; family Mormyridae; genus Gnathonemus; species Gnathonemus echidnorhynchus. The sequence continues at coordinate 3,171,782 of JAODJU010000046.1, forward strand.
CCCCCCACCCAGTGCCAGGACAGCAATGGGCAACAGTGTTGGCTCATCTTAGCTACAAAAACTACTTCAGAATGACAGAAAAGTAACAATGTAAATAATCAACGTAATATACTCCATGGAAAAGTCCGCATAGTTCTTTAAATTGAACTAAACTATAACACAAGAGGATGAACAGAAAAATTTAGGTACAGCAATAACGTACGGTCTATATTTAGTCTTGATCTATCTTTCCATCGTGTTAAAAAATGGTCAAAAAGAGTAATAAGCATGTGACACAGTTTACCAAAATAAAAGCCTCGTTAAAATCAGCCGCTAATTAATAAATGCTCGTAAATTTTCGTTTGTTATTGTGTGCATTTCTGTCACTTTTTGAACTTCCAGTGAACCCGTTCTGTTCCGATGACAAGTCTCTGTAAACACTCCAGTTTCCTTTCGGCTATCGAGCCTCCCTAAGACATTCAGCTGATTTCTATGGGTCCATCTGTACTTTATCAGAGATGGTGCTGATAGAGTCTGATTTGTGCTTATTGCTCCTCGAGCAGCAGCGTCTCCTGATGAATTTAAACAAGGCTGTGGCGGGAATCACTGCACTGGGGACCCCGGCCAGGATGACAATTATTGCATAGATCCAGCCTGGATATGGAATCTTCTCCTGGGTGGGAAAGCTTGGCTGAAAATAAACAAAAGTAATTCAGTACTGATTCGCCAAACATCGTGATAGACTGTGTCAAGTTATCTCAATTTGATTTCTGTCTATGTATATGCTATTTATGTTGCAAAAAAATGTAGCGACAGAATTGTCATTAGGAAAAATGCAAAATATATGTATTAGAATTTATTTGCCTTAACTTGTAGATACCAGCCGGTCAGTTGACATGGCTAGTTATGATAAAAATTATTATGATTTTCATTAGTAACACATTTATACAAAATGGATTTTCTCTGATTAATTTCATAGGCTAAGAGACCAAAGATAGCGTGACTTTGAAACACTGTTGTTGCACATACCGAATCAGGGTTCCAGACAATGTAGGTGAGTTCTGCACTGACTTTGGTGATGAAGTAGAAGAGGAAGATGACCAGCATGATCAATGGGCTGATGACCCTCCATGTCGACTGCCAGAAGATGTTGGGCTTGTGACCAATCATGAACCTGATGTCCTCATTGAACCTGAGGGAACATAAACACAAAAAAATGATTCAAACCATGTTCTATGTTTTTTCATAGCATTTGTATACCTCAGTGGAGCTAGTTACGATTGAACAGAATCTTTATCTGGACTTAGAAGTGGGCTGGACTTACCTGTCTATCCCGTAGATGTAAACCACAGACACCATCTCACAGAACGCGATGATCAGTAATGGGATAGAACCAGCAAAGCTGTCAAACAGAGCCAGCCAGTAGTTACCGGACCTCTGCACAAATATCACAGCTATGATGAAGGAGACCAGACATATTGAACCTGGAACATATACATGAAAACATAATAAGGTAAAACATTCATAATTGGATTTGTGATTCTGTTTGAAAGGATGTATGAGAATAAAGGTGAAGTACTAAACATTGCATGGACGCTCCCTGGGTTTTGGGACACTCACCTGTGATGGCTTCCTTGGGCCACTTTTTGGGAATGACTTTGAGGTCTTGCAGAGGCACCAGCACGCCCTCAATGTTTCCAAACATAGACGACAGCCCCAGACAGAAGAGCATGATGAAGAAGAGGATGGACCACAGTGGAGAGACTGGCATCTTGGTGATGGCCTCTGTGAAGACGATAAAGGCCAGACCGGTGCCCTCGACACCCTAAGGGTGCAACAACAGAGTGCTAATATTATACACTGCTGACTTTGTTGTGAACCGAATGGATGCATTGTAATTTAGCTAGATATGCTATTTATATAGAATGCTATTTCTGCATTAAAAAATACAAATTGCCATGTAAATGTAAAGTAATAATATTCAATGAAGAAAAAGTTTCAGCCTCATTAATTTTATACGTAAAATTACCACTTATCATATGAAACAGGCTAATTTTAATTCTGGACCAAAAATTTAAATGAAACACAGGTGTATGCAATGGTACTGACCAGAATAAGCAGTTACAAGATGGATGAACACATGTTATCTCAAAACGTTGTTATTGTACCTCACTTAGGAATGTGTTCAAGTCACATGTCCTCAGGTTCAGAGTTTGAATAACATCTGGAGACGTCATGTTGTGATACTGCAGAACTTCACTATAGTTACTTTGCGTGATGCTTCCTTCAGGAAGGTCAAATGTATTCATCAATGCCAATATATTCCTAGAAAAGACAGACAAAGAGAGCAGGATATTAAATACATTTAGATGTGATATGGCCTGATCTCCCACATTGTTCTGTTAGTCTAATTAAACTGCAAAGCTGCTCTATCCTCATCATAAACAAAGACACGTACCCGCCAAGACAGTCATCAAACCGTTCAGTGGCACGGAATCCAATGATGGAGTAGATGACGGTGGCAGCGTAGATAGAGGTGAGGCCATTTATTATGGAAATAATGACTGCGTCCTGCTCACAGTTGTTACTGTACAAAAGAATGACTCCATAATATTAACATGCCATCTCTACATTACCACAATCTCTACATGTATTCTTTAGATGACATTTCCATCCTTCTGTTTAACTGCATTACTTGAAATGTGATTCATGTTCATAGCATAAATGAAGCCTCATCATGATCACTTACTGCACTGAGTTGTAGCTGGAGAAGGAGATGAGACCCCCAAAGGCCAAGGAGAATGAGTAGAACACCTGGGCTCCAGCATCTAGCCAGGTCGCTGGGTTCGCCAGCTCAGCTACCTGGATGGATTGAGGGGCAGCATATAAGCATCAAGGTAGCGCTTTAGAAATGAAATGGAATGACAAGCAGGCTTTTACTCTCCAGCGAGAACAATCTGCTGCATAATGATGCCACCGGCTTGTTCATTCTATGTTACGCCACTGTCAAGGTCGGTGCCCGTCTGGCCCTGTCCCATTTGTTTTGTCCCCATTTGGCCAGCAGGTGTCACTGACCATCCTGTTCCCCCTATCTTATAGTCCTATGTCCCTAGTGTGTTTGCCTGCTCCCTGGGCTAACCATGTAGCAAGTGGCTCAGAGGCTGAATCCCTCCTGTCATCAGTTCAAGGCTGACCAGCGGCCAGCCTCACCTGTTATTTAAAATGTATTGTTATTCTGTTTTCCTCTGTGCCTGTGATTGTCTTTGCTTTATGTTCTTGTTCCAGGTTTACCCTGCTCGTTCCTTGTTTAATTTTGTTCTGCTTACTTATATTCTTAGTCTTTCCTAGTGTTGTTAACCCTTAGTGTTTGTTAAGGAATCCCAGTTTTTGTGTTTGTTTGTTGTAATTTATTCCACCTGTTTCTTCTTGTCTCATGCCTGTACTGATTGGTTGATTTTGTTGTGGTCCACACCTGCCCCTTATTAGCCTTGTTATCTGCATGTATTTCAGTGCCTGTTCTTGTTCTGTTCGTTGTTGGTTCGTTGTGTCCTTTTTCCCTATGCAGCTGTTTTCCTGTGTTTCTATGTATTTGTTGGTTGTATTTTTCATTATTATTCCCTGTTAGTTCTGTAGTTTTTCTGTGTTGTTCCCTGCCTTTATTTCTGATGTATTGATTTAGTTTTGACTCTCTCAGCCACTTTTGTTTTCTGTTTCTCCCTTTTTGTTTGTTTCTGTTAAATAAAACCCAGATTTTGTTGGAGCTGCTACATGATTCATCCCTCCTTCGCTATGCCTCGCCATAACAGCCACAACCCTAGTGGGTGCAGAACGTGTTTGTCACAGCAGACCCACATGCAGAGAGTAAATAAACATGTTGTGCCAAGTGCGTGAGTTATCTTATAATAAAACAGATGACAGCTCTTTTAAAATGCAAGTTGGTATCTTTATTAACTATTCATTTAATACTAGCAATGGCCAACGACTTACATAACAGTTGCTGTTTCACGCTAAGAAACAGACACATTCTTAGCAATAGCAAATAATATATTTTTACGACATTTACTATTAACAGAAATGCATGAATACCCATATTAATTTACACTCTGTAAAGTGTGGTGCAGTGCAAAGCATGCAGGTAAATGCATAATTAGTCCTGCTGACCAACCCATGGGCATCTTTATGCATATTTATGTCAGCCAATCATGGAGAGTGGGTGGGATTAGAACAAATGAAAAAGTTCGACCTACAGTAGGAACCCTGCACAGGTGGTCCCTCCAAACTGTGATTACCACAGTGATTATGCATCATATGATGTCATATACTGTAAATTTTGTCTGAAGATACAACTAGCTTAACTGTTGAAATCTATAAAGAAATCATATAGTTCTCCTCAGCTAAATGGATGTTCAAGTGGGCAGATGACTTCTTATAATGTTATAAATCAGTTGTCATCATTCAACATTCTCTTATTCTTCACTAGATGCCAATAGTACCTCCGTGCCTTGTGTCATCTAATCTCCAAATGATGAGATACCAAGGCCTACAAAACTTTCCAACTTCTACATCCACATATCCTCTACAGGGCCATGGCAAGCCTAGCTGGAGCCTCCTGACACAAGCACAGGACGCTCTGGATAGGGTACCAGTCCATCCACAGACTCACACTCACACATTATAGGTCATTTAGAGATGCCTAACAAGAGGTGAACTCAGCTCAAACGGGACTGGGGGTGGAATTCAACCTGTTCCACCCCCCTAGGGGTTGTCAGCAGGGCTGTAGTACTGGGGTAGTACTTGTCTTTGACTTGGCCATTGGTCTTGGGAAATATTCTACTTGGTTTTGACCAAGTCCAGTTGCCTTTTAAAATATATGTTTTAATTCTCAAGTAACTCCTCCTTTAAAATAAAATACTTTAAAAGAAAATGGACATTGGTGTAATTAATTCAATTAGCAAAACTCATCTTTGTGATGAATCCATGCTCAACAATTTGCATTTTGGCCAAAAAAATGCCGCATCTCTAGCGTATACTGAGATATACTGTGTCTCTAGCATCGCACAAAAATTACAAACAGGTACGTAAGTAGTCTCAAAGAGGACTCTTTTTCTCTCTCTCTCTCTCTCTCGACTGTCTCTGTCATTTGAACCTCTTTGGACTCAGTCTTGACTAGTCCTGGTCTTGGACTTGACAAAGGTGGTCTAGACTAGAGCTCTAGGTTTCAGTTAAACTTTGTTGTCGTGTCCCATGCTGAACTTTTTTTTCGTCCACAGTCTATACATGTAAAATACCGTAAAATGAATACAGGGAAAAACTTACATCTGGAGTGAAGAGGAACTTTATTCCATCCACTGAACCTTTCAGAGTCAGTCCTCTAACCAGGAAGATGGTGAGGACCACATATGGCAGTGTGGAGGTCACATACACAGCCTGAGGAGAAAGGCATGTGTTTGAAACAATTATATCAGACCTGTGTGTGGTTCTCAGGCTTTTGAGATGAGACCCCTACCTTGCCTGTGGTCTCAATGCCCCTGATACAGCAGACATAGAGCACAGTCCAGGCACATATCAGGCACAGGACCATCCACCACTGCAGGCCCCCAGAATCCTCTATAACTTTTGAAGTATTGAGGGTCTCCCGGTACCAGAAGTAATCCACTGGGGAGCTCCTGGCGCACTCTGACACCAGGCCTGCAGGGGGCAATATTCATACTGTTTGCATGTTTTACAACTGAATGAAAATGAACCCATTGTTCTTAAACCAGTATTGTAATACTGCACCTGTTTTGTTTTCATTGATAGGACATTGACTCCATGGCAGTGGCTCCTGGAAGGAGTTGAAGAAGTACCACATGACCCAGGCAATGATGGTGTTGTAATACAGTCCAACCAGGAAGGAGACAAACATGGATGCGATTCCTGTGTGCCATAAAGTTCAGGAATTGCTGACGTAGTTTCAAGCATCGTTTACCAGATTGTGCATGTCTTCGGACTTTTGGAACAAAATGGGGAGCAATCTGGCCAAAATCTGAGAGTGAGGGCAGCCCAAACCCTTAAGATATGAGGCATCATTGCTGGCTTGGATATGCTGCACTCACCCACACCGGTGAGGTAGGGATGAATGGCCGTCCAGACCCCCACGCTGCCCTTCCTGAGTCGTTGGCCGATGGCAAACTCCAGGTGCAGCAGGGGGATTCCCTCCAGGACCAGCAGGATCAGGAACGGGATCATGAACGCACCTGGGAACCGATATTGAGTTAAACTCAATGGCTGGTATTTCATTGCACTGCAGGTGAAGGTGTAAATTCTTTCAGGATAACGTCAGTAATGATTCTCCTGCATGCTGTGCTTATCAGCTATTTAAGCTATCTATATTCACAGTATAACATTGCATAATGTTTGTCAAGGGCATCATATCTGTACAGGAACTTGTGTGTTCACAGCATTTGCAGGGATCTTCTGGCTAAAAATCTTCTGGCTACTAAAGCATGGGAACCTTTAATTAGATGAAACCACAGTAAAACTCTGGGTTCTGTTACATTCTTTTTTCATGAAGAGCACAGTAATGTCTGAATGTAAATGGTATTTTCCACAAATTGGCTGGAAAGGTGAGTAGAGTGTTTCCCTTTTCCTGAGTCAGATTTACTGTCTTCCAGCAAGGGACAGATCAGGTAAAGCACGTCAGGGGAACACTTAGGACAGAATTTGTAAACTGACATTTCGTTTAAAAGGACCTAGATTTCACTTAAGGACTGAATTCTTGCTGTGTGCTGATTGGTCAGACACGACACACGTGTCACTAACGTTAATGTGAAATAGCTGGATGAGTCTTACAATCAAGGAAACAAACAAGAAAAAGTACAAGAAGAACCAGACTATTTATCCAAGCAGAGGAGCCTTTCAGTTTTAAAGTGGCTTGTAAAACGTGAAGCAGCTCTAAGTGTCCTCCCTGACGTGGATTATCTGGTTACCATAATGGTTACCACACAGTTACAGTATATATAATAAAGGGTTTTCCCCATCAAACAGATAAAAATGGCTCTGGCTACTGATTACCCTTGGAGCTCTGCTGAACCCAGAGATTTAATCCTGAGATTTTAATCTTTAAAATACACCCTCCGCTGGAGGTGGAGTGAGAGAAGATCGTGTAGAAGCTGCATTTGAACGCTGGCTGCTGTCACTAAGAAGAACTTCAGTGCAGCCTGGCAGTGTGCCTAAGACTGCAGTAAATGTTAACATGTGTTTAACATGCTCTTAATATGTTATTATGAAGAATAACAAAAGAAAACGTTAATATAAGGCAAAATCCAGAGGCATGCATACAGATTGAAACATAATATTTGTATTACAAAAGAGATTTAAATTAAATATGCTTTTTTTGATTTTAAATTTGTTTTTGCTTTTGGAACTTAGAGACTTAGAGATACAAGAAAAGACTTTAAAGCTCATAGTGGTTTGGTCCTGAGTGTCATGATATAACATTAAATGTTAGTCCACACTAGGACTAGTAAACTAACAATTGAGGGACCGGTTTAGTCTATGATAGACAGAACCATGGATCCTGCCTGGGCTTCCAAAGCCAGGCTCCCATCGCAGCAGTAAGTGTCCCTGACTACATTACAGTGCATTACAGTCCACTTCTGATGCCCTTGACTACATCGCAGTGCATTACAGACCACTTCTGATGCCCTTGACTACTTCAAAATACATTATAGGCCACTTCTGATGCCCTTGACTACATCACAGTGTATTACAGACCACATCTGATGCCCTTGACTACATCAAAATGCATTATAGACCACTTAAGATGCCCCTGACTACGTAACAGTGCATTATAGACCACTTCTGATGCTCTTGACTATATCACAGTGCATTACAGACCACTTCTGATGCCCCTGACTATAGAACAGTGTATTACAGACCACTTCTGGAGTCATTGACTACATCAAAATGCATTACAGACCACTTCTGAGGCCCTTGAACACATCACAGTGTATTACAGACCACTTCTGATACCCCTGACTACATCTCAGTGCCATTTGATAATTGATTTCACTCCAGTAAACATTGCTTCCTTCCACAAACATCTGCTTCCTGCCTGAAAATTTAATAATTGCATTCTGCAGGCTGCAACAAATCTTTATACTTGCATAATTAATAGAGAGAAAAAACAGCAGCACTCGGTCATGGTACATGTGACACTTTTAAACATTTAAAGGTGTGTCAAAATGGCCTTATTGGTTATTCTAAAAAGGATGCTGGGTGATTTACTGTCTAATCATTCTTTTTTTGTTAATTATTTTTATTGTCATTTCAGAATGGTAGAGAATACAGTATATTATTTTAGAACTATTACCATACCCCCCACCCACCATGTCTAATCATTCTGTGCTAATAGCCACTATGTTTGCGCACGCCATAAAAATGGGTAATGGAAAACACGATGTGGAGAACATGAGAACATGTGTGACCTCTTGTAAAGGGTTAATACCAGGCAACATTATCTTCCTATTTGTATACATTGACTGCCATCGAACCATCTCCACTTCTCAGTAAAACCTCCTTATTGCTCATTAACAAGATTTCCTTCTTACCCCCTCCGTGACTCTGGCACAGGTAGGGGAATCTCCAGACGTTGCCCAGACCCACACAGAAGCCCACACAGGTCAGCATGTACTGAGCCTTATTGTCCCATTTGGGTCTGTCCCCAGCCTCCTCCACTTCCATCTTCTCCAGCTCCTGGTGGGACGGGATCCGCTCCTCCAGACCTGGGTTGGGCAGCTGCAGCTTCATGGTTCCTGGGGATCTCCTGGTGCAGGAGGTGATGGTTACCTGCCTCACTCAGCGCCGATGTCACTCTGAGTGCGAGTGCAGTGTCTCTGTGTATTTATAGTGACCTTTAGCATCTGACTCCCCCCCCGCCATCTTTACAATTTTATTTATCTCCATAAATCACTTTTTTTTAGCTCGTCAGCAGGATACTGAATAGGAAGGTGAGCACTGATTATGGATGTGACCAGGCTTCTCTTTCTTAGCAAATGGCTTTTCTATAAAAACCAATTGCTTGATAAGAATTTCATGAGTCTGATAATATGGGAGCGTTTAGAACAGGCACATGTGCAGAATCATCCTGTGCTAATTAGATGCTTATTAACATCTTTCTCTCTTTCCTTTGGGTTGGTTTTGACTTCTGACAGCCCACGATATGCCGTTACAACCCTTAATGAAGAGAAGAGATGAGTGATATTGCTCAAGCTATGAAACGTAATAAAGCTTATTGCAGAAGGGTAATAACTAGTACATGTCACCAATATGTAACACATCATTATTGATTTCAGTAGCTCTTGTAAAATGAAATGATACATAGACTTGGCTCCGTGTTACTATAAACACAAACAAATAAGAACATTTGAATATACAAAGGTTAGGGATTTTAAACTAAAATTCCGGAATAAAGCCTGGGGGTGCAGACCTGATGCCTTGACGGGTGTGAGCGTCACATTTCCAGCTTGTTTCCTTGTGTTCCTGTTTATTTCCTTGATGCTAACGCCTTCTTCACTCATTCACTCACTCATTTTGATTTTCCCAGAAATAAGGAATAATTCTGGGCCCTTCATTGTAGAATCACAAACGAAGCTGTTTCCGTTGAAAAATAATATTGCTGCAAACCATTGAAAGTGATTTACATATAAACAATAGGAACAAACAAACAAATGCATACTATATAGACATAAAATACATCAATTATATTTAATGTTATATATAAAAAATTATATAAAAGAAAGGATTGTATAATTATATTTATAGAAAAATGTTGGCAAGATAAATTATCTTGTCAATGATTAAGTAAAATTGAGACATGGATGTATAAACATTGATTTTCTTGTGCTTGAAGGTAGCTTGTCATGTTGGTATGTGATGGGTAAAACTAAACTTGACGTGAAGCTATTCAAAACCTTCTCCACATCTGAAGGTGAAACTGGAGTTAATAGCTAACCCTCACGGTCGGGCTAGTGAGCTTGAAACACATTTGAGGAAGCAGCAAATTATCTATAATCCCAACTTTACATAAAAAGCAAACACACCAAACACCATTTTTAAAGAATGTTATAATTAAGTTGTCAGGCCCAATTAAATACATATATTGCTATGTTGCATAGTTTTATGTTTCCATATGTGTTTATAAATTTAACAAACCGTGTGGAATTTTGGAGGTAGTGTGTGGTCCAGTGGGTAATGAGACTTTTGTGATCTTTGTGATCAGCAGGTTGGCAGTTTAAATCCCAAGACTGGCAGATTGATTTCATGACTGGGCCCTTGAAAAAGGCCCTTAACCCCTAATGGCCCCAAGAATGGACTGAAACTGCTTTCGCAAAATGTTGATTTGGATCTGGATCTGCTACATAAGTGATATGTAGTTCTTGTCTACAAAGCAGAAATGATATGAAAATACTTCTATAATGATGTTTAACAGTAAATTACCATCAAGGTAATTACTCAATAACTTACTTGGGATTATGTAAAATAAAATTTGACTGCTTGGTTGAATGATTCAGGGATTTTAGGTTAAAAAGAGCTTTATTGCGGCAAAATGATTTAATCAAAAATACTTTCAAGTTGTATTTGAAGAAGAAAATATGACTTTTTTATTTGTATAATTTAAAGTTACATTGTTCTCAGCACTTCTTTATTACCTAACTATGGGAAATGACCTGCGATTGAATCCTGGCTCACTTTGACTTCGTGCTGCATAAGCAGTTACACAGGATGGAAAGACAGGATTAATGGTGAAATAACGTTTGCTAATAAGTTTGTACATTTGGCTGTGACCGTTCGGGATATTGAACCTTGGTAATCAATATCACATCCTTGAGCCCCTGACTATCTGCAGAAATTCCGGCCTCACCGCCAATCAACTAAGGCCTGACTTACAATATTTTTAAGACCAGTCACCTTAAACCCGACTGCATCCTTTTTGTTCAAATATCTGATGTGAGTTAGTAAGGTTATAGTGCCAAATCCACATCTCCATTTTGACCTTTGCTAACCTGGCTAGGCTAACGGCTAGTTGCCTTAGAGATACGACAGATCTTACAATTAACCATAGTCAATATCAGAAGCTTGATTCTGTCAACATAGATACAACAAATAAAAGAAGCATTTATTTCACAAACTTGTTTTAACTACACAGCAGGTTAGGATGCTTTGCCAGTGATCAGATGGTTGTCAGGTTCCAATCCCAAGGTCAGCAGAGTGATTTCACTGTCAAGCCCTTTAGCAAGGCCCTTAACCCCAAATGCTCCAGGGACTGGCTGATCCTGCTTTCTTAACTACATGTCACTTTGGATGAAAGTGTCTTCGAGATAAATGTAATGTAAATGTTAATGTAAAATTACTCAATACCTTACAGTGACAGCATCATAAAACATCGTGTTAAACTGCCTGTAAGCTAAACATAGTTGTCTATAGAAATACTTGTCATTGTTACACATCCAACAACCACACAAAAACACCCCAGAAGATTATCTATTTCCCTTAACAAATATTACCTCAACTTACATGGTGTCAACAGAAAAGAAAATGGCCTTTGAGTGAATTATTTGTCATTGTACCTTTCGGGTGATGATCTCATTTGCATGTCTGAATCCTTACAATAACACATGGAATAAAAACTGTTAATAAGTAGCAGTTATGCTGACTTCAGACTCATCTGTATTTTATTGCCCCTTAAGCAGCAGCGGCTCCTTGTTTAAGCAAAGGCTGAGGCAGGAAGCCCAGGCCAGGATGACGATTATCACGTAGATACAGTCTGGATACTGAAGTTTGTCCAGGGTGGGAAACTTTAGCCAAAGATAAAAGAAGGTCATTTATACACTGACAGGCAGGGACGCCATAAAGGGGGAGACAGTTAGGAGAATTCCAGGGGTCCCTGAATGACAAGGGTACTAAAAAATTTGGAACATAATTTGATTGGTTGGGGTTGGGAGCACAATATGTTATACTGTCATGGGGCCTGAAAGCTCCAATGACACGCCTGCTGACCAGACACTAAATGCTTCTGCTGTTTTGCCTGTTGCAAAATTTAATTTTATGAAACAAGGACACCTGAATAGACTGATGGTTTGCAGGCATTTATACTGAGTAGATATGAGTAGATATGTCAGTAATTTCCCTTATGGTAGACCTCCATTGGTTGGAAGATGTATGTATGGATGGATGGATGGATGGATGGATGATGGATGGATGGATGGATGGATGATGGATGGATGGATGGATGGATGGATGGATGGACACTGATATTATGACAAATTAATGAGCACTAATAGTAATGCTGGGTCTGTATCTTTCCCATTGCTACCCCAAAATAGACCCTTGCTAGTAAAATATACCATGTTGTGGTCCCAGGTGAGGTACGAGTCCTGCACTGGCTTTGATGATGAAGTAGAAGAGGAAGAGGACCAGCATGGACTATGAGAGCAACATAAAGCCAAAAAAGGAAATGACATAATGTCACTGAACAGGCCTGTGGACCCAAATATGGAATTATAATGCAAAAGAAATGAGAATTCTTCATCTATTGTATGGAAAATGCCAGTGTTCTATGAAACATTCTTGCAGTTCACTTTGATTGAACATGTTATGTCTTTTGTATCAGTCCTTAATGAGATGTTACTTAATATACTTAAACTTTGCAGAATTTGTAACTGATGTGTCTGCCAAATAAAACTGAGCTATTCAAGGTCATGGGGGCATCCTTCACAAGTCAGGCTGGTGCATGACACACATCTAAGCTTGATGATGGCACAGGTGACAGGACCTGCGGATAGATGGGGAGCCGGAAGCTGGCCGGGGTGAACGTCGAGCGTTCCCACTAGCTTTTTGCACATATGGAAAAAGGACTCACATCTGACGTGAAGAGGAACTTCATTCCATCCACTGAACCTCTCACAGTGAACCCTCTAATCAGGAAGATGGTGAGGACCACGTACAGCAGTGTGGAGGTCACTTACACAGCTAGAGGAGAGGGAGGCATGTGTTTGAAACAACTACATCAGACCTGTTAGTCGTTCTCAGGCTTTTGAGATGAGACCCCTACCTTGCCTGTGGTCTCGATGCCCCTGATGCAGCAGACATAGAGCACAGTCCAGGCACATATCAGGCACAAGACCA
>JAODJU010000046.1:3185192-3197679 GCA_026776725.1 Gnathonemus echidnorhynchus
AAGAAGTACCACATGACCCAGGCGATGATGGTGTTGTAATACAGTCCAACCAGGAAGGAGACAAACATGGATGCGATACCTGAGTGCCATAAATTTCAGGAATGACTAAAGAAATTTCAAGCACTGCTTATCACAGTCCTTCTCAACGCAGTTGCTCGCTGACAGTCCACATTTTTGTTTCCTCCCAGAAAACATTCAACCAATCAAGAACATCGAATACCTGCTACAGGTGTGTTGGGAGCTGGGAAGGAGTTCAAAACGGGGCTCTCTTGCAGGGCTGAATTTTTTACCTGCAGATGCTTGGCCAGTGAAATTTTCCAACCGGGAGGTGTCTCTTTAGTAAACTGGGGTGGTAAATTTTGCATGACTGCCGGTGATCGATCAATGCAAAGGAGACATGTGTTCAGGCAGTTATAAGAGTCATGTCATGTAAAAAGACCTCCCATTGCCCTGAATAGGATAAGCGGTTTCAGAAAATGGATGGATGGATGAATTCACCCACACCGGTGAGGTAGGGATGAATGGCCGTCCAGACCCCCACGCTGCCCTTCCTGAGTCGCTGGCCGATGGCAAACTCCAGGTGCAGCAGGGGGATTCCCTCCAGGACCAGCAGGAACGGGATCATGAACGCGCCTGGGAACAGGTAGCCAGCCAAACTCATCAAGAGGTCACGTCACAGCACACTACTCTGGCTTTTAATAAGTGTTCAGTTAAATGGTTATGGGTTGATATCACAGGGCCTGCTTTCTACTGAAAAAGTTCAATGTGATCAGCTGGTAACAAATCAAAGAATTTATTTTCACACTTTCCAAAGAAACTGTTGTTTTGATGTGTCAGAATAAGTGTCCTCTCTGCCAAGGTGGTTAGACCATTCATGCAGACTTGTCCATCCTTATCTGCGAGTGTACAAACTCACTTTTATTGTCATCCAGCAAGCAGCAACAGCACGTGTCGAAAGTCCATTCTAGACTTTTTATCTTTGATGGAAGCATTTTTTTCAGCCAACTGATAAGAACGACTCTTCCTGGATATTGCACACAGGTATATTGTCGCTGGAATAATCCTCCTGGAAAACTGTTTCCTGTGACCTCTATCCAGAGATCTCTCCGGCAACCTGCTCTTTCGACAGCGGAGATGATACCAAGTGAGCCATGGAGATTCTTGCTCAAAAGCTACGTTTTGTGATCCTGGGATTTTTAATATAAGGAGTCCAACTTGGGTCATAACATTAAACATACAAAATCACGCATGAGTTCTGAATCAACTACACACCTATGTTTGGTTTTGTTAATGAAGAACAAAGAAATCCCAGTATTCAGCACAAACCATTAACGATGCACCTTGCCAGCAGATTTCACGCCCGTATACGTTGGTAGATTTGGTGCAGCCAAAGGAGGATGTTTTCCACATGGCCAAACTATGACGTTAAGAGACTCATCCCCTGTGGCAGATGGTACCTAAAATGGCTATTTGGGTTTATTCTATTTCAGTTGGTTTTCTGTCTGTTTTTCCCACATATAAGAGATCCAAAGTGTGTTACACGGGTGTTAATCTCCTTCTCCATGTGGTAAATGTAAATATAGTCGGCTGTCGAATTTTGGCCGTGCCCACAGAGGCTGAAATTTGTATTGGGTTGTGTGTTAGTATAACAAGATGTTTTGGGTAAATCATTATTGAATAGGGTCAAATAATGCAAAATATTACTGAGATCTACTTGTTCTTATTATTTTTCCAGCTAAATATACGTAACTGTTATCCCTTCAGAAAAACTATGAATTCTTTTTTCATTCGTGCATTTGTGCACATTTGAACTTAGTGCAAAGAGATTGAAATACTGTAACTGCTCCTAATTTCATTGATATGTAATATATTATAACACTGTCTTGTTTAACTATTAACATAAGTTTTCAGGAACTTCTGTATTACTAGTCCATAATTACCACGATTTGACCCTTTTTTTTGGTTGGGTTAAATTTCCTTGCTCGGAGAAAACAAATTATCAAAATCTTTAGTAACTGTGATCCCAGGAACATTCACTAATCTAGGGCAGCATCACAGACCCTGTCACTCACAAAGCCTTTAACGCAAATACAAAGCAGAAATGCGTGTAACCACCTCATCTGTTGCTTGGTAACAAGTCCCCCCCCCCCTTCTTACCTCCTCCATGGTAGGGGAATCTCCAGACGTTACCCAGACCCACACAGGTCAGCATGTACTGAGCCTTATTGTCCCATTTGGGTCTGTCCCCAGCCTCCTCCACTTCCATCTTCTCCAGCTCCTGGTGGGACGGGATCCGCTCCTCCAGACCTGGGTTGGGCAGCCGCAGCTTCATGGTTCCTGGGGATCTCCTGGTGCAGGAGATGGGTTCCTGGTGTCAGTGTGTCTCAATGCACAGATGCATATGAGATAATGTATGTAAACCACGTCATTAGTAAGGTAGTATGGGGGCATTTACCATTGTTTTCACCTAAACCATTCCCACCTTAGTAGATCTGTGTTGGTTTCACTATATCAGAGGCCACTAAAAACGTCTCTGGACGATGTACCACTTTGCAATTTTGCATTTATATCCAGAAAGCATGGTGCAGGTTTCATAGAAAAATGCACCATAAAATTCTCTTGATACTATTGTTAACTCTATACTAAGTTCACACTATTCGAAGCAGTTACAGATTAAACATTCCTTTGTCAATCAGTGCCTTGTCCAGTTACATTACAGTGTCGATGCACAGATGCCGTTCCGTGCAGGCGAAGTTTGCGTGTTCTCTCCCACAGTCCATGTACTGTACACAGGATTAAGGGGATCAGCATCTCCAAACTGCCCAAAGAGTCCAGGCATGTGCAAGAGTGCAAGGTGGAAGGATGAACAGGAATAAACCAACAATGACCTGTTCCAGCCATTAGATGGTGAACAGCAGGTTGGGTTCATGTATTATTGCATTTTATATATTTCACTTACAAAAATAATGGCAATGCAATCCTCGTTCAGCATGTGAAAAAACACACCACTTTAGACACGCTGTGGGATGATGCACCTCTACTCTCCAATGATTCAGGCCCAAAAAGCTCCTTAAATGCCCTAAAATGGCCACACGTGTCCCAGCTAGGTGAGACCCCCAGCTGATATGCAGACACATGTCCCAGTTCACGTTTCCTCTCCGGACAGACGGCCCCTGAAGGAACCTTGACCTCTCTGACAGTCTCGCCTGATACGTATTAACGTGCGGAGATCGTACTGAGAAGGAATGATTAACAGATGTGGATGGCACTGAGAATCAAGGAGTGCTGAGGTACGGCAGAGAGAGTCAGCTCTGACCCGCAAGCATCCAATTAGTCCCATGAAGTGATTAAGAGCTGAGGTGGGATAGAAATTTTGGTAACACTTTAAGGCCATGTTTTAAGTAATTTACAAACACATTCATAACAAATAATAATGCATTCATAAAGCATTATAACCATGGCTTTAAATTTTTGTCAAAAGGAATAACACATTATAGCCATGTTTATTAAGCATTATGACTGCCTTATGAAGGTGTCCTCTATAATGCACCATAGATGCCTTTATTATGTGTTTTGCCTTTTTATAAATATTTATAGCCCTGTTTATAATGCGTTACAAATGCATTATAATGCATTATGAATGTGTTTATAAATGACTAAAAACATTGGCTTAAGTAAAGTGTTACTGAAATTTCCAACCAGGGAAGAAAATATTTTATTGCATAATTGGTCTAACAGTTAAACTAAAGTATAAATATAAGTTCCCCACATTGTTCAAATGGGGCACATGTACATCGACCAGTGCTGAGGCAGTGGGCAAAGTTAAACAATTTTCTCGAGCAGATATAGGACCCTCTAAGCAGGGTTAGATGACTACATAATACAATGACACCATTGTCTAAGATGCTACTGACTAAACCTTCCACAACGTCAGGCCAACATCGGCGCAATGGTATACCGAGCTCAGGAAGAGAGTGTCCCACTATCAATCTTGACAATCAACTGCGTCATTTCATTCCAGCTGTGTTAATAAACATTCCTTAGCCTTCACAAATTTCTTCCAGATAGGCTATGCAGGTCACAGCGGGCCGTCGATGACCTTGAGTTGACCAGAGGTGTGAAGAATCCTGCTCTCTTCATTCTTTTTCCAATATAACAGTTGTATCGCAATCCGCCTGTTTGGCCTAGAGCAGCCCCCGGTATTCAGAGCTGCATATATCTCCGCAGCAGTTCCGCTTGTGTCTCGTTGCAGATTACAGAACAGGATGTGAACCCGCATCCATGAGGCTGCTGACATCCGACCGCAAAACGATAAGAATCGTTTTTTTTTCGACTGCTCAGATTTTCCCTCCTGAGAAGAGATCCTGGAAAATCCCACGAAAAGCTGAACCGGAGAATCGCCCTCTGCGATACTTAAAAGATCCTCTCTTTATCTCCAGACATCTTGATTTTAGATTACTGTTGCTGGCGTTGTTTCTTCTCCTGATATTAAACCATGTATCAATCTCGGTTGTAACTCAGTTACAAATATCACTTTACATTGACATATATTCCGTTTAGCAGACGCTTTATCCCAAGCGACATAGAAGTGCAGCAAATAGCATATTACAAACATATGGCGAGTAGTCAGATAGACACATCTGCAGCTACGCTGAGCTTCCAATGAATGCCCAGGTACAAGTGTAAACAGTATGGAAGCAAGGACTACATACCATCTTCAACAAAGTAAGAACCTATTAAATCTGTCGAAGGGCTAATTTCCAAATCTTAATCAGATCACCAACGACCTCAAGTCCGGCTTCTTCATCATATCTTATAGTACTGGGAACCAAAACTCTATCAGTCCCAATGGAATCCAATGAAGCAAAAAGTGTGACATTAAGATCATTCAGGGCTGATGGAGTGGTATAGTCTAGTAAAGGCATTGCTGAAAGTGGAAAGTGGAGAGGAGAAATAACCAAACTATAAAGAAATGCTTGCAAAGTTATGCCACGGTGGTGAGTTGCTACTGTGATGAGAACCTGATGCCTAGATGAGATCATCAGGCAAGATAATGAAGCATAGATGAGTTGGAGCCTCAAGGCTGAGATTTTATGGCTTTGGGACAAAGTCAAGCTCCTTATCAGGAAAGTGATCCACAGCAGTCTGATGAGAGAAGTACAGTGACCGTCCATTCAGGTAAATTACCTTCACTGTCTCTCTCTCTCTTTCTCTCTCTATCTCCTCATGAAAGCTCATGAAAATGAACTCAATCTCCTGCCCCTGCAGGCAAGCAGACCTGATGTTTCATAATATTTCAGCTTTAAAGTAAATGTAGCAGAAAGGAAGCATCACAAAATTACTTTCAGCATGAGCTCACCACGTTGTTTTCTATGGTGTGGCAGTGGTATCATTTTTGGCTCTCATTTTCTTTTTTTTGCCCCCCTTCCCCCACCAGCGTGCCATCCTAAATATGTACCCCAGTCCATGAGCTGCGTGCCTTTTAATAGGCTTGCCTCCCTCTTATCTTGGTGTGATATGGGCAGGGCCTTTGCCAGCCTGATAAGGGTTAGGGACATTCCGTGCTGAGCCCAGAATCATTCCAGTCACTCGCCAAAACACAGTGTACCAGTGACTTTTCCACCTGGGTGGCAACTGTGCAGCTAGGACACGTGTCCCCTCAAACAACAGAATCAGCAAACACGCCATCCTTTGTCCACGAATCATTCATATGGCTCCACATTTTTCCCCCGTATTCAGCGGTTTAGCTAAATATATTACACTCATCCTGCCATATTTATAAAACTCATCCTGTGGTTTAGTACCCAGCCATGTGTTTTTAAAAGTGTATCATGAGTTTAAAACCAGTCATTCTTGAAATACAGCATACAGTTTACTCATAAGTCAATTGATGCATTTTTTCCATTACCTTTCAATCCAATATGAATATGAAAATATGAATACAAATAGGGAACAGACACCAACAGACCCTCACAGGCACCAACAGACCCTCACAGACACCAACAGACCCTCACAGGCACCAACAGACCCTCACAGACACCAAGCTTTTAATTATTTGGACTCTGAAGTTGAAGTTGAACTTTATTGTTATCCCCTGGGGGGCAATTTGTTTTACAGCCAGCAACACTTAATAGACAGACAACAGAGAACATTTTTACAGTAAAAACAATTAAAGGTCACAATGATTTAACAAACCAATGGCACTTGGAATAAAAAAAAAAAGAAACCTATTTGTCTCTGGCTGGCAGTCAGAAATCTACCGCAAGGCAGCTACCGAGGCTCAGGACAGCTGCGTTCCAACAAACAAAGGGACTTTATTACTTAAAACCTGACATAAAATCAGGATAAGGGCCCTCGAAATAAAAACCCCTACAAACACAAAGAACCACAGTAATATAACGCCCCAAGACCACCCCCATGCAGATGCAGTGCTCTTCCCCACCAGTCCATCCAAGAAAAAAAGAAAAAAAACTAACGAGGCAATTAGGCTGAACAGGGCCAGCCGGATCTCGTTAGTGGGTCACCTGTAGACTCAGAGCTAGCGAGTAGTCAGAAGAGATCGCCCAAACCTACCTGAGTGCAATTAATCTGCTGTCTACCGGTATATAATATACAGATAAATGTATCATAGACGCAGAAAGGATAAATAATTGATGGAATGGTTATATGCAATATCTCTGAGCGCAACAGATACATCTCTTCTGTGACTATGATTCCTCGGAGAATTGGTACAAGCTCTCAGTTACTTTTACGAGACCCGACAAGTAGCTTTTACGAGAGCATAATAGCTTCAAAAATCGCCCTTTTAACTGGCGTCGGCCTATTGCTAGATAAGGGTGCGTTGGTCTCTTTCTTCCTGATTGAAAATATGCCATTAAGCTGCTATATTGCGATGTAAAATCTGCGTTTGCAGTAAAGCACTATAAGTGGTAGCTTATATGAAGCCCGCTATGCGTTAAGGAGCTGCAGCCATTCTGATATTTTTGGACGTTCGTTTGTTACTGCATACTACACTGAATTCATAACTCATGCTTAATGTCATATTTTAGTACACTCTCAGTACAGATGCACATGCAAGCAGACCGTGGGCCATTAATAGAGAGCCGCGGTCAACTTGACAACTTAACGCCGATCTTTAATACGCAGATATAAAAGGACACAATAGCAGAGTGATGTAATATAAAGCACTTAAATGTGAAGCACTTGCTTACTTAAAGGTAGGCCTACCGCAAAACACCAGCAAGTACAGTTACTAAGGCAACCGGGGAAAAATAATGCAACTAAGCAACACGTGGGTTCGCAACAGCGCAATAACAAAGCGCAGCCCTGCCCTCTAGCGTTGGTAACCAGAACTTACATCGGTGTATTGACACGATTAGTTTAGGCAATGAATAGGCTATTTCTTAATTTTGTTAAATCCATTATATAGTAAGATACATTTTAATGAGTTTAAATATATTATGTTAAACATAACTGCTGTTTGAGACTGTTTAAATATAATCTCTTGTGCTCTGGAAAATGGATGCATGTTACATATTCAGACATGCACGCGAAAACTCGTCCTACAGTACTTGCATCTCACGTTCACATGCACGGAACTCCCATTATTAATCATCAGATGTGCGTGCAATATAATAAACGAACCAGGTCTTTAAAACTATTGAAACAGATCGCGTTCAGTGTATACAAAAGAAGTTATTCAGTTATACAAAAGCTATTGCCTACCACCAAACCCGCGAAATAAAACTAAAGTCTACTTAACTAGCGGTTCGAGAATAAAAATATTACATTGATAGTATGTGGTATGAAAATAAAACAACAAAAGGAGTCCTAAATAAATGCAGATACAGTGACCACAGCTGAAACATTAGTACTGGCATACACCAAATATTATGGGCTACCGACGAACAACAAATATGCAGTCGTTACGATCTGAATCGGATCATACTGTAACTGTCTCTTTCGTTTGTTGGGGCTGCTCAGAAATACAAGGAAAGTCTATAATCTCAGCTGCTTCTAAACTAAGCAAGGATTGGGTTATAAACTAAATAAGCACAGTACAAAACGCTGTATAAACAGCACAATATAAACGAACGTCATATATTTTCATAAGGGTAACTGCAATATGTATAATTCAGAGATGAATCGCAGATATAAATGCCTAGATTGAAAGATTACTGTTACAATTAGGCCTACTACAAACTACTGAGCAACAGTCGAACAATTGAGAGTTTTAAATATTTTTTCCCACCTATTCAGTACTAGTAGGCTTATGTGTTAATATTTCGAAATAAGTAAAGGTTGCACGAGGAAATATGAGAGTAATAAGTGTATAAAATATGGATTTAATTGTTTGTGTGTGTGGTGGGGATACACTCAAAGGAAATTAAACCAATAGAAGCAATTGCACCCGGACCGACTCTAAGCATCATTTCACAGCACCTCATGCAATAATGTAATTTTTCGCTTTCGGGCCCGGTTTTTAGCAGTCTGTTGGCCGCTGGAGGTCGCCGATACACTTGCATGTGAATGATGCTTTACGGGGGGGTTTCTCCAGAGGTCTCCTGCAGAAGCCGAGACTGGCAGTCCGTCCCTGCACCCTGCCTGCTCGCAATGCCATTGCGTCGCGCTGTCCTTCTCAAGACGGGGGGGCAAAAAAGCACATTAACGCGAACCTAGCGGGACATACGGAAGGGATAGAGACACCGCTTCTTAATGCATTGGAGTGACAACTCGTCTATGGGGATCCGACGCGACAGATAAAGCACTATTAAGCCGTGCAACCTGCACTCGGTTTGTTGTCGTTACGGAGCGGTGACCGCCGTCGTGGGAATCCTAATCATCAGACTGGACTGTCCCGGCATCCGTGCATGGATGCATCATGGCCACTTTTGTGTGCAGGGTTCAGTTTTTAGATGACACCGATCCGTTTAACAGCACCAACTTCCCCGAACCGACGAGACCACCTCACTACACCTTCAGAGAGGATATTCCTCTAATAAACCAGATCGCCGGAATCCATCGGCTTCTCAGAGCGCCGCACAAGGTACGATGGCTTAACTTAATTTCCCTTAAATTAAAACTTAATAGGGGCACTGCGTGGTGTCTGCATTTAAATCAGTTGCGTATTTCGTGCTGTGAAAATGGGAAAACTAATTTGATACATCATAGGAAAACTATCAAAACAGACATATGGGGTAAGAAACAACCTGCATTGAACTTTGAATTCACACTATGTGAAATGTAATACACTGTTACGATCGTCATTTTTGCACATTCATATTGAATTTTCGTGCTCAGTTAACTGGGCATTCTCAGTGTTTGCATCGAATTGGTGTGTAGCTGGTATGCCACCTTCTCATTCTAGGGTTTGGGTTTTTCATGTTAAATTTTTGCTAGATCTGCCTAGCATCTCCGGTGCCCAAAGCGCTTCATTCGTGTAGAAGCAGCCGCAGAAAAACCGCAGGACGGAGCTGGCGGCAGGTTCGCCGGTGCGCTGCAGTGGGAGGCGACGCGGCGGCGGAGGGGGGGGACAGGGCGAGCGCTGCTTTACGAGGGACAGTGAATCGTCTAGTTTCCCACTCTGAGGGAATTGTTATTTTTGTTCAGTTTTCCTCAGTTTAACGGCAAAAAAAACAATGAATACCTGCAAGACTGAGATCATTCGCATTATGGCATACCACTAATTACAAATTTGGAAAAAAGGCTTTGCTTTTAGTTTTTCCGTATTTGGGATACACCCGGATGTGTTTTAGGAACAGAATTTATGGAGAGTAGGGTGGTAGTTTGCTTTGTTTATTCACATTTTAGCGCAACAGGTGGATAGACACTTAATTTTAATCTGAAAGCAGGTGACTCGTGTTGGGAGGCTTGCACCATCCTGTACCCGGGGGGCGTAAAGATGGGGGAGGGGGGAGTTAGGACGATTCCAAGACCAAGGGTGACAGGGACGCAAAAAATTGTGAACATAAGTGGATCGGTGGCACAGTAAGGGCCAAAAATCAATAGCGACATCCCTGTTTGTACCGCGGAGGGTTAGTGTCCTGGCCCTCGGTGTACCGGTCACCATAGCGCCTGCCTGTTTAGCCTGGTCAGTTACCACGTGTTTTGTGATTAGTATCCATGTGGTACGCTACTGTGAAGGGCACGGTTTGCTGGTTCTTTAGTACAGGATATTCCACGTCTCCCTTCCGTGGGTGCTCCTGTAGCTGTGATTTGCAACGTAGAGGTTGTGGGATAGAATCCCAGGGAAGGTACATAAGTTATAGTCTTTCCATCTGCTATAATTCACTTTGGATAAAAGCATCAGATAAATGAATTAATGCAAATCTTTCATAAGAGCCGTCAAATTCTTGCTAGACTGTGTGATCAGCATGAGGTTTAGCCCTGCATGTGATCAGTTAGGTGAAGCGCAAGCCAGGGGTAATTTCAGATTAATTCATGTTCATCTAATTCAGTCCCAAATAGAGAAATGTGCCTTGAACCCGTAGCTTCGGATTCCCGCCACCCTACGTACGAGAAGCGTGTATAGAAAATGGATGGAGGCGTTAGCATAAATTATGGGGGAGATGGGGAAGTTGTAACTCCCTAATAATCAAAACCAGCCAATACAACCCCCTGGACCCCCTTAAATGGGTGGATTAACCCCCCCCCCCCAACCCAAAGTTATGCCCTTGGATGAATATATATTGAAATGCCTGGGCACTGAATCATTTGCTTTCTTAGTATTCTCTTTTGAGCCGTTTTCCTAATAGGCAAAGCATCCTGTTTCTAATCCACGTCTATTTCTGAATGCTGTTTATTTATTGTCACGTCTGTATTCCTGATATATTGCGCAATAACACATAAGCCAGGTGACTCATATCACGGTTCTTACTCATAGGTAAAGAAGCTTTTGGAATCTGGTAGGATTTCAGCTCCGCACAGTTTGCAACTGCAGCGGCGCATGGAAAATAAGACGGAATAGTCTGGCTTGGTGGCCACTTGGCTGCCCTGGGCTCCAGGAGGTTGTGGGTTCTAAGCCAAAGTGAGTCACGGCGGAGCGGGTTATGTAATCCGGGCCCGTGATTGTCCCGCAGTTATATCAGCACAGGAGCGTTATAGGTCATTTAACCGATCGTTCCAGAATCTAAGCAAGTGTGCGCGCGCGCAAACAGTCCCGTGCGTTTGCTGCCGTCCGCCCTGCTGCGTGAAGGAATTCGCGTGTGTGATTTGTGGCCAGCCCATCCTGGATCTCCTTTATCGTCGTGACGTGGCCCATGTAAAAATGCTGGAAGAGGAAATGTTTTCGCCGCTTTTTATTTTCTCCACGTGGCAGGCCCGCCATCCACCTGCCAGCCTACCTTAAACGGATGGGCTCCCCGCTCTCTTGCTTCCACAGACATCCCCGGGATTTACGGCCCGGCTCCTGGAAACGCTCGGAGCGACTTGGACGTCGGCAGGATATTAGAAAAATGTTTCATCCTTTGAGCCACCTGTGCTATTCTGTCAGGAATCTTCGCTCAGGCACACGCACGAACACACACACACACACACACACACACACACACACACACACACACACAGGCACACAAACGGGGCTTTCTTCAGCATACTGGTTGTGCATATTTCCAAGCAGAAGCTATTTTGAGTATTAATTAGTCAATGAACTAATTATTTGTAATCATAACAGTAAACATTGCAGTGCTGGAGTTTTCAACAGAGCGCAGTTTTATGCTGAACTCTGCCCCTAGTCCTGAAATCAGTCTATCAGTAGTGATAATGTCGTAAATTTACGTGAAGTACTGACAGTCAGTATTGTGATATAATTCAGTGAGTATATCAAAAATACCATCTGCCAGTGGTAATGATTTTGTTTATACAGCCTGTCAGACCTGCTGTGTGTAAAGAAATACTACCTTTCAGTAATGCTGTTATTTCAAATTTATAGTTAAAAGGTATGATTACTGAGTATATTGAGTAATAAAATATGTGAAATGAGGCAATATGGAAAAAGAATTTGCAGGATATCTGGTAAATACAGTTGCTATTTGGAGGGGAATCTGTGAAGTGAATTGGTAAACAGGCTAGGTTATGGCTTTCACACTAATAGCCAGAAGGTGTGATGTGTTTCTTTCTGTCACTGAACCTATGGTAGTTTTTCCAGACAAATGCTGTTCTTCTCTCACCGTACTTCTGGCTCGGTCATCAAAATGATTTTAAATGAGTTTAAGGTGTTTGTTTTGCAGCCCCAGGGTCAGAAATGGCGGAGTTTAGATCCTAGCTGACCATGTGGTTACGGGAAGGGTGTTTGCTTAGGACGTGTTTCCGATACGGTTAACAGAAAGGGTTAGGGTTAGGGTTGGCTTTCCGCTGGAATTCACAGTGTGGTCACTGGGGGCGGTCGTGCTTGGTAGTCATTAGTGCTGGGGAGTAATGAGGAACTGGCGTATGTTGGCGGGGTATATATTTAATGCAGTGATTCTTTTATCCAGAGCAGAAACCCCCC
>JAODJU010000046.1:3218338-3233576 GCA_026776725.1 Gnathonemus echidnorhynchus
CAGGCGAGTCATGCCTGGCTCTGTCTGGACCCAAGCGTACATGTGGCTCCACACCGACCCGCCAGGCAGCTGCGTTTCTTTTTCACCATGACCCCTAGCTGACCAGTTTGCAAAGTCCGCGTTTTTATTTTTACGGCAAGCTCTCGTTTTCGCAAACGCTCTCTCCTTCCCTCCCTCTCTCTCTCTCTGCCTCCCTCTCTCTCTTCCGGTCGCGTACAGGCCAACGTGGCCCAAGCCGGCGTGGAGGAGAAGCCGCGGAGAAGTTGTTTGTGTTGGCCTGCCACGGTCCCGGCCGGCCTTCACGCACCATGCCAGCGCGTGAGGATGCTCTCCCTGCGTTTCCATGGAAACCACCATGGCAACGCTCCCCTAACGTTTGAGCGACTGCTTTAAGCCCCCGGGCTGTGTCCCGATGGGGTCTCCTTTGCTCGTGCCAGGAGTGCAGGTTGATGGTTTTAGGAGATGTGAAGGGAGGTAAAAGAAGCATCCGGAAGGCAGTACGCCGGGGGGGGCATCACAGACTGGCGCCGCACCATCTCATGCATGAGGGTGAGGGTCAGGCTGTCAGTCTATGCCAGCACAAACATTGAGCACATGCCATCCCATCATGTCTTCTGGTTTGTTGCCGATATCTGAGGGCTTCCATGAAGACCGGGCCACCCCCCCCCCCAGATCCCCTCTCGCTCCGTCATGGACGGCGAACTCAAAACACTGCAGAATCGTTTATCTCCCTAGATACTGCAAATTAGACCCTCAATTCGACCTGCAGACAGGAGGTGTTTTCTCAGCCTGGCACTGTGAGGCTCAAAGGCGACCTGGAGTAACCTTGAAGCGGTCAGCTGGAGACACGGGTCCAGTCTCTTGTCTTTCTTGGGCGCCCTGAGGGAGGCTTGGATTCAGAGGTGCCGGGTTGGGGTCACTGCTGGAATGGAGGGTCAACTGCTAAAAATACAGAAGTGAGACACCATCCTGTGACCCATCCCCCCATCTTCCCATAATGCACCCTGACTAGCCCTGTCAGTCTTCAACCCATTGCCTCATGGGTAGCAGAATAACCGTCTTCATGTCGTCAGGGGAAGAGATCCCTGCTCCAGAGTAGATGAATGAGTGAATTACGAGACCTCCATCTTCACTGGCACGGACATGAAGAAAGCAGAGTGTCTAGCAGCTGGGGGTGGGTGGGTGAGGGGGGGGGGGGGTTCAAGGAACTGCCTAATGTCATGTTAATCAAAGTGTTTTTACACGTTATGACAAATTACACGTCTGTGGTCCCACCCTTTAGATTTTCAGCTGTATCCCATAAAAAGCAGCTGAGGTATTTGCTTGCGAGGCCCACACACCCCCTGAAAATTCAGACCCCCTCTTTGCCCCCACCCCAGGCTCCCGTTTCCCTGTTCGCGCCACGCTACTTTATATTTGGAACCTGTATTTCACAAATTAGTGACTTTCCGCTGTGAGCGCCTATCTTGTTGGGATCTGCAGATTCTCGTGGATTTTTTCGGCAGCAAAGGTGGAGGGTAGATTGAAGGGCGGAGGTCCTGCAAATGCCTTCTTTGGTATTTGCCCACTCTAGAGCGCTAGCATTAGCCGTTAGCATTAGCCATTAGCACTTAGCGCGTCTTCGGCCATTAGTGCCAGCCTGAGGCCTAGGTTCACACCAGAGTGGCTGATATAGATACAGCTGCTGACTGAGCCTCATCCTCTCCTGTAACGTGAAGTGCACGCCCGCTAGCACAGGTCACAAAGCGGTCACCAAGCCTCTTTATTAAGCATAGCATCTGAGCTATATTCAGTGCACTTACTGCAACAGTGAGACAATTGCCAGCTAAGTGCAGACTGACACATTTGAGCTTTTCTGGAATACTTGATTGTTTTTTTTTATTATTATTATGTGAGTAGATAATAACTACCATTGCTAATGTGCTCAGTGTGTATGTTAGCCTGGACTGAAGCCTGATTCTAATACCCCAGCTGTCCTAGTGACACTAACATTCCTCAGAAATTTACTACATGCTCTTTTTTACCCCAGTCTTTCAGTCAAATGCAAATCATAGCATTTCTCCACGTCCAGTAAGCTACCATTGCTCCGAGTCCAAGATCAGCTCAGCGCATGTTTACATCTGAGGGGCCATAATTGTGGCACTTCCTCTGGTCTTCCCCGCTCTTTTTAATCATGTAATATTTAAAACCAGCTGCAGTTTGTGTTTTTCCCTCTGTGCCGAGGCCGTGGGGCCGGCGGACACGGCCTGACCTTTTCCAGGGCCCGTTATAGAGCTCAGCTGCACTGGCAGGAGCCCACTGCACCCCGTGGAAGCGACCCAGTGTCCCCCTGGCGCCATGTGGCTTCTGTTGGGCGGCTTTCGGTCTCGATTCTTGGACAGACTGTCTCGGGACAGGATTGTTTGTCGTCCTTCTTCTGATTGGCCAGGCCTCAGGGCCTCCTTCTCAATGATAACCAATCGGGGTCTTGATTTCCCGGGCTTTTCCGTTTGACCCTGGGGGCTGCAGTGACTGGGCTGGAGTGTGTCCTCACCAGGTCGGGTTCAGATCCGACGCGGTCTGCTCCGCGCCCAGTGGGGCAGACTTTCTGAAGAGGGTCAGTTGGCTTTCATCTCCAGACCACTGTGACTGAACACGCCGGCCGCGATGGATTCCAGTTAGCATGGAGGATGAGTCAGCCTTTTTTTCCCTCTCAAAGGCCTTCCACCACCGCCCCCTGCTGTTAACTCCATCAGATTTAAATTATTCATGGAACCGAGGGCCTTCTTAAATTATTCAAGGGCCCAGTAATGGAATCTTTATGGACAGCCCAGTGCGGTTGCTCTGTGGTCCTGGTCATTCCGCTTTGTTCTCCTTGGTTCTGAATGCGCTGCAGGTGGTATGATTGTTAAGGATTCACCTCTTTAATGAACAGAGGGGATACGTCTGTTGTACCCTAATGGGGTTCAGCAGAATATCCAGCTCTCTGCAGTAACATTAAACTGACATTTAAGCATTTAATTGCTACTACAGTAAATGGGCTGAAGGTGTTTGCAAAGTCTTGTCGATGCCCTGAATATACACACTTATAACCAGCCTAAGTTCGTCGTACTGACATGTTTAAAAAGCCCAGTTCGCACAATGTTACAATCCAGCCTAACCAGCAGCAGGTGGACTTCAGACAGAGTGGAAACGGGGGGATTTTTCAGAAACCTTCAAAGGAGATTATTTCTGTAACTCGTTTATTTTTAGTGGCCCAAAACGGCATTAGTATTACAGCAGACAGTATTTGTAGAATTCATAGCTGCAAATAGCAGGTTCTGAAGCAGCCAAACGCGACTGAGCAGAACTCGGTCTGTGCCGATGGCTATCAGGCCCGGCGGCTTTGAACGGCAGCGGCCATCAAAGAACGCTGCGATTTCACACAACATTAGAGTGATAAACCTGGACCGTTTCCCGAAAAGCCCAATCCACCTGGCGTAGTTCCGAGGTGTGTGTGCGTCTGCGTGTTCCTCCTCATTTGGGAATTACTCTTTTTATGTACATGTGATCCTGTACTGCAGTAATGGGAGTTGGATGGATGAAAGAGTGTAATTATAAAATTATGAGCAACAAGCTATTTTCCTGACAGCAACTCTCTTGCTCACTCTCCGATGAACTTTAAATATACCACAGTTCCTTTATATATCTCCATTTGCATTTATTGCATATATAATCATTCTAATATTCTTCATATCTCCTTCTTGCCCTGCAATGGGTTGGCACCCCATCCTGGGTTGTCCCCTGCCTTATGGCTGTAGCCTCCAGGATAGGCTCTGGACCCCCCTCAACCCTGAATAGGACAAGTGCTTACAGAAGATGCACGGATTCATGCCAAACCATCACATGGGCCAAAACATATTCTTCTGTTTTTCCATATGCGGACCAACATTCACACCTACAGTGATTGAGTGGGTGATTTATAAAGATGATTCCTAAATTTGTTTTTATTGTTTTACAGAAAGGCTGCCTCATTGTAGCACACAAAACTAAAAGAGCCCTTTCTGTCTGCCCACTCATGTGTGACATCTGCTCGTGGTGGTAGGACAAGGATTATCTTCAGCAGTTAAATCGAGCGATGATTTACTAGTACCGCGGTTGCCGGGGTAGCGGTGTTGACTTGCTGCCAATGCGGGGGAGCTGTCAGCGTTACTGTTTTTTCTGTTTCCTGATGAAGTTCCGGCTGAGTTTGTGCATGTTTGCACATGAACCATGGCGGTAATCATCGCTTTAGGGTTAGGTTGTGATGAAACACCTTCGTCAGATGGTGGCCGTAAAGGAGGGACACAGCGCTGCCCCACACCAATTTCCGTTATCATATACCAAAATCATTAATGGATTAGCTATTAGCGGAGCGAGGCCTACACAGCGTTAGCGAGGACGGCTAACTGTCGTGACAGAACGCTTACCCTCCTCTCATGGTTTGATCTAATAAAAGCCTCATGCAAGTAGGTTTTGAGCATGGCCAGGGAGTCAATGATAGCATGATGTCAAAAAAAACTGGAAATCCCATCGCATGACTTTGAGTAGTGAGACCACACAGCTGTCGCATGACGGACCTTGTCGTCGAGCGAGCCTGCCCTATGTCATATTTTCATTTTTAGATCTTTGGTTTACATATTGAGAAGCAAAAGTGTAAATATACAGATGCTATTCACTTTCTGCTTAAGAAATTTTGACTTTATGATGGCCCTATAGCGATTCATGTTCAGTAGTCGCTTTCGGATTTCAGTTCCCGGACTAGCGGACTAGCGATATGCCGGGAGATACTTTCTACTGACGCCAGCCATGCAGTCACCCAGCCACGCAGCCACCAAGCCACGCAGCCACCCAGCCACGCAGCCAGCAAGCCACGCAGCCACGCAGTCACCCAGCCACGCAGTCACCCAGCCACGCACCCACGCAGCCACCAAGCCACGCAGCCACCAAGCCACCAAGCCACGCAGCCACGCAGCCACCAAGCCACGCAGCCACGCAGCCACCAAGCCACGCAGCCACGCAGTCACCCAGCCACACACCCACACACCCACACAGTCACACTTCCAGTCACTGTAGTGAACGCGAGTGTAAATGCAGGGTTTTTTTGGTTTTAACCAAAAAGTTCTGTACATTTAATGATGGGATAAACTTGGATTCATTCATTTACTTTTCAGTTACTGGTATTACTTAATCTCAATATGTACGTATTTATTTATTGATCTATCAATTTATATGGTGGCAGTAGTTATTTTCTTGTTTAGCGTATCATATTCATATTTGACTTATGATATTTCCAACCTATGATGGGTTAAAAGGGGGATACGGGGAAATATCGGTACCAAAGAAATCTCCCATGAGCTTTGGAATGATTATTTTGTCAATAATGAAGTCAATTAATGAAGCATAATCTGTGATATTGTTCAAGGTACTTTTCTCTTATTTTTAAATTAATATTTCTTGTTTGTAACAGTATTTCAAAACAATTTTTAGGGCGTAATTCAGTTATAACTTTACCATGACGCGCGAGGAAAACTTATTAATCGACTGGTGGAGATTTTTCTTCCTCAAAGCTGAAGTGATAAATTCTGCTAAACTCTGGGTCTCACACAAAGTCTCTGAGGGACTGTGGGATCTGCGGACCTTCATTTATCTGTCTGATTGACCCGCTGTATGTTACCTGCATCTGAAACCACGTCACAGCCCAGCGGCTCCTAGACGCCATACATCGGAGTGCTGTGTCAAAGCTTCAGGCAGACAGATTGTGTCGGAGGAGGTGATGGATCTGGCCATAGCTTTTGCTTTGGCCCCACAGTGATAGATCAGGGTAATGATATCATGCAAACTCAGCTGTGATTTAAGGCTGTTTGCGTGCCGAGGACATAACGGTCTATGTAATAAATCTGCTGCCTGTCTCCTATAGCTTGTTTTCCCCATGTTCTTGTCTGTATGATCAGAAGTCTACTTCCCTCTGCGCGGATTGTGTACATGTGGCCTGACTTTCATAGGCGAGACACGCCGCGTTCCGCTAACAGCGCAGAGCCGCCGGTCCCGTCAGAGATCCTCACCTGCAGACCTTCACATCCCCCCCCCGTTTCCCCCAACTTTAGGCTGTGCTTGTCAGTCTCTAAAGCGTCATTAATGTTATTTAGAGACCCCGATTTCTGGTTCCCTGTTGTGGACAGAGACCCGGAGCTCACACAGGTGCTGGTCTGGATGCGTGACACAGGATGAGTCATGGTGGTGTTCCGGAGGGGGCCCAAGACGGCGGACCCCTGTGGGAGGGGAGCGGAGATCATCCACGTGGAGCCGCAGTCCCGGTTAAACCAAGAGCTGAAACGTGTTTGTGCCGAACTGCTGTTTCTTCTCCCCAGTTTTGCACGGAGACAGCAGGTGGATCTTGCTTTGCTTTCAGGTGACACTTCGGCTACCGGTCACCTGTCTGGGGAACCTCGTGGACGTGAGGTACAGTTACGGATCCGATTAGACAGGGGGCAGCAGGGAGCAGCCTATTTACTGGTCTGTGTACGGTGTGGTGGCTCTGTGGTTAGCACTGCTGCCTCATGCCTCATGCATGTGGCCGTCGTACGTTCCTGTGTTTTCGTGTGGGATTCCTCTCACAACCCAAGGCCATGAAATTAGATGAATTGGCTTTTCGAAATGGCGGAATGTACGTGTGCCTGGCGATGGACCGGCGCCCCTGGCTGGTACTGCCCGGGATCTCGTGATGGATAAGCAATGGCGAAACAAAATTAGAAACATCCGGTTAAGCTGTTACTGAGCATTGTTTGTGTCGCTCGTGGCCTCGGAAACAGCCAAGGTGCCTGCCGGAATAAAGACAGCTCCAGGCTGAGAACATTCCGGAATCTGGGTCTGGAATGTCCATGGCACATGACATTTCAGGGTGATGACAGAGGACATGGAGCTGGGGGGGGGGGGGGCTTTACCAGTATGCACATATTATTCTATCACCGTTTGAGGAAAAAAAATGGCATCTAATGAGCTCCATTTTCAGTCGTCGCGTTTCTTGGGAAGATCACCTGTGTTTTCAGATCCTGAGGGAATCTCCAGGACAGGATGAGGATCCTATCATGTGTTGGGACCAGTCGGGGATTTGATTAAGGGGTGTTTTTGTTGCTCTCCATCCTGGGAGGCCTGGTAGGTCAAAGGTCTTAGATCAGAATGACCCGTTTTGTCCCGGTTCCTGGTGGCTGGGTTGTCTTTCTCCAGACTTCTCTCTCTCTCTTTTTTTTTTAGACAGACTGGAGTTTCAAAGGCATCTCCTGGTCCATTCCTGAGTGGCGCTGTTACTTGTTTTTTTTTTTCCATAGAATATTATTAATTATATTAATATATTATTTATATAGGAATATCATTATTAATAGGATTGTATTTTTATGTAGAAAGTTATGCATACAGAGTTTTTCACTATTTTTATCCTTCCAGTGCAGGTTGTTTGTTTCCAGTGACAATTACTGTATACCTACATACACTGATATAATGTGTGCGATTGTATACCTGATGGGGGGGGTCATGGTGTGGAAAAGGTCTTTTCTGGAAGTCTCATAATCCTCTTCATCTTTGTCATTAAGCATCTTACACAACTTCCTGACCTGAGATTCTCTCCCTGCCCCATTCTAAGCCGGATTAGCTCGGTAGCGCTCCCTAGTGGTCACAGTCTATTCTGGCGAGCTCCTCAATCATCGCCCGTCTGCTGTCATGTCGCCACCTCGGCATTAAATTGCCGTTGATGGCATGGCTCCCTAAACACGGGCTCGTCGGCTACACGGTGGGGGGTGGGAGGGGGGTCGGACATACGAGGACACTGACGCCGCCCCCCTGTGTCGCGGACTAAAATGGCGGGACCCAGTCTGAGCTCCTCTTCGACCAGCTTGGGGTTCATGAACAAGGTCATCTGCTACCTTCTGGGGACATAGTCAGATTATCATAAAGAGCTGTAGCCAGAATGCCCCCCCCCCCCCCATCTCACGTCCTCTTTTGGGGCCCCATCAGGCAGATAAAAAGCTGCATATCGTCACAGATCCCCCACCAATCACCTGACACGTGTAGCTCACGCTAGGTGACGATTGGGTAACGCTTGACGCACATTCTATGCTTCCCAGAACTGTGGCTTTCTCTGCTTCGGTGAACGATCATTAAGAAGCCCTTGTCTGAGAGGGAGGGGGCCTGGATGTGGGCCGGTCCTGGTATCAGAGGATTTCGCGTTACTTTGAGGAGAAACCTACTTTGAAAAGGGCATCTTGATATGACACTTGGGCCCAAGTGAAAACATCAAAATGTCAGCTTTGATAGTCTGGTTAAGTGGTTTCGGGTATGACCCCCAGATGGCCCGAGTGAAGCTGAGGTGGGGGGGGTCATACACGCGGCCTCACTGGGCTGCCCCTCAGACTCGCTGTGTGATTAGTCTCTGTTTTGCGTGGAGGAGCTGTATTTGAGCATTCGAGGAATTGAGAGGGAAAGCTGCCAGTGACTGAAGTGGCCAGATAATCCATGTCAGCGAGGACACTTGGAGATACTTCAGGTTTTACGAACTACTTTAAAACTGAAAGGTTCCTGTGATTGGCTAAATAGTTCAGCTCTTCTTGTGCTTTGACTGGTTTGTTTCCTTGACTGAAAGACTCATCCAGCTGTTTCACATTAGCGTTAGTGACACATGCATGTTTATAGGGGACTGACCAATCAGCACACAGCACAGAAGTGCTTAAGTGAAATTCAGGTCCTTTTAACTGAAATGGTCATTTACAAATCCTGTCCTAGCTCATAGTCTCCTCCCTGACATAGATTATCTGGTTACCTAACCAGTGATCCCACATTATCCAGGAGGCGAGGAAACTTTGCTGGTTTTGGGATTGATAGCAGTCACACCTTCAGCTAATGGCACGTTTAAGGCACTAAACAATGAAATACTTTGGCATTGGCTCAGATGCAGTTACATTTGATAACTGAAATGTCACCAGCTTTTACTTCCAGATGCCATTAGCTTTGATGACCTGAATGTCACTGTGGTTAGCTCACAAATGTTATAGGTTTTGATAACCTGAATGTCAATTGTGTTAACATCCAGATGCTACTGGTTTACATAACCCGAAGGTCAATTATGTTAGCATCCAGATCCTACTGGTTTTGATAACCTGAAGGTCAATTGTGTTAGCATCCAGATGCTACTGGTTTTCATAACCTGAAGGTCAATTGTGTTAGCATCCAGACATTCCCGATTTAGAAAACCTTTTGAATGTCACTAGGGTTATCAGTTAGATGTTAATGTTTTTGCTTACTTCAATATCAACAGAATTGCCATCCAAGCACCCCAGAGACTCAACAAAATTGATGCGTTCGTATCTCTGGTATATCTCCCAATATACCATACATATTCGTCCATCTTTCCATCAGCCTGGAGAGTATTTCCAGAAGAACGGGGCACAAGTAAGGATAAGACGCCAGTCCACAATAGCAAAAATATTCTTCTCTCACATACAGCCTTCCACTAGCCCTGAAAGTTCTCATTGAAGGTTTGTTGCTGAAGGTATGTTAATAATGCCCTCCTATTTGGACAAAGCGGCCTTTTTTAGGGACATTAGACTCCTGTATCTGGCAAGGCAATGATACTCAGAGGCAGTTTAGGTGAAGAACGTGGGCTTGCTAGTCCATCAGACGGCTGCGTGTGCCTGTGTTGTTTACGCCGAAGGCTGAGCCGCCGGCCCTGACCACCATTAGGGTATTCCCCGAGGAACGAGCTCGTTCTTGCCCAAGGTCTTGGCACGGTTTATTTGTGCTGGTCGTACTTTAAATGTGGAAAGGCCTTTTCCCCCTTGGGTTTAATGAGGTGCAATTAGTTTCAAAGCTTTGTCACACACTGGAAAATGCGAAGCAAGGAAAAAACGAGGAGCTATAAACCCTAGTGGTGTGGTGATCTTTCTGAAACCACTCTGGAAAGTAAAGTCATAGAGTTTTGTTAACATACCACATGAAAAGAAATCTAAATAGATGCTATTTACTGCACATAACATGGGTAAGATTATGATCGACAGTAGAGGCGGAGGGCTATTGTGTGTGTATAAGTGTGTATAATCACGCTTTCCTAACATTTCTTTTGTCGATTTTTATGTCGTTTAAGCTTTGTTGGTGTAGAGTCAAAGTTAAACCTTCAGAACGATAGACCGACAAACTGGGTGTGTGCTTGTGATCATGGGTAATCGGGAAACCCGAGGCACGCTTCCCGATGCAAAATTCGATTTACGGGGGCTTCCCCCAGCCTGGCATCGACCTCCTCTCTGCATCAGAGGCTCCGCCTGTCCGCCACATCCGTCACACGGCATATTCTATTACAAATGGCTGCCGTCTCACGTGAAGAGGGGATAGACCTTAGAGCAGGGGTGGGGGACCTGATCCATGGAGGGCCAGTGGGGGTTTTTGGGATGGCCTCTCAATCAACCAATAATAAAGCAGTGGATTTCAACTCCAGTCCTGAGGACCCACTGTGATTGGCTGATTGAGAGGCCATCAGGTTCCCCACCCACGAGAAGAAAATGAAGAAGCATGACATCTCTTCAGAAAACAGCCGAAATCTTTTTATTTCTGGATAAAGACTAGTGAAAAAAAAGGGGGGCTCGCATACGGGGAGGGGGGCTCGCAAACGGGGAGTGGGGGCTCGCATACGGGGAGGGGGGGCTCGCAAACTCTCAGGTCGGAACAGGTGTCTCCAGCCAAACGTGCCTGCCGGCGGCCTCTCCGCTGCGTCACACGCTGCACATCTGGTTTCCAACACAAGCTCCCGGTGACCTGCTCCCAGTCACGGTCACGTCCCCCCTGTCAGCCTCCCTCTCCGCCAGCTTGTTTATGGGATTTTCTTTAGGTGATTCTTTGTTGGAGACGACAGCGGCGATAAATTTCTTATCACACCGCGTCCAGTTGAGGTCACCGCCGGCTGCTTTGTCCAGATCTGCCTTCCAGCTCTACTGGCTGACTTCACTCCATTTTTTTCTTTTTTTTTGGTGCTGGTAAAACTCCTCATGACCTTTGGGGTCCGTCTGGGCTTTTCGAGATGGTGCAGCATGTGTGGTTTTGGCACCCAGTGAATTGCCAGACCCTGGCCAGTTAGCAGTTAACTGTGGGCTTTTCTTAAAAATAAAAATCTATTATTTATTCACTTTTCCAGGCAGGGAACAAACTTGTATTGGGCCTCTCTTTGCTATTGCATCAGAATCTGTTGGTAACTCCACCCCCTAGTTAGCATTCACCAATGAGAGAGTCCCTTTACCTGCCCATTAAGTTTCTGGTTAATGATTAGATCTGGTTTTGGAGTCAAGAGAATGACCCCATGCTTTTGGGGCGACAGCGTGAGTTTCTGTCTGAGTGCAGCAGTCACTATTGTGGTTCTGGAAGGATGGAGTTTTAGCTCATTGGGTAAATCTGTGGCTTTCATACTTCCAGAGTTGGCGTCCAATTCCCCGACTCTGTGCTGTCACCACCTACTTCAATACCCTACAGTGGCCCAAAGAGGCATAGATGAGGTGACGTGCAAGTCTAAAGTGTCCCTACGTATGTGTGACACCTGTGTTGGCCTGACATCCTGTCTGGGGTGTCCTGCTTCCTGGGAGGGGCTCCAGACTCCAGTGGCCCTGTGCTTGATAAACCGGCACGGAGGATGGATGCTTCTGGAGCCTGAAATTAGCAGAAATGTTTATACCCTCCACCTGCTGTCTGATGAGACCATATGCCTAGCAATTAATAATTCAGGTCACACCGTCTCTCCTCAACATTTCTCCTCTTACAAGCAAAAGCAAAAAGAATTCATCACCATGCATACACGTGCATTTATTCAGGATGAGCGTCAGAATTGACCATGTATATGGAATTAGCGCCTTGGTTTGCTGTGATCTCCAGGAACAGATGAAGCTTGAGGTGGCTAATGTTGAGGAAACCACACACGCTTCTGTAAGTGGCATACAGTCTGTGTTCGTGTGTGTATCCCCTTAAGAGAGACCGAGATAAACAGAAACGCATGGTACATGGTGGGCAAAGAAGCTAGGCGTGTTTTTTTGGCAATACGATCATGCCAACATCCATTCAGCAAGGCTATGGCTGAGTATCCCTGCCCTAACAGACAGGGAAACTAGATCTACCCTCTGGTCCTCAGGAGAGGTCCTGTTACCTCCCCCCTCAGTACGGAAGATGATTATGGAGACGGCTTTCCATGGGGGGGGGGGGGAAGGATCGTGAACCAGCTCAGGAGAGTCATTAGGTGCAGGGGGGCAGCAGGTGGCTTAATGGTTCACAGACCACCCTTTGAGCCACATGGTTACAAGTTCAAATCCAAGCCTCAAATAGAACAGCCTCAGTAAACAGTTTTACAAATGGCTGAAAGTGTAAACACTGTAAGCTATAAGAGCGGCGAGTAACCGAAGAAAGAGGGAATATAGTGAAGCTGAACTTAATATAGAAGTGTGCTTAAGAAGCAGCTCCAGAGAGGGCGTTTAATTATGGCTGAACTGTGAAGCGAAGCTTTAAGCTTCTCCACTGCTCACTGCACTCGGGACTCCTCCAAAGTTGGAGGACGTTAAAGGGGAATTTCAAAAACGGCTTTTTTAAAAATGAAAATCACAAGTTTAATTTTTTCACACCGGGTGTTTTTTCTTTAAGAAATTATATGCCACAGAATGATCTTTGCCACTGGGGTGCACGTGCCAAGCGTCTGATGTAGGCTTGAAGATGGATCGGCACGCGATCCGAATGGAAGCTGTGATGCTGGACATGGCGTGAAGCTGAGGACGTATGTGCTTCAGCGGGGATAGAGAATCGGCTTTCTGTGAATTTTCCGTCTGCCTTGTTTAGTGTTCGTGGAAGTGCATGGCTCAGGTCCTCGGCATCGAAGCGGGGTGCCTGGGAGGACATGCGTGGGGTGGGGGTGGGGGGGGGGCAGATGGCAGCCCCAGCACAGCTGAGGCCTGAAACAGCAAGTGGTGCCTCACGCCCACCTGGCCTGCATTCCAGAAGCTGCCTTTTTCATGCAAAGTACATCAGCTGCAACCATCGTTCTTTCATTCAGGTGTCGAGAACCATCTCATATGGACAACAGGGAATTAACTGTGCATGATTTACTGTAAGTCTAACTATAGTACTTTATTCATCGAGCCCATTATTAGGTAGAGCAGGTGTACCAGTGGTCAGGAAATGGTCTGGAACAGTCAAAGGGGCCCAGCGCACAGGTCTAAGAGTGATTGTTCTTTAGGGGAGTAAATCCTACAGAGTTACACTGGGTTTGATTGTTAGAGACCCTGCAGAGGTCAGGTGCATCGTAAACGACAAAAGGCCTTGTGTTTTGTGATTGTGGGGCTCTGTATTTGCCTAATGACTGCAGTCGACTTCTTAACTATTGCTTTTTCCAGCCCTGTGTTGCTAGATGATTTTAGTGGAACAAAGCAAGTTAAGCACTAAAAGCTCAAGGGCACAACAGCAGGGTTCCTCACGTGTTTTCCAGGTCACAGGCCTCAGCCAATCAGTACCAAAGATGAGTAAAACTCAGGGCACACAGGGGTGACAGCTAGCGCGAGTCATGAGGCATCGATTCTGGCTTCGAAGGCCTCACGTTGCAAAGCCTACACCCACGATTCCACTATTTTTAAAACTGCATCATTGTGCAGAGTGAGATCGCCACTGAGGACAACCACGCTCACCTCAGAGAGAATCTGTGACCCTCACTCCCAACCCTCTCAGAGCTCCCAGCCAACGTTCACCATCTATATTTGTCCCAGCTGCCCTGAGGGACTTGGCCCAGGCAGCCATAAGGCAGTGGCAGCATGGATGTTCAGAAAAACAACAGCTTTGCGTCCTCTTGCTCTGTTGGGTTGCAGGGCCCGGTAGCTAGTGACCTCTCTAACTGGACAGCATGCCTTGCTTCAGCTAAACTGACAAGACCCCACCAGGGGTGAAAAAAACACAAACCTATAAAACCTGTGGTGGGCGGGATTGTTTTATAGCATCAATTATCAAGCGGAATGACCCCATTGGTTACTTTACTGTGATTGACGACAGTCCCACCCACTCTGGGTTTCCAGGCTTCTTTCCTGCCTCCATTGCTGTGTGCTTTAACGTGCAGCTCCTGCCAAGCCGTTATTGTGTCTCTCTCGGGCTGCAGGCCTAGGTGACTCAGTCTTGTGGGTTGAAGAACTTTCAGATGTGACATTTTAGATTAGCGGGTGGGTTGTTTAGCTTAGCCTTGTGCCTGCTAATCGTCTGTGACAAACATGCTGATTTAGTTAAAGAAACTACCGTAATGCTGAGCCTTTCGGCAATCCGGGCCTTAAACCCGGTCGGTTTTATGTCTGGAAAATGACAGAGAGTCGGAAACGGAGCGTCAGTCTGTGAAAGGAAAAGCCAGCGCACGTATATTCGAGTTTAGCGTGAGCCTTATCGCGTTTGACACCCGAGCGGGCGGGCACACGCGACCCTGGTTCCGTTCTGTCTCTCTCAAATTCCAAATTCTACTCATTCCTCCGTCCCTCTCGGATCTCGATCCCCTGGACGGGCAGCGGGAACAACCGTCCTGCGGGTCGCTCTCCCTGCCACTGGCTCTCCGCTCACCCTCCGGCATTCCTTCCTAAACTGAGAGCGTCTGACTGAGATCCAGCGTCTCCCCTCAGCTGTGGAAAAGTCTCTGGCCATAGCTGCTAATGAAGTCCCACCTGCAGAAGCCTTCGGCTCAGAATTTCCCCCCATTGTGCCGAACATGTGTGAGACCCCAAAGCCCACAATCAGATCTACAGGGATCTAAAGCAGTGTTGGGGTCTCCCTCTTGGCGTTGTCCACCTGTCAGGGTCATCGCTGACTTCTGGTTCTGGTTCTGCTTTTGGTCATTATGGGGTCATGAACACAGGGCGACCGGCAGGGCGAGAAAAACCGGGTTACTCAATAATGATTGGTGTGCCTTTATGGGGGGGGGGGGGTGCATTCCTGTCGCAGGCCTCAGTGCGGAACCCGGACATCATGTCCCAGTGAGCCCCAGGGGCTTTGCTCCCATGAACCCCTCCTGCCCACCCCCCCCCATCCCCCGCAGCTACTTCCTCCCTCAGGATAGCCCACCTATGGAGGGTTTATGGTGCGTGTGAGCTGTACATTCCTCACGCCGATACAGTAATCCTCAGAGACAGTTCGCACTTTCAGTGTGTATGTGGGCGTTTGTGTGTGAGTGTGTGTGTGGGGGGGGGGGGGGCAGGTTGGCGGGGGG
>JAODJU010000046.1:3244582-3288427 GCA_026776725.1 Gnathonemus echidnorhynchus
AATCAGCAGCCGTAACTCATTAAGACTGAAGCAAATAAGGTTTAGTGCCCTTGGATCTGGTTGCCATTGTTTCCATGTGAAGGGGGGGGGCTTATGTCTCGCTGATTAAATGGGCATTAGCCCCATCTGAGGCTTTGGAGGAGGTCGGGACAGGATCATTCCCATCATCCTCCCTACCGATTGCGAGTTTTTCCCGTTATGTAACGTCGGAAACAGTGTTCAGTGTGTCTTTCTGGGCCACAGGTTTTTCTGGCTCCCATGTCTTTCCGTCTCTGGATGTCCGCGCTCGGCTGTGATGGGAAAACTCATCGGAGCTGATGGACCTCGGCGCCACTCACGCGCTTGTCCAAGTCGTGCAGGTCCGCCTGGCCGCCAGCAGATGGGGGCTCATAATGTGCCGTGCGTTAGGATGCCGGCTAAATGTGATTGGATAGGGTTAAGCCGCCCACTCACATGACCGCTAAGGATTGAGGAATTCAGAAATAAGCAAAAGGATTTTTGCCATGCACAAATTGGTTAATTGCCATCCAGTCATACTGATGTATTATTATTCTGTCATAACTGCTCTCACTCATGAAGTATTCAATATGGGCAGCAGGGGGCATAGTGATTAAGGGCACAGACCTCAGATCTGAATGTGCTGGTATAAGCCCTTTGAGGGACCCGGCAGCGGTGCCTTTGGCCGATGGTGCCTGTGAGTCGGTCCTGCATGGAGAATCCATCCGTGTTGATGAGTAAGGAATGTGAGTCTCTTTTCATCAACCATGTCAGCTAATGGACTTGGGGAGCAGACATGGTAAAGGCATGCTGGTGGATCCCTGGCTTTGTTTGGACAGGTGGCTTACTGCGTGCTGGACGGGAGGTGTATTTTTTCTCCAGTCCTGCTGTCTTCAGGCCCTGCCGACAGTTTCTCCCCCCAGAACCCTCTGGGACCACCGTTCTCGATGGCAGGTTCGTCTGAGCCTGGGGCTCCGGAAATTGGACCAGTCTGAGGATTTCCTCTGTATACCGCTCGCTGTAACCCCCCCCCTCCACCACCACTACCCCCCCACCTTGCTGGCTGCTTAAGCGCCTTCCAAGGGGTCATTCACCTCGGACACTTTCAGGTCCTTCTGAAGTTCACCTCTGTCACTTTTGGCAGAGAGAGATGGAGCTCATGACTCCATGGCCATGGGTGATTCTCAACACCAAGAGCACGAAGATCGTACTTGCGGTCTTGGCAAGAGCGGTCTTGCCAACTTGCATCCCAGGAACAAACTTGGTGCACAGTGAATCATGGGATTGGTCTCGTTTGGTGAGGATGCAACCGATGTATCCTTGATATTTGGGGACGGGCATGAGCGACATTTGGGGTTTTTACTGTCCTCTGTACTTATGTTCTTAGTATTGGAACTAGTCTTCGGCACTGGAAGAAGAAGCAAAATGGGTACACAGGAACACAAGTACAGTCAAGTACGCATATTGAGAAAGGCCTGAAAACCTGGCCCAGCTCTTGTGCATTAAGCATCTCTGGGTAATTTAGGGATTCTGGATTCCCTTGGGTCTTAAACTCCCCATATGCACCAGTCAGTAAAACAGGGGACTCCACTTGTTCCGTCCTGCACTATGGATCTCCATGCAGTTCTCCCTGTGGATCTCCCTGTCCTCCAGTGACTGACCCCTCCCTTTTCCTTCTGCAGCCCTGGGACAGATCATGCTCTATGTGGACGGAATGAACGGGGTCATAGGTCACAGCGAGACCATCCAGTGGCTCTATTCCCTTGTCGGATCGAAGGTACGAACGCAACCGCCGGGCCTGCTGGGTGATACCATGTTGTACACTGGCCCTCTCTTGGATCTGTGCATGAACTTTATGAGGGATCTAGATGCTCCTGCTGTGTATGTTTTTAGGGAAGGGAACACAAAAAGCTTATCAGATATGCGCTTCGTTGGTGGATTAAAGTCATGAGTTACTCCTAATAACAGTAAAGTGAGCTGTTCTGTTTTTGTGAGCGGACCAGCCTGTATTTACTACAGCAGCTTTTGACAGAACATTCTTTCCTTGCAAATGAACAGTCTGTTGTTATCGTTATAGCTGACATTTGATCACAATCTGGAATCAATTGTCTTCAGTAAAATAAAAATAATATGCGGACTGAAAGGCCCATTTGTGACTTATGGGAGCCGATATTTTGAGTATTTAAATTATCCCTTTAGCCACGATCATTGTTCGTTGAGGTTTGGCTCTGACTTAGGGAAACGTGACTCTTAATGGTGATTAAAATTAACGCCCTGTTTTTTCTGCTTCATATTGGAGGCGCGCCAGGGTTGTCTAAAAGCCTCCCGGTGTGGTCCTGCTGCACCTGAAAATGCGGGTTCAACATAATCTGAGTGCGTTGACCCCTGTTGCTTATTTACTCATTATAAAATCAAAATGGGGAGCGTCTGATGAAAACCTGAAGATGTACAATTCATTTATTTAGCAGCCACTTTTATCCAAGGCGATGTATATATGTAAGGAGGGTCAAGGGCCG
Source organism: Gnathonemus echidnorhynchus (assembly GCA_026776725.1). Taxonomy (NCBI): domain Eukaryota; kingdom Metazoa; phylum Chordata; class Actinopteri; order Osteoglossiformes; family Mormyridae; genus Gnathonemus; species Gnathonemus echidnorhynchus. The sequence continues at coordinate 3,247,096 of JAODJU010000046.1, forward strand.
AATAGTGAAATTACTTTGCCAACCCTAGGATTTGAACCAGCAGACTTCTGATAACTGGGACAGGGTCCAGACCTTTTGGAGAACTGATAACTGATAATATGGGTGACTCGTTTAAGCAACTAGAGGAGGCATGACCAAGACATTTAATTGGTTGGTCCCACCTCCTATAGTTGCTTGGAACCATCTCCTCTACAATCTGATTGGTTATCTCTCTGAACCAATCATTTTTCCTTCTGCACTCAGAACACTTTTGTGTAAGTAAAACTTCCATGAACCTCGTTTAAGCCCTTAATCTATGTCCCCATCCCATGTGGGGACTCTCCAGATTGTTTTTGTCATCGGCTATTCGATGCTGATGGCCGTCCTTTCCCTCCAAACAAGCATCCGCCATGATAGGCCTTCTGTTCAGGCTTCACCGGGCAGCCGGGGCAGTCTGCTGCGCATCAGCACATGGACACAGTCGAGAGTGCCGGCCCCGAGAGGAACGTAACGAGTGGACTGGCCCAGTGAGCGTGAAGGGGGAGGGGGGCCGGGGGTGTGCGGAGTCACCCGTGATCTTCAGAAGCACCAAACTCTCGTCGACGGCTCATCAGACAGTGCCGCCTTTAATTCGTATTCTTCTTCCCTTTTAAAAAGCAGTTCCGTGTTTATTGGGCCAGGAATGGCCCTGCCCACAACAACATGCTGCTTTCTGCAGCCTCTTTAAAGAGCCTCGAGTTAAATCTGCGCAGTTTGGTGGGTTCTGTGACCCTTAAATAACTCATCCTGCCGTGCCCTGCGTTCAGATCGGACCAGCGCTGTCGTAAAGGCCGTCTGGGATGCAGTAGACCTTTTAAGTCTTTTTTTTTCCGTTCATCCAGAGCTGAATTGTAGGTTGTTCACACCAGCTTCAGACACCATCCTAAAATACCCCTGTGAGAAGTTCGCTGGTAGCTGACATGCGGCTCTGCAGTTTGTGCTGCTGAAGCGGGGTCATCGGGGGGGGAATGTTGGCTGGAATAGCAGAATGGTGACACTCAGTGTGGGTGTCTCCTCTCCCCCTTTCTCTTTTCTTCCCTTTTTCTCTCCCCCTCCTCTTCCCTCCATCTTTCTCTCCTACACTCTCCCTCTTTATCTCTCTCCCTTTCTTTTCATCCCTTTCTCTCTCCCCCTCCTCCCTCCATCTTTCTCTCCCTCTCTCCCACTTTCTTCCTCCCTCCATCTTTCACTCCTACACTCTCCTTCTCTCGCTTCCCTCCTCTCGGTCCCTCTCCCCCTCTCTGTCCCTGTCCCTCTCTCCCACTCTCTCTCCCCCTCTCTCTGTCCCTGTCCCTCTCTCTCACTCTCTCCCCCTCTCTCTGTCCCTGTCCCCCTCTCCCACTCTCTCTCCCCGCAGTTCCGCCTGGTGGTGAAGACAGCATTGAAGCTGCTCCTGGTCTTCGTCGAGTATGCAGAGGCCAACGCCCCCCTCCTCGTCCAGGCTGTCGACGCCGTGGACACTCAGAGAGGTGAGAGACAAGAGAGACAGGACAGCCCCCCCCCCCCCCAAAAAAAGAGACATTTGAGGGTCATGCTGTTGTATCCTTGAGCTCAGTACTTAACCCTGAACCCAAACATAAACAAAGTGCTGTTGGGTCAGTTTGCTGGGGGCTGTGTACAGTGGGGTGAACCTGCCCTCCCCCCTTCCTGACCTATGGCCACAGACATCTGTAACAGGTGGACTTTGTTACCTGTGCCTCTACACTTCAGAATAGCCGGTGGTGGGTCAAGTTACACATTTAGCAAAGTGGCTGTAGTGGATGAGGATTCCCTTTATAAGATGTGACACTCAGATATCCTCACTTATAGCCAAAGAATCTATTGCATTGATTACTTGTGTATCTATATTCATGCTTCTCTAAAGCTTGATTGAACTGTTGGGCTGTATTAATAAGTACTGGGTTGACAGTGTATGTATATATATTTAGGTTTGGCGAGCTGCGTGTTTTTACAGATCCCACAGCGGCTCAGCTTGGCTGGGCTGCCGACATCCTGATTTTGTTCTGCAGTCTGAAAACACTAGAACCGCCGTCAGTGGCACAACGCAGCTGTTTCGGCTTCCCTGTCTCGCTTTCCAACAATAAGCTTGTGGCCGCCTCCTGCTGGTTCGGGAGGGTAGGGCGACTTGGAAAAGAGCGCTGGCTCTTCTCCCGGTTTGGGGGGGTGGGAGGAGAACTGGAGGAAGGGGTGATATAAATCAGGAGCCCGCCTGGTCCAGACTGTGGATAGTGGTCGACCTTCAGAACCTGAACACCCCAGGCCCTCATACAGCAATTATCGCATTTTATCTGGGGGGCGGGGGGGGCGCTGATAACATTTCAACCCCCACACTGTGGAAGCTTGGCCAGACTTAGAAACCGCCACCACCCGGTGCCACCATAACCACAGCTGCTAACCGAAGCAGTCTTGAAGGCAGCAAACTTAATGGATGGGGTGGGTGGTGAGGCTGGTGGGTGGAGCCTCGCCGGTCTAGGGGGCTGGATCAGGCTAGAATGCTAACTGACTCTCCGCCTCGTAGGACACAGGTTATGGTCCAACGCGATGGAGATCCTGGACGAGAAGGACGGAGTGGACACGGAGCTCCTGGTTTACGCCATGACCCTGATCAACAAGGTGAGAGATGGGCCCTCTCTGGCGGTATCTACGCGGTGGACGGTGCTTTGGGAAGCACAGCCGCCTCACGCCTACAGGTTTGGGGTTTATTCCCCACTCCTGGCGCTGAGTTTGTGTGGGTTTCCTCCCCCCCAGTTCAAAAGCATGCGGCTAGGTGCCTGTAGTGTGCTTGATGGACTGGATTCCCATCTGGACCCCCGTCCTCCTGCCCTGTGCTTCCTGGGATGGGATCCAAACTCTCTGTCATGTCTCTGTGCTGGATTAGTAGTTATGGTAGATGGATAGATAGATGGATGCTTATGTTCATTTTAGAGCAGCGTTTCTTAACCAAGTCCTCAGGGACTCCCAGACGGTCCACATTTTTGCTCCCTCCCAGCTCCCAGCAGACCTATACCACGTGTTCGGTGCTCCTGATGGCATGATTGTTTGGTTCGGGTGGACTGGGGGACCCTGAGAACTGGATTGGGAAACGCCAAGTTAGAGTTCATTGTCTCTTTACTGCTACCTTTTTCTGTAAGACACAACTGTCCGCTCTGCACCGACAGCTCCCACGGTGTTTCTGCTGGAAGAGCCTGCAGGAGAGCAACCTGGGCGCTGTTGTCATTTAACAGGAACAGGAAGCAGGTAGCTGCTACACTTGAGTTCATAGCAAACCCTTGGAAGGTCAACCCCTGTGACTCTCATTGCAGACGCTGTCAGGCCTCCCAGATCAGGACTCCTTCTATGACCTGGTGGATGCTCTGGAGGAGCAGGGCATGGAGGCCGTGGCCCGGAGGCACCTCAGCAGGAAGGCGACAGACCGGGACTTGGTGGAGCAGTTCAACATCTACGAGGTCTGCTTCTCCTGCTTTCCCTCGTGGGTCGGACCTTGAGGACTAGGCTCCTACTACCTGAACAAAACCCCATGATCGTAACCAACTGTCGCCCACGCGTCAGGCGACCCTGCGGCATGAAGACGGCGATGACGATACCCAGCCGCCTCCCGCCGGGTGCAAGGATCGTAGGCGGTCCAGCGTGGGCGGCGGGAGTGAGCGACGGGGCCTGGAGCGACGCCGTAGCCGGAGGCACTCCCTGGGACGCAACTCGGCGCCTGCCTCCCCCGGCGGCCTCAATGGTCCGGCGCACCACCCCCTGGCAGGCCAGAGCTCTCAGGACGCCAGCGAGAGGTGAGCCGGCGAAGGCTGTGCGGCCCACGTTCATTAGCACGCTAACGGAGCGATAGCATGGCTACAGGAAAACAAGTAGCATTTCCTGTCAGACTAAAATCTGCACCGTTTCCCCCCCAAATCTCGCATCAAGTGCCGCATGTCCCATGACTCGTAGTCATGATGTCGTACGGGTGTCTTTTCGCTTCAGAGTGCGCCGGGGCCACGACACGCTTCATCTTCCCATGATGTAAGTTCAGAGGGCAGGACAACAAGACGTGCACCAAGAATGATGCCACACTCACTGTATACATGTGTATATAGGGCCCTCCTTACATTCTAACCGTCCGTAGCATTCACGCGCTGTGATGCTTATGGTGCCCCCAAAATTGTCTGCTCCGAGGATTTTCAGGGTCAAGTCGACCAATCACAATAAAAGCACCAGCACATGAGCCAATCATGGGACTATTCCACTGTCTGCATTCTGAAAATGGGAAAGGTAGCAGCTCTGATAGGGTGGATATGCTCATCACAAGCACAGAGCTCAGGACTGCAAAGATAGATTGGAACATGGCTGCAGAGGCTCATGGGAGTTGAGGAAATCGAGAGGGACACTTCAATCACCGCGCAATCTTGTGGGGACGATTTCACAGGAAGTATGTCAGCCAGAGCAGAATTCACTGGGACATCCAAACAAGGAAAATGTCTGTCTTTGAATTTAGCTTAAAAAATATAGGAAATATTTTGTTTTCTCGTGTGGTTCAGTCGCATTGGGGTCAGGAATCACATACTGCATCAAAGCGGGTGTGTGTGTGTGTTCACATTTGTATTCATATGCATGCCTACATCCATGCATGCCGGCTTAGATCTAAAGGCTTTGTACTAGATGTTGTGTTTTTGGTCATGTCTTTTTTTCTGTACATCTAACTATAGCCACTAATGAAAAACCATCTACATCCTGTGTGCTAGATCAACTAAACCAGGTTTGTTTTTGATCAGGTTTGTTTACTGAAGACACATTGATTTCGATCGATTTATGAAGAATGTTAGTGTCACTTGGTTTAACTCACGGAAAAACCATCCTAAACAGAGCACAGAAAGCGAGAAATAACACTTCACACATTAGCCTAGCCTTTCAAAGCAGCTAGCGTAGTACACGGATAGTGTAGCACATGGCTAGCGTAGCACACAGCTAGTTTAGCACACAGCTAGTGTAGCACATGGCTAGCGTAGCACACAGCTAGTTTAGCACATGGCTAGCGTAGCACACGGCTATTTTAGCACATGGCTAGTGTAGCACACGGCTAGCGTAGTACACCTAATAGCGTCAGATCTCTTTACCTCTACAGTAGGAACATATCAGACGATGAGGAGTTATGGGGGAAGGCTGGTTCTTATACATATATCTTGTACTTTTTCCCACTGAGGGTATCTGAGCAGTAGCACGTTGCTTGCGTTATACACATGATATTTATTTGTTTTGACTTTTTCGTTTTTTTTTTTTCTTTTTTTACATATTGAACCGAGATCAATGAAAAGGACAAGAACCTGGAGTAATTCAGGGAACTAAAGGGTTTTTTTTTTGTTTAATCAGCCAGTCCTCATATATAAGTGCCAGGTTGGGTATAAGATTAAATCAGTAAAGAACACAAAAATGTGTTATTGATCTTAAAGTGATTACACCTTTTGTTTTATATTATGCCATTCTTGGACAAGGGATATACATAAAAGCCACCAGTAGGAGGCAGACATCTATGGATAATGTCCATCCAGGCAGACAATGTCCATCCAGGCAGACAATGCTTTCATCACCTCAGAATTGTACCAAATGTGTTTGTCTTTCTTATCCTTCTAATTTATTATACCACTAACTAGACTTGGATTCGTCTCCTTTAACGAGGAAAATCTCCAAACTGGCCCTGGCAGCTGGAATATTACTTTAAAGAGAAAGAATTTGGTTCTGTTGGACCAAAGCGTAGGGTGGCTTGTTTCTGGTTTGGAACTGGGAGAAAAACTGGTGGAGATTCTTGACATGTGTGGCATGCCCCCTCCCCTGCCAAATTGGCAGATTGGGACCAGGCGTAGATGCTGAGTAAGACCAGGTGTGGACATGGAGGAGGTTGAGCACAGTCATTGAGCTGGCGCAGGCTCAGACGTGGAAGAGAGGGTGAAGACATTGAGTAGACCCAGAACTGAACATCATTTTGGAGTAGGGCCAGATATTCTCCTAGAGATAATCTGGACCCAGTAATCCATTGTATAAGATCTAGATAGTGATATATCTAGGCCTACCCTGCTGAAATAACCAGCTAAAACCACCTTATGCTGGTAGTTGGTTTTAGCTGGCCTAAGATGGGCTAAGATGGTCTTAGATGATCTTAGCTGACTAGCTAAACCAGCTAGAATGACCATCATAAGCTGGTATGAGCAGCTAAACCATCAAACCATCATGTGAATATATACCTTAAGCTGGTCAACTATCATACTGGTCAACCAGCTTAGCTGATCAACCTGTTTTTTTTTTTCCCCGCTGGGTGGTCATTCAGAACAGGTCCAGGCAGGTGTGCCGCTAGGATTTTAAGACGTCAGGGGCTTTAGCCCAGAGATCTAATCTATCCAAGAGAGAAAGCATGGTTGCTAAAACATCTGAGCTAAACAAATCATTTGGAGCTCATTGGGATTCATTCGGGGCTGGGTCTAGGCATGGTCATAGAGTAGGACCGGGTTTTTCAGTAGACCATGTTTGGTCATGGAGTTGGACCAGACTGCTAGTACGACTGTGCCTTGTCATCAGCACTAATCATTGACTATGTGACTATTTTCCTGATCAATCTAATGAGGCCTTGTTCTACAATGACCTTGTAAGAAGAGATCTACATCAGAGTTACAGGCAGCGTTGGTGGGCTCACATGAGTGAAGGCAGGCCAGGTATATTACCCTCATCTTCTGGCCAAAGTCTCGTTGTTCTTGCCCCTATCCGGTGTTTTAATCACCCTGTCTAATTGATTCCTTGCCTGTTGGCTCCCGCTGATGCCCGGCCAGATTCCTGGTGTTGCTGAGGCTCCTGGGCATCACTCAGGTGGTTAGTCCCACACATGTAGTAAGGAGGAAGTTCTCATTCACTGTGAAGGAGCTTCAGGATTACTTTCCCGTTAGCTTTACCATTCATCAGGGGAGGTGGGCATTCCCTACATTTGATGGCATTCCCTAAAAGGGGGGGGGGGTAACTGTGGTCAAGAGCAAATGGATAACTGGGTGGGGAAAATCATTGAATGGAGATGTTAACGCTGCACGTCTGCAGAGCAGCACCCGGCCCGGTGCTGCTGGATTGCTGGCGCCTGTGTGGCAGGCGAGGTCTGCAACGGCGCCGAAATTCAGTCACGACCACAGAACAAATTCTCACAGGCGAAAAAAAAATGTGAACATATAAATACCAGAATCTCAGTACAAATCACTCGCACATTGCATGCATGGGATTGCGCAGCTTAACATAAAAAAAAGGAAAAACGTGAAAAACGAGGCAGTCACCATTGCATAGCGGCGGGCAGGAAGCTGCAGTAAATGGAAACAAACCTGGGAGCCCCATTGAGTGTAAGCCGATCCAGCCGCTGCCCCCTCATGGTGGACGCTCGCTTCGCGGGGGTTGTTTAAAAAGCTAGATGTGGCATGTGGCGAGGTTGATGTTATATTTTTGGCCATCGCTTCTGGGTAATGAGCCAAAAAGTTTGTTTATATGCATTCGTGCCATGTTTTTTGCCCCTGTGATGTCATCTGCCCCACGTCGTTATGGTATCTGAGGTTCAGTCTGCCTACTGAGGCCCGTGTGAAGTCCGTACAGCGTTTAAGCGGCTCTCTTCGCCAGATTCTTCCCCGTTGGCACCGGTTCTCCATTCACGCTGCCCTGTCTCTGCCCTCTCCTTCTCAGCCAGACCCCACCTGCCCCACTTTGTTTTCATCTCGTCTCTGCATCTCTTCCGTTCTCCTTCTTTTCCCTCCATCTGGCCCACCCGTTGGTCACTTTCGCTCCTCCCTCCCCATCATCCGTCCTTCCCTCGGACCATGCAGAGAGGAGGAATACGAGGAGGAAGAGGAGGAGGAGGGGGAGGATGACCCTCCGGTTACAGAGCCTGATACTGAGGATGAGGAGGATGCAGAGTCCTCTAGCCTGGGTGCCCCCAGGTACTCTAGGACTTCAGGACACCCCAGAGTGACGAGCCCTCGCCTCCGTTTCACTAATGCTGCTTCTCCCCAGATTAGCCTCTGTTTTCTCTGTCCATTCCCTGCACTCCATGCATCAGGTCTGTTTGCACAGGTTTCTCTCTAATCACTGTGACTAATCTCCTCACGTCGTGCAAAGCCTGCAGCGGAGCAGCGCTTCTGTCAGAATTTAATGGCATTTAAGAACGTTTGGGTTGACATGACGTCCTGCAAGGTCTTCATGGTCAGAGAGCCCATGGACACAGATTTTCTCAGGCCATGTGTAGCCGCATTGGGTCGCTGTATCCATGAGTACCTCCAGCAGATTCTGCCGCCTGATCAAGGTTGGGGGCAGGCATCCCTCAGCCTTGAAGGCAGCCAGGACCCAGCACAGCCGGGACCCAGCACAGCCAGGACCCAGCACAGCCAGGACCCAGCACAGCCGGCGCAGTGAGACTGGCCAAGCCAAACTTGGCTGTTCTCCTCAACACCTTTTATATGTTTCTTGTTGTTCCCAGTTAAAGACCAGCACAGACTCCTGGCCACGTGGTTAGAGATGAACCAAAATGTGGTCATTTTTTTGGAAAAAAAACAAAAACAATTAATTGTAGGAAGCACTGTTTCTGCTGTTTGATTACATCCCCTTACACATTTCCTGCTTCTGCTATGATGCACAAATCCACAGGTGAGAGTCCCATTAATAAATATTAATTATATACAGAATAGCAGCTACACCAAAAAAAGAAATGATTCTGGATATAATATGAAAAATAATAAGATGGGTGAAAATCTCTTTGCTTATTTCTGATTTTTTCCCCCAACTTGTGGATAATATGATCCTTTCCTTGTCGCTGTAAGTTTACAGGATCACAATCGCTGAAGTTCGCTTCTCTCTAACCCAGTGATGACACCATCCCCCTTAACTGCCTGTCTGTTTCCCATCAGCGCCCATAATGCCTCTGTCAGGCTTCATGCACTTTCCTTTCTTCCAGTTGTTCCTTTCATCCTTCTCTCAACAGCGAGGCCGTCCCAGTGGCTCCATTATTAGACACGGTCAGGGATATTCCTCAGCCAGGTTTGCCCCGTGGGGACGCGGCCGTCTTTGAACCCGCGACTGCTCCCGATCAGGAGGAAGGGACGCTGGGTCGCTCCCCTCCTGACTGGCCCGATTCTGCCCAGCCGTCCATCCTAGCGTCCCTGCTGGCCCAGCGGAAATCTTCCATCAGTGTCCCGTCCTTGACAGAGGCGGCCCCCTGCCTGCGAGGGACCGTGTCCCCCTCGCCGGAGCGCCTGCCCTACCTCCCACACTCCCCCTTCCATCTCTTCTCTTACGACTTTGAGGAGGAGGAGGTCACGTCCACTTTGCCCAAGGCTGGACAGATCGTGTGCAGGTAGACAAACTGGATGCCTCTCCCTCTCTCCTCCAGTGATAGTGATGTCCAAGCACTGGATGGGATGTCCTCTAACACTAGAACTTCCACTCTGCCCGCCAGCACCTTTGGTGTGTCCACTGGCAACATGTTAATGTAACCATTGGCACCTTTGACATGTCCTCTAGCACCTTTGATGTGTCCACTGGCACTATGTTGATGTGTCCACGAGCACCTTTGATGTGTTCACTGGCACTGTGTTGATGTGTCCACCGGCACCTTTGATGTGTCCACTGGCACTGTGTTGATGTGTCCACCAGCACCTTTGATGTGTCCACTGGCACTGTGTTGATGTGTCCACCAGCACCTTTGATGTGTCCACTGGCACTGTGTTAACATGTCCACCAGCAGTATGTCCGTGAGACAGCCGAGAACCCACAAGCTCTTTACTCAAGCTGCCAATAGGAACGCTCGCGATTCAATGACCCGGATTGTCCTGAGTTTGAAGTCTTCTGCTCATCTGCCTTTCATTGTGGTGGGGAATAATTCTTCAGTGACGAAAAAAAAAAACAAACAAACCATGAAGCCGTCGTTCCTCTGAGGCTTGGTTACCCTTCAAAGTGTTTATAAGAATGTCGCAAATTGAAGAGGAGGCTAGCTGGAGATTTTTGGTGCCGGGGCTTGTGGCTGTTGTCGCTCCGCTGCTCTCGGTACCAACCCCACTGGCATCACTCTAACAGCACGGCCGCCCCTCCCCCCAGGAACCCAGCGAATGCTACGTCTGTTTCTTCTCACTTTTGTTTGACTTTTAAGCTCCTTTTTTTCTTCCCGACCTTTTCCAGTACAATCGTAAGGGGGGCAGCTGGCCGTTCCCCGTCCCTCTCCGTTAGCATTACCGTGGGGCGCTAGCCCTCCTGTTATCTGCCTCGTTTGTTGTTCCCCTCAAGTGAACCATCTGTGGGAACGATTCCCCACCCCTCTCAGTCCATTTACCTCTCGTCGTGATGTATGTAACGTCAGCTCACGATTTCTCATGCTCCAGCGAGTGCAGCATAAATTCAGCTTTTCCTTCCGTCGGCTGGGAGTCTTAGTCCACTTAACTTCTGCCAGAAGGCTATGAACTTTGATTTGTTTTTTTATTTGTGAGAAGGTATGTTTTGAAGCCCACTGTACGGCAACGGAAAAAACAGCTTATTGTGGGGTTGTAATTTCCACACGACCATTTGCGAGACGGCACTCGTGGCTGGCAGAACGGACACAGCCATCTTTTCAGGCCGCCTCACCCATAATTCCCTTTTCCTGTTTCCAACCTGCTCACTATTTGATAGTGCCAACTTGTCTCTGTATCAAAATCACAGGTTTGTGTATTTGACCCCTACTAGCTGGCCAGATGGTCCCAAGTCCAGTCCCAGGCCAAGAACATTTTGATCCTCCATTTTGCCTAATTGCCTCCTCCCTCTCTCCCTTTGTCACTCTCCCTCGCTCCGTCTCTCTCTCCGTCTAGACACCCTGGTGTCAGTGGCCCATCCCCTTGCAGGTCCTACTCCACGCTCAGCCCCCCCCCCACGCCTACCACCCGCTATGGGACATCAGTGTCTCCATCACTGGAGTCCAACAATGATAGGTAGGTGCCCTTTGCCTAACCAGCCTTCCATTGTCATGCTCAGGTTGTTTATGACAGGCCACTGGAAATAGCACCATCTGCTGATGATCGATGAAGGTGGATGAACCTCGAGCCCCTGTATCGGCATAAGCTTCAGATAACCATACATGAGTGAGCTTTTAATGACGGTATCTGGTAAGCTTCTGACGGCTAGCTGGGTGATCTTCCAACGACTGTAGTCAGGTGAGCTTCAGATGATTGACAAGGTTAGGGTTAGGGTTAGGGTTAGGGATGCATTTTTTCCTGCAGGATCCCTAAAATGCACCATCTGACCATTCTATTTACTCTCAGCTGAAACTATTGCATTTTGACACACTGCCCTTAGAGGTCTTGCTTCAAGCGAACGTTCTCGTTGCAGAAAACTCCTCATTAGAGCGACGCCATGAAGGCAGTGAAACATTGACGTTTTTACGATGTACCCCAATTGCCCCGATTTTTGCGGCTCGGTGCGATTGTTTTGTTTCCACGCACCTCTATTCCCTTCTCCGGCAGCCCTGCCCCCCCCCATTAGGGGGTCCCTGACTCCAAGCCTCTGTGGCTCCCTCCCGCCGTCGGCCAGGCGCAGAGACGTAACTTTAACACGTTGAACTTCTGACCGGTCTCTCTATTGAAATGCATTCGAGGTGACTTTGAAAGAGAAACCCCCCCCTCTAGCCATATATATTTATGGCCCTCTGGTTTGGCTTTCAGGGAGGTGTTTTTTTCCAACCACATGGTTACTACAGTGGGAATAAGTGAAAGACCTCGTTTGAATACAGCGGGCAGGCTGGAGGTCGAGGACTTGGATCCTGAAGGTCACTGGTTCATGCCCCAGAAGGGGCATTTGTGTTCTACCACTGTAACATTTAACAGACACTAGAACGGCTTTAAGAGTGGAAGTGAGCGCTGGAAAGGGGTAGAATTTTATGATGCCTTTCTTTTGAAAGACCTGATCAGAAATGATGCTGGAGACGATATATGGTGGTTGGTGTTCTTCAAGGGGGGTTCGGTGCTAATGTTCTGCCTCTCATCCTCCGCCTCCGATCCACACAGGGCGGTCATGGGGAACCTGCTCTCCTCCTCATATCGGCAGCACCAGGAGTCGCTGGCGGCCGAGCGGGAGCGGCGGCGGGTGGAGAGGGAGGAGCGACTGCTCCGCATCGAGCGCGAGGAGAGGAACCGCTTCAGGTGAATTTGGGCCCTCAGAAGAAGCTGCTGGACCTTCTGCCGATCTGGTCCCATGAAACATTCCATGTTTGCATCTATTTCAGATGAACGCATGAACCGAGTGACTAAATGTGCGGTTTGCTTACATGACGCCTCCTCACTGTCTCCTTTCAGCCGGAACTTTGTGGACAAGATGGAAGAAGCCAGGCATGCACGGGAGGAGAGGTGAGGCTCCGCAGAGCGACATACTCACATGCTCATTTAGGCAGATGCTTTTATTGGAAGTGATGTACAACAGAGACGCGCAGGGTCAACCAGTCCCTGGAGCAATTGGGTGGTAAGGACACTCTGCTGACTACGGGATTTGAACCTGCAACCTTCTGCAGTCCTCAACCGTGACAACCGAGGTATTGAAGGGGCCACACACATACATACAAAGACATGCCTATCAGGACTAACAGATGCTAAAAGCCTTAAGAGACCTTTGTAACCACTGAACCACAACACAGAAACAACTTGTACAGTGTGGTGATCGCGTGGGCGGGAACGCGATCCCCGTTTGTTCAAAAGCATGGCAACACCTCACCGGAGCACACGGCGTAGCCCCGCGAAGCGTGAAACACAGCACAGCAGGTCCACAGTGACCCGGTGTCCAGCGGACGGTCCACAGCAGAGCGACTATGACCGCACACCCCCGGCTCACGAGTGGATAATTATTTTCAGGTGGAAACTTGCTTTAAAGTCCAAAAGCATTTTTTCCCTCTCTCTCTCCCTTGAAGAAGAGCAGAACTGAAACCATTTTTCTAGTCATATTTTTAATTTATGGTTTTATTGACCGTATTCTTCCGACAGTAAATTATTCAGCTTCTTTTGTGTATTACGGATTTAGGTGCTCTCATAGTTTGGGGGAAATGATTCTATTCATTTCACTAAATGCACTTTTTCGTCAGTTCAGTGCCTTTGCCCGCTGTCCTAACAGGTGCACTAAAGACCTTCGGGATCTTTGATGTGTTGTTTTGCTCGAGAAGTTCAGCGTTTTACAGGCTTAACCCTCCCCAGAAAAGCCAGACGGTATTTATAGTCCTTGCTTACTTGGAATGCTACACAAGGGCTACAGTTACATTTTCCCAGTTTTCGTACGTAAAGAAGCTGCCTGTTAAATTTCCTCAGGCAGCTGTGAGGAATTTGATTACGGACAAGTGCATCTGATCGATTTCTGCTGGGGGGGGAGGGCGGCATTAGCATTAGCATTAGCGCTAGCTTCATCCCCCATCGGAAGGTCACTGTAATTTATGGATGTTTTTAGCACTGGTACCATATGGAATCATCGGCCCTCAGCTGCTGTATTAACACAGTGCCAGATGTTGTTTAGCATGTGTCTGCTCTTAATTGTTATCGCCTCCCTGGGGCAATATATTACGTGACAGGAAATGATGCAAGCTGGGAGCCCAGGTAGCGTGGCGGCTAAGCAGGCTTGACGGAGAGCCTGAGGTGTTTGGCTTTCGTTTCAGGTCCCTCTGTTAAGGACCTGCACCTCACCAGCTTTCTCAGCCTCTGTGACCCTTCTCCCTTTGGCTGCCTTCTGGAACACTGGGTCTCCTTCTGAAGCTCTCTCAGTCGACCCCTCCCTTGGCCTTCCCTGGGTCATCTCTCAGTTTCTCCCAGCTCACCTCCCTCTGTCTCCCCCTCGCTTGCTCCTCACCTTCTCTGCTTCCCCCCTCTGCTGCCTCAGCTGACCTCGGTTCTGCCTCAAACCTGGTCCTATTTCCGGGCTGGTGCATGACCCATGTTGGCCGGAGTCGGCCAGCCTGTTTGAAGTGTTTACAAATAATCCGGGCCAATTTCATTGGCCATTTAAGACAGATGCTTTCGAGTTTCTGATTAAAACCACTTTGGAAGAAGACTGCTGTGGGGGGGGGGCACAAGGGCCGAAATATCCTCCTCTTGCTCCTACATCAAAGCTAATGCCTCTGTCTTAAAGGAGATATGTTTGTGAGAGAGACCATGAGCCCCCATCTGCCGGTCGAATGCAAGCCTGATCCTTCCATCTGGTCGACAACTATAGTGATGCTAACAGAAATGACTATAACGCTAGATGCAAAAGTCACACTTTATTACGGCCATCAAGTGAGCATGTATATTGTGGTCACACTAGTATTTTTACTACTCACCATCTGAGTATTTTTACTACTTGCCATCTGAGTATTTTTACTACGCTACATCTGAGTATTTTTACTACTCACCACCCATGTGTTTTTAGTAGTCGTCATCTGAGTCTTTTTAGTGCTCGCTATGAGTATTTTTAGTCCTCACCATTTGATTCTTACCCATTTTATTTTTTTTTATCTAAAGGCTGTCGGCTTCTATCCAAGCACCGAGCGAACGCGCTGCTTTTCTTTCTGCTGGTAAAATAGACAGCAGATGTTTGGATGCCGGGACGCCTTACAGCCCCCGGTGAAATATAGGTGTTGGGGGCCTTGGCGGTCCTGTCGGACATTGAGATGTTTAGCGAGCAGGAGACCCCGATGTGTGAGAGCCTTGGAAGTGATCTGGGTGCCCGAGAGATCTCCATGTAGCACCAGGGTGGGGTGGGAGGGGGGCAAATTAGCAGGATGTTTACCCAGTTCGCTTTAAACTGAAAAGCATAGATTCGAGGGCTTCCCCCCTCCCCCGGAGAGATGCCCTGCTCTGGCTGCCTCCCACTTCGTAACGACGTCGATGTTCTGTGTGATGGTAAAGAGAGGAAAGGGAGTCTCGTTCAGTGCATCTGGAGATGATTCATATTTCAGATCACTTCGTGTCAGGGGCTGGCCTGTTAATTACTGACAGATGCAGTTTGCCTCGCTTTGATTCAGAGTCAGTTCATTTCTTAGCAAGTGTTACCCGTTCACGTACCGGCCCATTCTAATCTATGTAGAACACGCAGTAGCCTGCAGCCAGGGTTTTTGCGTGAGCTGTTCCTGTTTTGTGAGAAATGTGTGTGCGTGCGTTTGTGAGTGCGTATGCGTGTGTTCGCCAGTTCCAGTGAAGAGCAGATAAGCCGGCCTCAGACCACAAAGTCAGCGATAGACTGGTTTCCAGTTTCACTCAAAATCAATAAAGCCAACTTAGGGCAATGAGCAGTGAATGCAGAAGTCCCCCCCCCCCCCCCCCCCCCCCCCCCCCCCATGTCCATTTCTAAATATATAAGACCCGTGGCGAGCTCCCCCCTTGCCGTTCTGGAAGGAGTCCGGGTCTGCTGGTGAGTGCCCGTAGACTTATGCGATAGACACCACATCTTGAAAAGGTTTAGGCTGATTTACCTCTGATGTTTGGCCTTCCTACTGGGAAGCGAAGCAAGCTTTTTTCCTTTTTTTCTCTCTCTCTCTCTTTCTTTTATTTTCTCCGTCGGTGAAAATAGCACCGTTCGAGAGAAGAGAGAGACAGCGAAGGGTTTCTGGGTGAAGGGAGGCAAACGGACAGAGCAGGAGGCACCCGGACTGGGACTGGGACTGGGACTGGGTGTGACTCAGGTGCCATTCTGAGGGATGGCTAAACTCACCTTTTATTTGGCTAACTGAGAATGTTTGGGGGGGCGAGCTGACTCCTCCCCTGGAGGGATGTCCCGGTCCAAACCATCCCTCTTGCTCTCACTGGGTTTAACCCCCCCTGAAAGAACACCCGCCTGCCTGACAGGTACAAGCACGTGGAGCGGATCGCCGCCGAGGAGTACGAGCGGGAGCGGGTGAAGGTGCCCCCCAGGGGTCGCGGTGAGCTGAACCTGAGCCTGAGCCCGACTCGTGGCGGCGGGTCATCCCGGAGCACCACACCGTCATCCATCGAGTCACAGGAAGAGTCCGAGACTCCGCCCACCGCTGGCCTGCCTTCAGAGAGAGGTGAGACAGACGGGGTGAGACAGACAGTGTGTTTCAGGAGAAAACTAATACAACAGGTATTACAGTGCATCTGTAAGGGCAAGAGAAAAAATGAGCTATCAGTCTAGCTATCAGTTCTCGAGACTTGTATGAAGGCCCATATACATATGATGCGTACAGAAACGTGACGTTGGATTTCCTGTTTGCTGGCAGCGTGGAGAACATAGCTGCTTCCTTGGAGTGCATTAATAAACATGTGAAAGTCTGAAGAGCAGGTATAGAGGACGTTTTTCTCCTCTTTTGGTGGTCCAGAGTAAAAATCCAGCTATTGCTCACTGCCTGTATTTGGGTAACAGACTGCGTTGGCTAAGCACTGTCTTTCACCTTGTATATGCAAGCATGACAAAAACTGACTTCTGCATGCACCTTCATGGTCTAGGTATAGAACCAACAGCACTGCAGACAGGGTAGAAATCCCAACTTTTCTTTATACAAGCATCTTCTAACCGAGCCTGTTTTCCACACATCATAGGGCACAAGGCTGGGGTACACCCTGGACAGGATGCCAGTCCATCACAGGCTGCATGCACCCACGTGCACAGTCATGCAGTGTTGCAGTTTAGACATACCTCTTCACCTAACCGCATAACGTTTCAGCTGCAAGAGAAAACCTGATCTCTGTTATCTCAAAGGCCCACAGTAATCTAACCAGCATGAAGTAACCAGCTTGCTACCTGAGCACTCTAGCGATCCACATGCTACTCTCTTGTATACATTCTCCGAGTCGTCGGTTTGCACACCAGACGGTATCAATTCCAGAGAGGGACGGGTATACTCTCGACAGGATACTAAACGCCTCGTACTCCTGGAATTAGGCTTTGAGCACAGACATGCCAGAAAGATGATTTTAGAGATGTTCTAGCAAGACATTGCCAGTATTTAATTTCCATCATTATCTACATCATCAGTCTACACTCTCCCTCTCTTCCTCTCCATGGTCTCGTAGGACCTCAGTGTTTCATACAGACTTATTAGTAACATATTGCCTGTGATTAGAATTCTGAACATTAGGAATTAATTCCCTTAGCAAAAAGAAGAGGGGCTCAGAAAAGCCCAGGCTCATCTTAACCAAGCAGAAACAGAGTCTGACAGCATACATGTCCTGATGCTGACCAGGCCTGTTCCCTCAGCCTATTCTTTGGTGTTTCCTCACCAAAGTTGTTGTGATGTCAGCGTCTTCTGGGAGTCCACAGCTGTAGTGGTGGGGATGGTCATTACATACCCACTCGTGGGATTTGTATTTACTTATGACAGCAAATGGTGTCCATTGGGAATCGGGGAACAATGAAGTCTGCCTGGTCGTAAAGGCAGTGCTCGTTGACTCCAAAGAAACCTTCTTGAATCTCTATTCTACTATATGGTTTTCTTACCTACACATACTGACAAACTCGAGATGGACTGCGATCAAGTGCCTGTCGGGATCATATTGGACCAATTACTTTTTTCAACTGGCCCAGTTAGCTCATGCACATTGGGTTTGGAAGCGAACAATGATGAGGACGACATCAAGACATGCGACTCTAAGTGTTACACTTTCATCTGCATTGGTCCATGCGTCTTGTTTGTGAACTTCTTCAGCTGAGACAGATGAAAAGGTGCTTAAAGGAAGAAATCCCCACGCACAGGGCGGATTTTTGACGTGCCTGAAATATCAAGGGACTAAGGTTTCAGAGTGAGAGTTTCCAAAACGTAAGACGACGCCACACCCACTGGTATAGCTTGGGCTGAAATCCGCCTGAATGCGTCCACCTGTCTGAATGTGTCGTGCTCCAGCCCCAGCCACAAAAACCCAATGAGAAGCACGAAAGGAATGCAAGAACCTCCTATGTGAGGTTTCAGCAAAGCCACCAGCAAGATCTATCATGCCTCCACTTCAGAGAATTAAGCCTCTTCTTTCCCTTAGGTGGTGGTGGTGGTTCCTTCTTCAATCCCGTGCCAGGGGTTTTAAGACAGGGTCTGTGAAGGAGCAATTGGAGAACATCTTTAGCCTCCACTTCCCACATTAAACGCATCCACTTCAACCCAGGCTCCTATGATGTACAGCCTTTGTGCTCGGTCGAATCAGACACTTGGAAGGGCAGCCCCCATTCTCGGTCTTAAACACATGGACCAGATGAACCTTTACAGTACATCTGAAGCCAGATTTATTATAGACTTCACAGCCCCCCCCCTCCCCCTCGCGTGTCACCCATCTGCCAGATGTGAAGGGGGGGAGCGCTTACATCACCTAAACCAGACCCTCTGCATCTGAGTTCAGGTCTGTCTGAAATGACGGCGAGATTTAATAATCCGATTTATGAGTGTCAAAGGCCTATGAGATTGCAGACCACTGTGAGCAGAAATGTAAACAAAGCGTGGATGTCGCTCCAGGTTCCTGAGCCCCCAACTATCCATTGTTTTCTCAACCATATCATTTTAGTGGCTCGTTGCGTGTGAACATACATATCGAAAAATGTGCTGCCAACCCGGATTTTGGAATTTTGCATTAGATTATAGACAATAGCATCAAAAAGGCACTTCTGCTCAAAAACAGCTCTGACATTGTTGTGGAATGTGGCTTGAGTTATACGTAAGAGACAATAAAGTTCTTGAAATAGTCAATCTTCCACCCAGTGCTCTCCAATCTGATAGTGGTGGTATCCAAGAAATGTACACAGGGAGATAGCTACTGACTTTGTTTCCATGGTAATCAAGGAGTGAAGAAACTGTCTGTTAGACTTGAAAATAATGGACTTCTTTGGGTTATCTTGTAAATAGCTGTTATAACATTTTAATCTTTAATCTGTAACATTTTAATCTTTAATCTTTCCAGAAACAGCTGGTGAAGTCGATTCAATTGCTGAAAGAGAAACTGAAGCCTCATTAGATGTGGAGCCAGAGGTTTCAGCCTCAGGACTCGAGGGTGAGCAGGAACCAGACCAGGAGGAGGAAGAGGAAGACGGTGAGTTCAGATCCAAAGATGGAGACGGGGCAGGTGCTCTGAACGAGGTGAACGAAAGGAGCGGGGAAGCAGATTTGGAGGCTGACCAGGAGGCCTCGCCTGAACGTGAGACCGAGGACGGCGCCGTCTTGAGTGAGAAGGAGCGGCAAAATGAGGAGGTGAATGAGAAAGATAACTGCTCGGCCTCCAGCATCTCCTCTGCTAGCAGCACTTTGGAACGGGAGGAGAGACTAAATAGCAGCCATGAAACAGGTGGGAAGAGGCGTGGAGCTGTCGTACACAGAAATGCTCGTGTTATAACCAAAGTCATGCATAATTAAATTAAGGCATCTTTGTTCCTTCAAACCAGCAGGACAGTGGACACAGGGAATTAAGGACGTGGATGTGAATGAACAGTGCAACACCATCCTCACCAGCAAGCGCTTCATGCTAGATATGCTGTATGCACAGAACAAGAAGCCTCTGGAGAATGACGAAGAGGAGGAAGAAGAGGAGAGCGAGAAGGAGAAGGGCCAGGAGAACGAGGACTCGACCCCGTCTGCACAGTCCGACAGGACGTCCAGCATGGGGGACAGCTGTCATGATGAGAACGGGAAGGACATGAGCACTGTGAATGTGGATAACCAGGGCAGCGTCCGGGCCTTCGCAGAGAAGTTTGGAGACCTGGTCAAGGGACTGGTGTCGCCGCCATTGCCAGAAAGTTCTGAGAAACAGTTGACAACAGAGAAGCCTGCACTTACTCCCCTGCCGCCCAAGAAGGAGTCAGATTACATCTGGGACCAGCTGATGGCCAACCCACGGGAGCTCCGAATTAGGGACATGGACTTCACGGACCTCGGTGAGGAGGATGACGCGGACATCTTGGACACTGGCAGTGTGATGGGATCGGGGGAGGGGCTTCCCCCGCCACCCCCACCTCCAACCTTCTCCATCCTGCCGCCTCCCCCCCCGCTTTTCGGCTGTCCGCCGCCTCCCCTCATCCCCGGCATGAGATTTCCACCTCCGCCGCCGTCCTCCACGCCTGCGCCTCCCCCACAGCCCCACCTCGGCTCCCCACAGTTTTCTCGTGGTGAACCTCCGATCTTCCATAAGAAAAAGAAAACCATCCGGCTGTTCTGGAGTGAGGTGAGGGCAGCTGACTTCTCATTCCGGAACCACAAGCGCTACCGGGATTCACTGTGGGCCAAGATGGAACCAGTCAAGGTGGACACATCCAAGCTGGAGCACCTGTTTGAGACTAAGTCCAAGGAGATGCCTGTCACCAAGGTAACCAAGGGGTGTGTTTCTCCTCAAGCAAAGGGTTTAAGTGTGCAAGCTCAGACAATGCTTATCAAAGTTCAGATAAGAGATAATCTTTCTCTGGTTGGCAGCTGATTTTTGGTTGTAATCCTTGTTGGTATACCATGTGTCTCATCCATGAAATAACTATTATTGCTTGATTTTGATGGAGCAAGTTGGAGTTAAGGGCCTGGCTCAAGGGTCCTGTCAGCCAGATTATGTAGCTGAGCAAAACCAGAAAGCAGTAGATTTCTACAAACAAGAAATTATCTGCATGTTTTGATCTTACAGTTTGAACAAAGTGAAACAGTATACAGTTGTTTCAGTTAGGTTTGTGGTATTTTATGAAGTTGTGCCAGAAGTAGATTAAAGACTTGGCTTTTCTGCACAGTGTTTCACATATATGTAATTCAACACGGTAGTACAACATATTTACATATATTTTCAGATATATAACCTACAGACTTGGCAATGGAGTGTGGTAAATTGTGACTGCATACGTACATGTTTGGGATAGTTAACGTGGGCTGGTGAGAATTACACACCAATCTGGAGGTGAGAAGATCTAACATGAGGTTTAGCCCCCAGGGAAGGCTGCTACACCACCTGAGGTCTTCCACACCAAGTTACGGATTTTCTCCGTCAACCTGCCAAGCACCATACTGGAAACATGTTGCATCGGATGTAGGCCATAGAAGTGAGAAAATGATCGATTTTGATGAATTGCCATTGTGTCTTTAGCTGGATAATAGGTGCCTCCTGTTTCTGCCGGGGGGGGGGGGGGGGGGGGGGGGGGGGGGGGGGGGGGGGGGGTGGGGGGCTCAGAGGGATTCCTGACACTTTGAGCTGCATACTCTGCAAAGGCTCATTCCCGAAGTAGGAGGGGGCAAACTGGGTGGTGAACCACACAGATTTACAGGGCCTAATGTTAATTTTGCTGCATAAATCACACAGATGGGTTCTTAATAGTTTCCATTCATTAAAAAAAAATCAGCCCATGCCGACACATATACCTCACTCAACATTTCTGTCCCATTTGGTTTCTATCGCAGTGCCTGTTGATGTATTATCAGATTTAAATGTATTTTAAATAATGAACATACGTTGTCAAGAGTTGACTACATTAGAGTGTAGACATATTAGCCAGAAGCTAATACAGCACCTTGCCTACGGATGTGGATTTGTGACCTAGTCGTTGCCAGTGAGTGATATACTTATTTTTAATTTCTCTAATTGCATCTATGTAAACCAATAAGTGCAGTTTTCTTTGGATGAAACGCAAATGAACAGCCGAACATACATGTAAACACTTGGGTTCGGTGAAATGACTTGTGGTTTGGGTGGATTCGCTCTGCAAGGCCGGCGAGGTCACTTCCTGCCGCTGTGTAGTGCTGACAGTCGGGCAGTACTTCTCTAACAGGGCGGTGGCCGGTTTGACTTGCGAGGGAGACCGAGCCCTTGTGTTCTGTCTCGGAATCAGAGCCAGACACCATTCGAGCACCTGTTTTGGCGTGTTGACATCCCCACCGGGGAGACCGGGGTAGGCCTGTTATGCCCCGAGGCTCAGATGCCATCCTGGTGTCAGCGTGCCCGGGATACCCCCGCCTTTCTTACCCCCATTTTTCTCTGCACCTCGCTGTAGCCCAAGTTCCCCTCCCCTTCCTTTTACCTTCAACTCGGAGTTCCTGACATCAGCCACCCCCCCAGCCTCCTGCATACAGCTGTAGTCAATTTCCCCCAGTGTACAATCTTACTATACTGAGCTCCAGCCCTGACTAGCTGCTAAACAAGCCCTTCCTTTTCCTTGTCGTCCAGAATCCCTTTATGCTAAGCCAGGGAGAAAAATAGCCTTTAGCTGCTTGCGTGTTCCGCACAGGAGGCAGGAGGCATTCAGTGTATTAAGGATTTTTATTTGTATCCCTGAAAGCTGCGTCCTCGATAATTACTGGCATCAAAGGAATTCCTCTCCTCTCCTTCCTGTAGTCGGAGCTGGGAGCAGCCGTGAGTCAGTCCCGGTTCGGTTGTTTTCAATTCCGGGTGTATAATAATAGGGAAAATATAATAGTAAACATGACCCCCCCCCCAGTCGGAAACCTTGTGTGATTTGACCTGTGATCTCACCGGTGAGGGCTTTTATTTGTACACATTTGTACCCTAGAAGGCCTAGAAGCAGGAGAACGATCTTGGAGGCAGGGAGAAGCGAGGCAAACAGTGAAGGCGGACATGAGGCAGTGAGGAAACGTTTAACCTAACAGGAACCAGCAAAGTAAACTAACAGTTTAAAGTATTCTAATGATCGACAGGACAAAGTAATGCTGTAAACTGTGGGCTTAAAAGCTGCCTTTCTGCTGATCTTCGATGCAATCTGAATGGTCGAGTTGTAGACGATACGATGTAGACAGGTGTTTGCATTTCATTGGCTGTCTGTGTGACTGTTGTCAGCTACGCCCAGTGGTTCCCAAACTTCTTCCTTACCCATCGTTACCCTTGGTAATTATGCTCTTCAAGTAAAGTCGACAAGTTTGATCAGATGGGTGGGGGGGATCGAACAGATATGTGGAATAGCAGGGGGTCCAGATCTGTTGTCAGATCTTCGGGTTGAACTGAATGCACAGAGCAGAAGATGAAGTAGGATTCAGTCAAGACCTGATGACAGCATCACAGATTGCAGATTCAAACACACTTTCAAGAAAGGTCCCAGAAGTATGCTGGAATCTATCTCTGCCTGTCCCACATCAGATGGCAAAGTGAGGATTCCTTTGTGCCTGCAGTGTACAGCAGATAAAAAAAGGGTAAATGTCAATCGAAAAAAAAGCGTCCGCACCAATGCTGGCTTGGCCATGTGTTTTCCATTTATCTGACAGGCCGAGGTGGCGTGTCTTGGTGAATGATTGCTCCCTCCTGCTTCCAGCAGAGTTCTCTCTGGTCCAAGTAGACCAGGGGAAAACAAGGGTGAGAGTTGCAAAGGTAGATCTTCGTGTGGTTTCAGGCCAGCGCGAGAAACGCCAACATGGGGTGAAGTTATCCTGGTTCTGGTAAATTGAGTGGGACCAATATGGAGAACGTTGTCGTGACAGAATTCAGACTGGTTCTGGAAGATTAAGAACGGCCCAGGGAGGGTGCGGGCATACCTGGAAAGCTCAGCCTGGTTCAGGTAGACTGAGAAGAATCACAATGAAAGCTGGTGGAACAACTGAATGTTGTTCCGGTAGACCAAGAATGAGCAACCTGGGCTTGGGGGTGAAGGGTTGTCCTGCCCTGCCCTGCCCTCCTCATCTGGTTCAGGTGAGCGAGACCTTCAGATAAGGATCGTCAAAGGCTGTCTCTCATCTCACCTTTCAAAACACGCCCAGACGGCGATGGCCTTGGTCTCTGGATGCCTTTGTAATGGTTACCAGACAGGAATGTACGCTCGCTTATCGGCTTATTCGCCCTCTTTTTACTTTTATGCCAGTTCCTCAGACCCTTTAGCGTGATATTTTAGCGTGAGCTTTCATGCCATCTGTTTGGAGATAACGGGAGTAGCAGAGGTGTCTGTGAAGTCAGGTTTTACATGATGGCTTTTTCATTTTCCAGACACACAAACCTGCAAAAGAGGCTTGACTGCTGGTGTTTTCTTCATGTTATGCTACACTGTGGACCTTCTTGCAGTCTTTAATAGCAGTTTTCCAAGCTCTCTGCAATGCTAGTGTACATCAAACGTGAGATTTGGTTTAATAGTAGGGTTGCACAAAGGCCTCACACATCCGGCACATCCAGGGTTGTGGGTTCGATTCCTACCCCCAGCTCTGTGTGTGCATTGAGCTTGCATGGGGTTTGGCAAATTCGTATCTTTAAATTACCCACATTGCATGTCTTTTTTATGAGTAAGATCCCTGGGGTGGCCTGGCATGTCATCCAGGGTGTAAAATGAAGAGCTGAGACCAGAGGTGAAGTCCAGAAAGTAAAAATCCAGGCCAAGATTTTGTTTCAACCAACCAGTTGAGTATACAAAGTCACAGAGTACTCAACTGGTGACCCTGTACTGGATAAACGGTTATAGAATATGGATGGACAGATGGTTTAACAATTATTAGCATGTCATAGAGTGTGATAAGTAAGGATTACTCAAGGTGTTGCTCATGCATTGGAGTATTGTTTTCCAATCATGCCGACGCTCTTGAAATGCGACTCAGCTGTATGCCATGAGCGTTGTTGCATTGCCACTTAGCCGTTCCCTCCCAGACATGCAGCAGAATAAGTTCACCCTCCGCAGTCCGGCGTGGGACCCAATGCTCAACTCAACCGCTCAACGTTTTTGTTCTTCTGTCATCAGAAAACAGCAGCGGACGGCAAGCGTCAGGAGATTATCGTCTTGGACTCCAAGCGGAGCAACGCCATCAACATCGGGCTGACGGTGCTGCCCCCCCCCCGCACCATAAAGACGGCCATCCTGAGTTTTGATGAATACGCTTTAAACAAAGAGGGAATTGAGGTGGGAGCATACTGGGGGGTACTGGGCAGAAAATGACCATACCACACATAAATCCTGTGTGCCTGTATGACTTTAAGTGCAAGTATATTTATTAAGCTACGTTACACTTAATACGAACCCATGTTGATTAGAATATCTTTTTTGGTATGTGTGTATGATAAACGTGTACCTAAATTTAGTTTTCACTTCAAGGACAGGCTGTCCTTAGCATATCTACCTTCATTGGCTAACCCAGCTGATACTTGAATTTCAAGACCTCGTTGACCACTTCTTACATGAATATGCTTGGCTGTCTGCGCTTTGCATTCTGGGTATTTTTCATGCGGGTTTAGTTTGTTTAAACAGAGTTTAAAAAGAAAAAGCCTGGCTTCAGCATCGCCACGTCACCTGACATCGATAACGCTGTCTATTTTCACGACCTGAAATAAATGTTCCTCTTCATAACTGCTGCATCGCCATAGGCGCAAATGATCAACGAAGCGAAAATTAATAAAACCCCCCGAAGATGGTCTAGAAATACTTTTTCCAGTAAAATTCTGCAAATGCATGATTTTTCACTCAAAAATATGTTTCCATGAGTTGGGGCTGGCTTCTGCGGTCTCTGAGCTGGACTGGTATACTTTGGCTGATTAAGTATAATTAATCACTATGGCGATTAAGGGGGGAGTCATTGCGGACATAGTTTTAAAACCAAAATGTAGACCTTTGATGGATTTCAAATCTGCAATAATGATTTATTCTGAATTTCGCCTGATTTTTTTTTATTACTTAATAAGGGATCCCGCCTGCTTTCACTGGGAATGCTGGGCCACTCTGCCCCAAGGGCTTGGCTTTCCCAGCACAGACATTACACGAGGGTTTCAAGATGGGAAATGTTAAGTTACAAGCTCTCTGTGCCCGTAGATTCCAACAAGAAGGTGGTAGCTTCCCGTTACCTTCTCACCTGCCCTTTACAGATACATGACTAGCAAACCTGTTAGTTATAATATCTTTTTCTCCATGGTGGTTCGGTTTATTGTCTGTCTTCACCTCATTTCTGCCTCACTTCATTTCCATCCACCTCTTTGTCATCCCTCCTCCTACTCCATATAGAAAATCCTGACCATGATCCCCACAGAGGAGGAGAAGCAGAAGATCCTGGAGGCACAGCTGGCCAACCCGGACGTCCCCCTGGGCAGCGCCGAGCAGTTCCTCCTCACCCTGTCCTCCATCAGCGAGCTCTCCGCCCGCCTGCAGCTCTGGGCCTTCAAGATGGACTACGAGGTCATGGAGAAGGTCAGGGCAGCCAAGCAGAGTATTACATCATGCAGGCATACCTTATTTCTCTTCAGATACTGAGCGTCTTAACCACGTGGATCTGGTCACCGCGCAGAGCACAGTAGCCGTTGCTTGTTGCCCTTCCTCGAGCGGTCAAAACGGAGATGCTGTGTACTGTCTGAACGTAACAGGAAAACCATGATGGTCTTGCATGTAATGTAAACCTGTGGGAGAAGGAGAGCAAATGGTTTCAATAATAAGGGGGTTTCAGAGTCAGGCTGAGGGTTGGACAATGCCTGTGCTATTCACACAAATGGTGCGACCATCTGCTAGCGATTCATACTGCCCTTAGCAAATACCATGTTTGGGCAAAAAGGAGAGACCAAACAGGACTATCTACCAGGGTATGACGCGAACATGTGCACCTATATCGAGATTATAGGACACGTATGTCTTCCCAGACACCCAGGGGTGTCCTGCTTTTCCATCTTCCTGTCTTTTTGCCTCGAGATTGCAGATTTTTCACCCTGTTGAATAAATCTCCCCAAGTTCAAAGGATGCGTCAGCAGCATCTCTGCATCCACATTGAGGTAGCTTTCAGACGGCGGCCTTCCCAGAAAAGTAGATGTGACAGCGCCAAGCAGCGGATACGTAGCTGAGTCAGTACGAAGCCCAGCCTGCTATGTAGGTGGCTTCACTCTGCCTGTCCATTCTGTGACCAAAACATGCCAAGAAGGGGTATGAAAATTGCACCAGACTGTTGGTCGCTTTTTAGCCTTAATGAAGATCTTGAGGAGAGTCAGTAGTTGATTCCGGACCCTGTGTTTACACTCAATGCTACGATAAAAATCGGCCACCTGTGACTTCATGGAACACTGAATTATGTATATACGGGACTCTACAGGGCGTAGGATGATCTGAGCCGCTGACGGATAAATACTTGGGCTTACCCATCCCTGACTTTTGAGCGTCTTACTTTCCCGGCATCCAGGACCATGTATGAAATAAACAATGAATTTTTCTTGGCAAAGATGAGCGCTTCTCAAGGAATGTTCTCATCGGGAATGGCTCAACGCCCTTTCAGAAATGCTTGAAATGGAAAACATGCTTCTCTGTGTAAGATGGCACCTCCCTGTACATCGTCTTGAGGGAAAGTTGCCTTTTATGATTATAAATTGGTTGCTCCCCAGTCCTTGGCTTGAATAACAGCCAGCAGCTAAATCTCCCAACTTGCCCCACCCCTCGTACACAAGAAGCTATTAGCAGAACCAGGCTTCTTAAGTGGCCAGTTATCGGACAGAACATTATGCACAGGAAGTAAGAGACACTTAATGAGAACCACCTGTCTTTCACGCTATGGTCGGTGGCTGACCAGGTGGGGCAAATGCAGAGGTGACCTTGAGTGACTTTGGTCAGGCTGTGTCCAGGAACACCTGCTCTATCTCTGATGACCACCTTTTCCACTGATTGCAGGAAGTGGCTGAGCCTCTCCAGGATCTGAAGGAAGGTATGGATCAGCTGGAGAACAACAGGACGCTGCAATACATCCTATCCACATTGCTCTCCATTGGCAACTTCCTCAATGGATCAAATGTGAGTTCATTCCATGCAGCCTGTGCACCAGAAGCTGTAAATTTCTGCATTGTACTGTTTGTGTTCATGTGGCCAACAGAAGCCTTCTGACAACAAAAATACATTAGCAAATGTCATTGTGCAATTACCCGACTCCTGTTATTTATAATGTCTGTGTGTGTGTGTGTGTGTGTGTGTGTGTGTGTGTGTGTGCAGCCTTTTAACATGCTCATTAACTTACTGAAGCCTTTTTTATGTCTTTGTGTCTGTAAAGGCAAAGGGCTTTGAATTAAGCTACCTGGAGAAAGTTCCAGAAGTGAAGGACACAATCCACAAGCAGTCTCTGCTGCATCACGCCTGCACCATCGTGGTGGAAAAGTTCCAAGACAGCACAGACCTCTACTCAGAGATTGGGGCCATCACTCGCTGTGCCAAGGCAAAGACTCTGAGATATCTCATAGGACCTGTATGGTCTCACCACAAAGCTAGGAGACTTACGGCTTGCTTGCAGACAGCTATGATGATGCTATACACAATCTGCTTTTTCCTGTTTTCTACAGATAATTTTTTCACAGTTTTCCTTCAACAAGAAGGGCAGAAAAGACAGATATATGCTCTTGCTTTCAGTTGTTTTATTACTTTGAGCTTAGTGCTGTAGACACATGGTATTCAAAGTTCTGACCTCACGTGACCAGAACCTCAGTCTAAGCTGAGAAGATTGAGGGCCTTTTTCCATTTTTTCCAGGTGGACTTTGACCAACTGCAAGAGAACCTGTGTCAGATGGAACGCCGGTGCAAGGCATCGTGGGATCACCTGAAGGTGATCGCCAAGCATGAAATGAAGTCGGTACTGAAGCAGAAAATGTCGGATTTCCTGAAGGACTGCGCCGAGAGGATCATCATCCTGAAGATCATACACCGCAGGATCATCAACAGGTAACACTGGCACCACCAGAGTCCCATAATCAAGACAATAAAGGTGGCTGACGTCTGGAGAAAACAAAATCAAACACATCAGCGAGAACAATCTCTCGCATACCTGTACTCAAACAATGACACCTTGTTCATTCTACGCCACGCCATAAACCTAGAGGGTGCAGAATGTGTTTGACGCAGCAGGCCACATGTAGAGGGCAAATCAAGATACTGTATCAAAAGTTTGAATCAATTTAATAAAGGTGATCTTAACGACAGCTCTTTTAAAATTGCCGTCTTTATTATCCACCACTACTGGTTTAATACTAGCAGTGGCACAGACGGGGAAGCTAACGATTTACACGACATTCGTGGTTAGATGCTAACAAAACACACGGATTCCACAGCAAATAATAGACGTTTATGAGGTGTACCATTAATAGAAATACACGAATACACACACATATTAATTTACACTATCTAAAGTGCGGGGAGGTGCGAAGCATTGCCGGTAACGGCATAATTAATCCTACTGACCAATGGCACAGCGTCAGCCAGTCGTGGACAGAGTGTACGATAAGAACATATAAGAACAAAATTTCGTCTCTAGGACCAAGCTCAGGCAGTGCACCAAAACGGTGATCACCGTGGTGATTGCACGTCACACAATGTCATGTTGGCGAACCAATGCCAATCCATCGATTTGTCTGAAGTACATGGCCGGCTTAAGGGTAACAGTTTCTCAGGCGTCAAGGTATCCCTACTCGTTTGCTACAAAATTATCAGTTTGCTGATGTGTTTAATTGTCTTTCCTAACAGGGGTCTAAGTATATAGAGGTGGTATGGTTAGCACTGTATCATCACACCTCCACGTTTATGGGTTCAGACCTCAGTGTGTAGATGGTGTCTGATTATTCTGGCTGCTTCCTCAAGCCGTCGCAAGACATGTAGCTTGGTGAATTGGTGTCTTTAAATAGCCCTTAATGTGGCACCTTGTAACCCTGCAAGCTCCAGACTTATTGTAACCATGTTCTGGTTGAGTGTTTATGGATATATGCATACTACAGTATGGATGTATGCATACTATAGTATGGATGTATGCATACTATAGTATGGATGTATGCATATTATAAGCATTTAAGTAGTTCAGAATTCAGTGTCTGTAGATGTGCTTCTTCTGACTGTTTGCCATCTGTCTGGCCTCCAGGTTTCATGCTTTCCTGCTATTCCTGGGCCAGCCTGCCTATGCCGTGCGTGAGGTCAGCATCCAGCGATTCAGCAAGACTGTGAGCGAGTTCGCCCTGGAGTACCGCACTACGCGGGACCGAGTCCTGCAGCAGCAGCAGAAACGGGCCGACCACCGCGAGAGGAACAAGACCCGGGGGAAAATGATCACCGACGTGAGTGTCTTCCAACAAACGGCGGCCTGTGCTTTTTCAGGGATCGTGGGCGTTTCTGACTGCCTTATCCATGTTCTGACTGGTCTCACACTAGTGTAACTGCAACAGTAGCTCTCCTGTCCTGGATGTCTTCAGACCACATCCCTGCCTCTGTGTTGTAAAAAGGGAACAAAGACTCGCATTGTCTTGAAATCGGGAAGACGTTCAAAAATCTATGAGGAATGCTGCTGGAATGAAATAACCAGGCTGCCAATCTCACAAAGAGATTTTTGATCCTACGGAGCTCACCTGTGACGTATCCCACAATGCACACGGAGTCTCATACCGTGAAGGCAGCTAATCAGAGGGCACCAGCTCAGCTGAAAGCCCCAGTGTTAGACCCCAAAGTGTGATTATTAATCTGTATGGCAGATACAAACCCATGGAGGGCATTGAGCAAACTCAGGATTAACTTCCAGTCAACTTCAGAAGTAAACACAACAAAGTGCTGTCAAGTTTGGCTAGTAACAGGGAACAGATGTAGCCTTAGTCTGTGGCGTGTGAAGCAGAAGACAGACCTGCTTCTCTGTGTGGTTTGATACGTTTGTGTTTCTCGCTTTCACTGGCTATTGAGTTGCCCAGCTCACTTAACGCCGGAGAGATTCACAGAAAAGTACCTAATAAACAGATGAAGAGGAACCACAAACCTGGCGTGAGGTCAGAGATTAGATTCCACGTCCATTTTCATTCCTTTTGTGGCTTCTGGCCGGTAAGATATTTCGAATAGGTCTGAAGACATGTTTGTTATTATATAATTTACTGAAGGAAGTGACCTCGTAGTCTTGTAGGAAAGATGTAACGCTGTGGCCCCCAGACCTGGCTATGTCACTGTACTGTGAGTGATTTTCTCCCAGAATGTACCTGAGACTATGACAGTACAATCTGTGAACTCAGCAAAGCTCTGCATGTAGCCCTTTGACTCTACATAAGCAGGGTCAGGCATTGCCAGCTGATCTCAGTAACTAGCTGATGCCAAAGCAGCCTGAGGCTTAATGCACCAGATGGTCCCAGCTCATTGCAGAAGGACCTGTTACTCGGCGTCCAGGCAGCCAGAGCCGATCCCAACAAGGGCTGCCATTCAGCATTCCAGACAGCCCTAGCCGATCACAGAAAGGCCCATGGGTTCACTTTGCCAAACAGCTTTATCCGATCCTACGGAGGCCGGGCTCTGGTGCCGCGAAGCATGTTTGGCTTGGCAGGAGACTGTCATAGTTCAAAGACAGCCTAATCCAATCTCTGTGTGAAAATCCAAACCTCTGGACGTCCTGGCAGGAGAAACAACAAACCCTAAATGGGAGTAGGCGCGTTTTGGAGACCGTGCTGCTGTCTCTGTCAGTATGTAAATACAGAGTGTGGTGTATCCTGTAATGGCCAAATCACAGCATTTTAAACATTATCTTAAGGCCTCTTTCATACCCATTATTCTTCTCTACTTCTGTCTGTTTCAAGTGCTCCTTCTCTGTCCCACTCTTCCAACTCCCTTTACCTCGTCTACCCCGTCTTTTCTCTTTCTCTCTCTTCCTGTTCCCCATGCCTTCTGTTCTCTCTCTCCCAATCTGTAGACGGACGATGAAGAGGACAGCGAGGTATGACAGTTGTATGTGCGCGTCCCCCATAACCCCCCGCGGAACCCCCTGCTCTGACTTGCATGTTCTCCTGTGCCCAGGGATTCCCCATCTTCCTGGAAGTGTTAATTTGTTCGTGCGCTCAGATGTCCTAATTGGGCGATTGGAGTCTTGTTGCGTGCCGTGATCGTTCTTACTAAACTATACCTTGTTCGCAACCGCAGGGCTGTCTCAGGGAAAGTTGTCCTCTTACATTTGGAAGTGTGCTGAGAAACTGATGGTCAAATAGGTTAACCCTCTGTCAGAATCCCACTGGACAGGGAGCAGGCATAGTAATGGAGAAGGATCTCTTTTTAAATTATACTTTTTTGTTATTTGTTAGTTTGTATTGGTTTATACTGGTTCTATGAGCATCTGAGTGTATGTCATGGATGTTGATGCAGAATGGC
Organism: Gnathonemus echidnorhynchus; assembly: GCA_026776725.1. NCBI lineage: Eukaryota > Metazoa > Chordata > Actinopteri > Osteoglossiformes > Mormyridae > Gnathonemus > Gnathonemus echidnorhynchus. The sequence goes on from JAODJU010000046.1 coordinate 3,279,052, forward strand.
TGTGCACGCTGCCCCATAATAGCATTAGTCTTCTCTGAAGGTGGCAGGTAAGTAGACACTATCCCCTTTGTTTGGCCAGGTGATTCTCATTAGGGGCGCTGTTTGGTACGGGGGGGTGGGGGTAATTGGATCCTGTGAGGTAGTGTCGGAACGCGCTCCAGGAGGTGCATCTAATAATAGCTTTCAGGCCCGGGTGGACAGGGAGGTGGGGGCTCACCGAGCATCTGCGCGTTAGTCCGCATCCACCGGAGCCTCGGTCCCTCTTGACCCTCCGCAGTGCAGGAGGTTCCCCCACCCTGTGCTGTGCCGACTCCGTCTCTGTCAGGTGACCCTGTTGACGACGGCCTACCCCCTTCCGGAGAGCCTTGCCGGTCGTAGGAGAAACCCGGCCGGGACTTTTCAAAGGGTCGTGGTTTGAGTAACAGCCTGGACCTGAGGCACATCTGCAGCCCCACGGCCACAGACTTCCACCTGGCGGCTTCCGCCACGGTCTGGACGTATCCATAGATATTTGTGGGGATTTATGCGTCCAAGATGTTTGCGGTTTATTTTACATTCTGTCTACAGATGGTTCTCAGCTCAAACTGTCGATAGAGTCCTCTCTCAATTTTTTTTTTTTTTTTTTTTTTTGATTAAAGATAAAGATTCATGATGTTCTGCTGTAGGATGCTGACACCTTGGGGTAGCCTGGTTGTGCTTCAAAGTAGCTAAGACTGCCTTCAGTTTGCTGAGCTGTTTCTAACATGAAACTGAAGGTGGAAATTAACTCTGTGTGTATGTGTGCATTTGGAGCAAGTTAACATTTTACCCAGTTGATACAGGTAATGAAGCCATTCAAATTAAGCACCTCCTTAAACGGGTAGTCATCAGTTTGAGTGTGTGATTGATCACATGACATCTACTATAACCCCACCTTAAGTATTTGTGTACTAGCACTAGGAGTACTAATACTAGGAGTACTAATACTAGGAGTATTCTAGGCCCCACTTGGTACTTCAGCTACCAGCTTCTGGATTATATGCCCCTGTCCTTAACCTCTGTGCCAGCCTACTGTCCCACTATGGGCCTAACATATCGCCCCCCCCCCCCCAGGGTGGCAAGCTGAGCAGCAACCCGTCGGCAGGGCAGGAGAGCGAGCCCCAGGGCCTCCAGCACGCCGAGGACGCTGCCGAGCACGAGAACATGAAGGCAGTGCTGAGGGGCGGCCTGCGGGGCGGCGACAGCGAGGCAGCCTCCATGCCCGGCCTCCGCATCCGCACGCGAGCCACGCGAGGCGAGTCTGCCGGAAAGCCGATCGCGGTGCTCAGCTTCTGCAGGTTACGATGACAGATAGTAATCTTTAACTAACAACACTTCTAGGGATAGTGCCAGTCCTTTTAGTGCGGTGTTAGGGAGGAAATGCTGGTTGACTGCGCCAAAGAATGATACAAAGATTTGCATAGCAATAAATCTATATAATCAATTACACAGGTTAAACTATTTTAGATCTTAATTTCAGATATACTCTGCAACTCATACGTTACATTCTAGTGATTCAATAACGATGGTCAATTGGCCTTACTGTAAAAGTATATGCCTCAGTTCACTACACCTGCTAAACTAGAAAATGGGTTTTAAAAATCTCAGCACAGCACAGTGACATGAAAACACAGGATGAGTTATGGTCTGTGTAAAGTCCCGGCAGCGCAGTGACCTGTGATAACCATGACGTCCAGCTGGGAAACAGCTGCAGCACCTTGCGTTCCGCTTCACGGAACCCAACTGGAGGTTAAGCCGCGTGTGATTGCAGGCCACATAAAATCAACACTGCCCCCACCCCCGTGTCCCAAAAACCTCATTAATCACGACGCCTGAGCGCTGACTGACGTTTCCCCGGTAGGTCGCTTGAGTTCGTGGGCGACAGCGAACGAGGACTCGCCCGCTGGCACGGAGGACGCGGCGGATGAGATCATGGAGCGCATCGTTAAGTCGGCGACGCAGGGCCCGAGCCAGCGCCCGCTCCCGCGCGAGAGGAAGAGGTCGCGCGCCAACCGCAAGTCGCGTGAGTACCGCACCAGCCTGTAACGGGCTACCAGTCCACATCTGTGTGGCCCTCCCAGTTACCGTGCCCATAATTCCTGCTTAACACAATAAAAAGCAGCAGTATACTCTTTAGATACAGTATTAAGTGCTAACTAGTTTCTCTTTTGCAGTTTTTTACACAGGCATAATTTTCAGATGCTGGTTTTTGGAAATCTTACTGCAGGCCCTCTTAGCCACTAAGCTTGACAGGAAGTCAATTATTTTTATTGTGTGTAGTTTTCATCAGTGGACAGTAGAGGGTGATGAAATACTCTAAAAAGAAAGGAAAAATATTCCGTACAGCAGGAGTAGGGAACCCTGATCCTGAAGGGCCCGGTATCCAGCAGGTGTTCTGTCCTACCTGATGAGTTACTATCTGCCTGAGATCAGGTGTGGTTCATCAGAAACCAAGTAGGATAGAAAACCTGCTGGATAATCCAGGATCAGGATTGCCTGCCCCTGCTGTACAGGAAAGTTTCGCCATCTTACCATTTAAAGCCTCCAGTCATCATTTGCACCCAGAGACTGCAGAATCTGAATGGGGAGGGGGGGCATAAGATGGGGGCAAAAAGTCATGTCCACCAGTCTGCTTTTGAAGAACTCAGATATAACCTAAATTGTCAAAGCCTGCTCACCTAACGATACCCATTTTTTGCCTCGCGATGCATGCTGAGATTTGCCTAGTGTTACCAGTGACAAATAATTAAATATACAGTCTAAAAATACTGGCCAATTTCCAGAATTACAACACTCAGTGAGAAATCAATATCATCTGTCCCCCTTTAAAAAACAAAGCAGGGTGGTGTGAGTTATGTGGAATTATCTGGGATTCTGTTAGTAGCTGTTTTCTTACAGGATAGGTTGTGTAAATTAAAGAAATATCACTACTTAATGGATAATGATGCTTCAAAACAGACATGGGCTGTCCCTCGTTTGACTCAGTCCAAATAGTTAGTGGATTGGTTCCCATTGGTTAAAGCTCATGGTAATCCTGCCCACCCCCCCACAGTAAGAAGGACCCTGAAAAGCGGCCTGACGCCAGAAGAGGCCCACGCTCTGGGACTGACTGGTGGGCCAGAGATGCAGGTGTGACTCACCCATTAACTGGGGCTCCCAGAATGCAGCAGGAACCCAGGAGCCCATCCTCGCCTCCATACCCTCCCAAACCTCTCCACTGCGCCCAGCAAACGAGCCAGCCCCATCTCCAGCCCCATCTCCAGCCCGCCATCACCAGCTCACCCTCCAGATGCCCACGTCTGCCTCGATCTTGCTCCGCTGCTCCGCAGAATCCTTGGTCTTGCTTTCATTTTCGCTCTGTGTTGGTGTGTCACAGTGGGGCTGCGGCAGGGTCAGAAAGAGAGAGGAGCAAGCAGAGAGAGCAGCCAGGTGATACCATCCATCCTGTGAGGTGCCCTGAAAGGTGGAAAACCAGCAGTCTGAACCTCAGGGACTGGACCTTTGGGGTCCTATTGGAATTTTAGCACAAACACAATTGATCACGATGGTGGAATCACCGCTCAGTGATGTGGGGATGCATATGTTCACCTGAGCCTGCCTAATAAGGTAGAGGTGTAGCTGATACGGAAGCTTGAAAGGTTTAAAACAAACAAGGGATTATTTTAGGCTCATAGACAGGGAGATGACTGCAGCCATTTTGTGATGTGACACTACACCAGCACAGAGGATGGATATAAAAACAAGACAACCCTGTTCTTTGATTACCAGATGCCACTAACACACACGGTAGCTCCCTGCATCCTTGTGATTGGAGTAAGATGTGCTGTGCAGGATGCAGTTTTGGGATAAGTTTTGTATCCTGCTGTACAGACCACTATTTCTTTGTTACTGTGACTGTGAAGGTCAGACAGGAGCAAACGCACACAGAGCAACGAAACCAAAACATCACGTGGGATAATCAGACCGAAGCAAACGAACCAGCAATGACACCACTTGCACAGACGTTAATGTTTGTACTCAAACTGTGGTCAAGTTGATAATCTGAGTGCCCAAGATATGTGAAATGAAGCCTTTAATCTTACATGCTGAATCTGGTCCTGCTGGAGATGTTTTAGATGTTTTTCTGGACATCAGCACCACTAAGTGTTAGTCACCAATACTTTCTTAGATTTGGAATTAACGCTGAAAGAATGCTTTTTGAACTGTCACATCTGATAGTGATGTATTTATGTTGGGTATTTTGTATTTTTAATGTAGAATTCCATTACCTTTTCAGTCAATATTTTGGCATTACCTGCATTTCTACCATTTTTTTTTCTATTTTTAAATCTAGAAATGGAATTTCTGGATATGAAAAACAGATGCGGTTGGGTTATATGAAACAGAGATGACGGAACACTGTGACCTTCAAAATGGACCCGCGCTTATCGTTTTGGACATCTCCTCCGCCGTTTCAATTACTTATGAACTGCCACATGACACAGAGGGATTTTAGCATGTTAAAAAAGACAGTGGGGCGAGGCATGGATGAACTGACAGGTGTTGGGAGTTTGAGGAGGGCCAGGCCTCAACCAGCACAACCTGGGGGGGGGGGTTAAAGGTAAAACTTTGAACAAGTAGCGTATTGCACTGCCAGAAACACGGCATTGATTTCAGTGGCAGTTTCCTTTCCTGTGAAGCCACAATGGTGACCAGCAGCTATCAAATTGGTAGCTGTGGAATGACTAACCCTTATAGGAATTATACTGAGTAGGGCTGGGCGATATGTACCAAAATACCATATTTCGATATTTTTTAGCTGAATGGCGGTATACGTTATATATCTCGATATTTTCTTCACATAAAGTAATGACAAAAAGACAGTTCCAAATCAGAGCCAAATCTCCCCAGTGTCACAAAGGTACTTTTAAGAGACAGCATTAAAAAAATGCCTCAGAAATGAACGACCAGCATATATTGTTTTACCAACCAGCACCTTTTCGCTAGCTTGCCTTGTGTCTGTGTCTGTCTCCATGTTTTCTCTGCATACAGGACTTGTGAGTGAGGGGGAATGGTGGGTTATGTTTGGAGAGGGAGAGGGGCGGGGCAGAGCACAATTGTGCAAGAGACAGACAGGGAGAGGAGAAACAGGTGAACTGGCAGCTCTACGAGTATAATTTTAAAGCAACATAAACTATATTGATATAAATGATACTGTCTCGTCCTATATCTCATATGAAAGTATATCAATGTATCTTAAAAGCTCGATATCGCCCAGCCCTAATACTGAGTATTATGAATTTGTATGAATTTCGTCATTTACAGTTTGGGTTGCAAAGGGGCGGCAAATTTCCAGAAACTTTCCAGAAACTTTCCATTCCATGGGAAGTTAAGATGGGAATTTCGAAAATATTCCAAGTTGGAAACTTTCCATGGGAATTAACAGGAATTTATGGGAATTAATGCAAAATTCCCAGAATTCTGTAACCCTATTTACAATAAGCCCAGTAACTTGACAAAAACTGTCTGGAGATCAGGAGCTGTTTTTTTTTATAAATTGCACATTTATCTAAGCGGTAAATATATGCTATATAAATGTAGTATATATTTATAAATACATATTTATATACCATATATTACAGAAGACAACTTGAAGTGGTAGACGAGAGCTGAGAAAACAAAGATACGTTAACTTTATCCTGAGTAAACCTTGAGTATTTAAATGGTAGTAAAATAAAATGCAAACTATTATTTAAGACTCTGAATAAGGAGTTTTGAAGGGCTTTGGTTGGAGATGTGCCTTTCAAAAACGCGGCTATTTATTCTGCAGTGTTAAGGGGGAGTTTGTATGTAACCCCCTGTAATGTACAGTAAATACAGTGTCCTCCACAGGCAAGGCTCAGAAAGTCATCCATAGGATTCGTAATAACGTTGTGTTTTTATTTTATTATCCCGTACCAGAGTTTCGGTTACAAAGACAAAAGCTCAGTTAAGTGGCTTTACTTATTATCATGAATCTCTCCACTAGACATTACCATTTAATTTACTGTAAAAAGTCATTTTCGATTGCGTAAGACCTGATTTTATGGGTCACGTGTGGTTAACATATAGCCGTCATTCTGTACTTTCAGCCTGTCTTTACATTTTCTGGAGGATAAGTTTCACAGAAAACTAATCATTGTGCTGTAATGTGTAGTGTCTGGCACCTTATTTGTCATTTGTAGCAGAATTCAAAGAAAAAAAAATCAGTTAAAAAAAATAACGATAAAAGGCACTGTCTCCGGACACATTTTGTGTTATTCTGGGAATTGTAAAAAGAAAAACGGAAAATGTAAAAGAATAACTGAAATGAACTGGATGTAAAATGTAAAGATGTATCTGAAATATTTAGAAACCACAGAAGGAGGACAGACGCTGTAAGATATGTCATACTCTATTTAGGGGTATTTTGTTTGTTTTTTTCTGTGTAATTTGTGTAGAATAGTGTATTATACCTTCAAATATCAGTGTTATTATGTAATTTAAGAGAAAATAAGCCGTACACGAGATGTATATGTTGTATATGACATGTCTATCTCGACGTACAATTGCTTATCTCAGAGAGAGTAACATTTGATCTTGATGTCCAGTGTTTTTTTTCCCCCTTTTTGTTACATTGTGTTACTTTGCTTTTTATGGACTTTAAGCCCTCTCGTTATGATGATGTGAACCATATGACACACCTTTCAAGCAATCCAGAGACATTTTGGGAAACCGTCTGTCCCCATCACGCTTCTCCGTAAAACGCAAACAGCTTTTCAGAGTAAGAACCGGACATGCGGAAAAACAGGAGAATCTTATGTACACACACACACACTTTGCAATTAAAGCTCTTATGAAATGTCCTGTAAACTATCAGCGTCGTTTTTTTTTTTCATGCCGAGCTCCATGTTTAATCACTGACAGAGGTGGAAGCCTGGATTACTTAGGCTACATCTTAGTACTTTTTGCTGTTTTTCTCAGAATATCAACAAATAGGAAGAGGTGCAGTTAAGCTGGCGAAATGTATTAAACAGAACATTAACTATTTTAAACCAACAAAAAATCCTGTATGTTTTTAGTTTTATCACATTTTGCCTATAAATGCTAACAGTATGTGGACTGTAAACAATATACACGATATGAACAAAAGTATTGGGACCCCAGCACCTAGCCATGCAGTTAGGTATATAAACATTTGTGAAAGAATGGGTCATTCAGAAAAGCTTAGCAAAGTATGGTGCTGTTATAGGATGCCAACTTTGCAATAAGTCAGTTATTCCACCGTCAACTGTCAGTGGTCTTACTACAAAGTGGAAGCATTTAGGAACAACACAAACTCAGCCTCGCAGTAGAAGGCCGTGTAAAGTAACAGAGCGGGTCACTGAGTGCGTAAACGTCGCCAGTGCTCAGCTGACTCAATAACTGCAGAGCTCCAAACATCCTCTGGCACTGACCACAGTGCACAAACTGTACACTGGGAGTTTCATGGAATGGACGTCCATGGTTGAGCAGTGGCATGGAGGCCTTACGTCATCGAAGTACAAAGCCAAGCACTGGATGGAGTGGTGTAAAGCACGCCGCCACTGGACTGGAGCAGTGGAAACATCTTCTCTGTCTGGCAGTCTGATGGACGAGTCTGGGTTTGTCAGATGTCAAGAGAACGTTACCTGCCTGCCTGCATTGTGTCAACTGTAAAGTTTGGTGGAGGAGGGATAATGGTAGGGGGCTGTTTTTCAGGGAACTCGTAATGCTTCAGAACACAAAGACATTTTGGACAATTCTATGTTTCCAACTTTGTGGGAACAGTTTGGAGAAGGCCTTTGTTTGTTCCAGCATGACTACTCTAGTGCACAGAACAAGGTCTATAAAGACAGGGTTGGGTGAGTTTGTCCTGGAAGAACTTGATTGGCCCACACAGAGCTCTGACCTCAAATCCATCAAACACCTATGGAGTGAACTAGAATGGAGACTGTGAGCCAGGCCTTCACGTCCGACATCAGTGCTTGACCTCACAAATGCTCATTTGGATGAATGGGCAAAAATTTCCATAGACAGACTCCAAAATCTTGTGGAAAGCCTTCCCAGAAGAGTGGCAGCTGTTATAGCTGAAAAGGGAGGACCAACTCCATACTGATGCCTATGGATTTAGAATGGGACGTCATATAACAACTATAAAGATGGTAAAATCCATGCCAGATGCTTCCTTTTCTCATCTGACTAGCATTCCTGCTGTTTTGCCCAGATTTAACTCAAGGAGATTAGGAGTATTGCCTTGAACCTGTGAAGTGATGCTCTTACTCTCATGTTTTACTGCTAACAATCAGCACTGGAGCAACAACACATATCTGCAGCTCTAGATGTTGATGTAACTGGAGAAGACACCCAATTAGCATCAAGATTTGCTTATTTTGGGGCCCATGGTCTAAAGTAGGCTTCTCTTTTGAATTTAGTATGGATTTCATAAATATATGAGAAACCATTGTTTCCATATCACACCTACGAATCATTTTGTGCAGTCAGCCTTATCAAAGAGAGCTGCAGAGGAGGACAGAATCACATAGGTGAAATAACGTTTGGTAATTTAGTAAGTGCCTTGAAATTTAGCAAAATCCATGAATATTATGTGGCCAGTTTTCAAGACGGCCATATTTTAGATTTTTAGCATTTCCTGGGGCAAGGAATGGGCTGCAATCAGATATTATGTAGAATTTCTAGGGTGGAAATGCATAGAAATACACCAAAAAGTTGTCTAATGTTTAGCGACCGATTAATCTATTAGGCTTAGGGTTAGACTTAGGCTTACTGATTTGTTGTCGAGTTTAAATATAGTTGCATAATAACATGAGAAAACGGCCTGTGAGAAAATAACACAGGCCTAAGCCTAAATATAGGCCTAATGCTTCTGAAAAACACCGTAAACACCCAGCCATCCATCCATCCATTATCTCTACCGCTTTATCCATCTGGGTCGCGGGGAAGCTGGAGCCGATCCCAGCATCATCGGGCGAGAGGCGGGGAACACCCTGGGCAAACCTGGGAACCCGCCAGTCCACCACAGGGCATCTTAAACATTTACTTTTTAATTTTAAAAATTGACTAATTGAAAAAGGAGAATAATAAATTTTCACCACCTTCGATACTGTCACACCCACCTCACGTGACCAGCAATGATTGTCGGAATCTGAGGGAAACAACCATATTTGAACCTCGCACTGACATTAGTCTGGTGCGAGCAGAGGTGTAAAAAGTACTCAAAAAACTTAATCAAGTGAAAGTACAATTAATGAGTGAAAATTTTACTCAATTAAAAGTAAAAGTATTCAGCCAGAATCACACTTGAGTAAAAGTAAAAAAGTAC